>JAWQUS010000027.1:23072500-23580257 GCA_036365455.1 Macrosoma leucophasiata | reverse complement strand
AACCTAACCTAACCTATCCTAACCTAACCTAACCTAACCTAACCTAACCTAACCTAACCTAACCTAACCTAACCTAACCTAACCTAACCTAACCTAACCTAACCTAACCTAACCTAACCTAACCTAACCTAACCTAACCTAACCTAACCTAACCTAACCTAACCTAACCTAACCTAACCTAACCTAACCTAACCTAACCTAACCTAACCTAACCTAACCTAACCTAACCTAACCTAACCTAACCTAACCTAACCTAACCTAACCTAACCTAACCTAACCTAACCTAACCTAACCTAACCTAACCTAACCTAACCTAACCTAACCTAACCTAACCTAACCTAACCTAACCTAACCTAACCTAACCTAACCTAACCTAACCTAACCTAACCTAACCTAACCTAACCTAACCTAACCTAACCTAACCTAACCTAACCTAACCTAACCTAACCTAACCTAACCTAACCTAACCTAACCTAACCTAACCTAACCTAACCTAACCTAACCTAACCTAACCTAACCTAACCTAACCTAACCTAACCTAACCTAACCTAACCTAACCTAACCTAACCTAACCTAACCTAACCTAACCTAACCTAACCTAACCTAACCTAACCTAACCTAACCTAACCTAACCTAACCTAACCTAACCTAACCTAACCTAACCTAACCTAACCTAACCTAACCTAACCTAACCTAACCTAACCTAACCTAACCTAACCTAACCTAACCTAACCTAACCTAACCTAACCTAACCTAACCTAACCTAACCTAACCTAACCTAACCTAACCTAACCTAACCTAACCTAACCTAACCTAACCTAACCTAACCTAACCTAACCTAACCTAACCTAACCTAACCTAACCTAACCTAACCTAACCTAACCTAACCTAACCTAACCTAACCTAACCTAACCTAACCTAACCTAACCTAACCTAACCTAACCTAACCTAACCTAACCTAACCTAACCTAACCTAACCTAACCTAACCTAACCTAACCTAACCTAACCTAACCTAACCTAACCTAACCTAACCTAACCTAACCTAACCTAACCTAACCTAACCTAACCTAACCTAACCTAACCTAACCTAACCTAACCTAACCTAACCTAACCTAACCTAACCTAACCTAACCTAACCTAACCTAACCTAACCTAACCTAACCTAACCTAACCTAACCTAACCTAACCTAACCTAACCTAACCTAACCTAACCTAACCTAACCTAACCTAACCTAACCTAACCTAACCTAACCTAACCTAACCTAACCTAACCTAACCTAACCTAACCTAACCTAACCTAACCTAACCTAACCTAACCTAACCTAACCTAACCTAACCTAACCTAACCTAACCTAACCTAACCTAACCTAACCTAACCTAACCTAACCTAACCTAACCTAACCTAACCTAACCTAACCTAACCTAACCTAACCTAACCTAACCTAACCTAACCTAACCTAACCTAACCTAACCTAACCTAACCTAACCTAACCTAACCTAACCTAACCTAACCTAACCTAACCTAACCTAACCTAACCTAACCTAACCTAACCTAACCTAACCTAACCTAACCTAACCTAACCTAACCTAACCTAACCTAACCTAACCTAACCTAACCTAACCTAACCTAACCTAACCTAACCTAACCTAACCTAACCTAACCTAACCTAACCTAACCTAACCTAACCTAACCTAACCTAACCTAACCTAACCTAACCTAACCTAACCTAACCTAACCTAACCTAACCTAACCTAACCTAACCTAACCTAACCTAACCTAACCTAACCTAACCTAACCTAACCTAACCTAACCTAACCTAACCTAACCTAACCTAACCTAACCTAACCTAACCTAACCTAACCTAACCTAACCTAACCTAACCTAACCTAACCTAACCTAACCTAACCTAACCTAACCTAACCTAACCTAACCTAACCTAACCTAACCTAACCTAACCTAACCTAACCTAACCTAACCTAACCTAACCTAACCTAACCTAACCTAACCTAACCTAACCTAACCTAACCTAACCTAACCTAACCTAACCTAACCTAACCTAACCTAACCTAACCTAACCTAACCTAACCTAACCTAACCTAACCTAACCTAACCTAACCTAACCTAACCTAACCTAACCTAACCTAACCTAACCTAACCTAACCTAACCTAACCTAACCTAACCTAACCTAACCTAACCTAACCTAACCTAACCTAACCTAACCTAACCTAACCTAACCTAACCTAACCTAACCTAACCTAACCTAACCTAACCTAACCTAACCTAACCTAACCTAACCTAACCTAACCTAACCTAACCTAACCTAACCTAACCTAACCTAACCTAACCTAACCTAACCTAACCTAACCTAACCTAACCTAACCTAACCTAACCTAACCTAACCTAACCTAACCTAACCTAACCTAACCTAACCTAACCTAACCTAACCTAACCTAACCTAACCTAACCTAACCTAACCTAACCTAACCTAACCTAACCTAACCTAACCTAACCTAACCTAACCTAACCTAACCTAACCTAACCTAACCTAACCTAACCTAACCTAACCTAACCTAACCTAACCTAACCTAACCTAACCTAACCTAACCTAACCTAACCTAACCTAACCTAACCTAACCTAACCTAACCTAACCTAACCTAACCTAACCTAACCTAACCTAACCTAACCTAACCTAACCTAACCTAACCTAACCTAACCTAACCTAACCTAACCTAACCTAACCTAACCTAACCTAACCTAACCTAACCTAACCTAACCTAACCTAACCTAACCTAACCTAACCTAACCTAACCTAACCTAACCTAACCTAACCTAACCTAACCTAACCTAACCTAACCTAACCTAACCTAACCTAACCTAACCTAACCTAACCTAACCTAACCTAACCTAACCTAACCTAACCTAACCTAACCTAACCTAACCTAACCTAACCTAACCTAACCTAACCTAACCTAACCTAACCTAACCTAACCTAACCTAACCTAACCTAACCTAACCTAACCTAACCTAACCTAACCTAACCTAACCTAACCTAACCTAACCTAACCTAACCTAACCTAACCTAACCTAACCTAACCTAACCTAACCTAACCTAACCTAACCTAACCTAACCTAACCTAACCTAACCTAACCTAACCTAACCTAACCTAACCTAACCTAACCTAACCTAACCTAACCTAACCTAACCTAACCTAACCTAACCTAACCTAACCTAACCTAACCTAACCTAACCTAACCTAACCTAACCTAACCTAACCTAACCTAACCTAACCTAACCTAACCTAACCTAACCTAACCTAACCTAACCTAACCTAACCTAACCTAACCTAACCTAACCTAACCTAACCTAACCTAACCTAACCTAACCTAACCTAACCTAACCTAACCTAACCTAACCTAACCTAACCTAACCTAACCTAACCTAACCTAACCTAACCTAACCTAACCTAACCTAACCTAACCTAACCTAACCTAACCTAACCTAACCTAACCTAACCTAACCTAACCTAACCTAACCTAACCTAACCTAACCTAACCTAACCTAACCTAACCTAACCTAACCTAACCTAACCTAACCTAACCTAACCTAACCTAACCTAACCTAACCTAACCTAACCTAACCTAACCTAACCTAACCTAACCTAACCTAACCTAACCTAACCTAACCTAACCTAACCTAACCTAACCTAACCTAACCTAACCTAACCTAACCTAACCTAACCTAACCTAACCTAACCTAACCTAACCTAACCTAACCTAACCTAACCTAACCTAACCTAACCTAACCTAACCTAACCTAACCTAACCTAACCTAACCTAACCTAACCTAACCTAACCTAACCTAACCTAACCTAACCTAACCTAACCTAACCTAACCTAACCTAACCTAACCTAACCTAACCTAACCTAACCTAACCTAACCTAACCTAACCTAACCTAACCTAACCTAACCTAACCTAACCTAACCTAACCTAACCTAACCTAACCTAACCTAACCTAACCTAACCTAACCTAACCTAACCTAACCTAACCTAACCTAACCTAACCTAACCTAACCTAACCTAACCTAACCTAACCTAACCTAACCTAACCTAACCTAACCTAACCTAACCTAACCTAACCTAACCTAACCTAACCTAACCTAACCTAACCTAACCTAACCTAACCTAACCTAACCTAACCTAACCTAACCTAACCTAACCTAACCTAACCTAACCTAACCTAACCTAACCTAACCTAACCTAACCTAACCTAACCTAACCTAACCTAACCTAACCTAACCTAACCTAACCTAACCTAACCTAACCTAACCTAACCTAACCTAACCTAACCTAACCTAACCTAACCTAACCTAACCTAACCTAACCTAACCTAACCTAACCTAACCTAACCTAACCTAACCTAACCTAACCTAACCTAACCTAACCTAACCTAACCTAACCTAACCTAACCTAACCTAACCTAACCTAACCTAACCTAACCTAACCTAACCTAACCTAACCTAACCTAACCTAACCTAACCTAACCTAACCTAACCTAACCTAACCTAACCTAACCTAACCTAACCTAACCTAACCTAACCTAACCTAACCTAACCTAACCTAACCTAACCTAACCTAACCTAACCTAACCTAACCTAACCTAACCTAACCTAACCTAACCTAACCTAACCTAACCTAACCTAACCTAACCTAACCTAACCTAACCTAACCTAACCTAACCTAACCTAACCTAACCTAACCTAACCTAACCTAACCTAACCTAACCTAACCTAACCTAACCTAACCTAACCTAACCTAACCTAACCTAACCTAACCTAACCTAACCTAACCTAACCTAACCTAACCTAACCTAACCTAACCTAACCTAACCTAACCTAACCTAACCTAACCTAACCTAACCTAACCTAACCTAACCTAACCTAACCTAACCTAACCTAACCTAACCTAACCTAACCTAACCTAACCTAACCTAACCTAACCTAACCTAACCTAACCTAACCTAACCTAACCTAACCTAACCTAACCTAACCTAACCTAACCTAACCTAACCTAACCTAACCTAACCTAACCTAACCTAACCTAACCTAACCTAACCTAACCTAACCTAACCTAACCTAACCTAACCTAACCTAACCTAACCTAACCTAACCTAACCTAACCTAACCTAACCTAACCTAACCTAACCTAACCTAACCTAACCTAACCTAACCTAACCTAACCTAACCTAACCTAACCTAACCTAACCTAACCTAACCTAACCTAACCTAACCTAACCTAACCTAACCTAACCTAACCTAACCTAACCTAACCTAACCTAACCTAACCTAACCTAACCTAACCTAACCTAACCTAACCTAACCTAACCTAACCTAACCTAACCTAACCTAACCTAACCTAACCTAACCTAACCTAACCTAACCTAACCTAACCTAACCTAACCTAACCTAACCTAACCTAACCTAACCTAACCTAACCTAACCTAACCTAACCTAACCTAACCTAACCTAACCTAACCTAACCTAACCTAACCTAACCTAACCTAACCTAACCTAACCTAACCTAACCTAACCTAACCTAACCTAACCTAACCTAACCTAACCTAACCTAACCTAACCTAACCTAACCTAACCTAACCTAACCTAACCTAACCTAACCTAACCTAACCTAACCTAACCTAACCTAACCTAACCTAACCTAACCTAACCTAACCTAACCTAACCTAACCTAACCTAACCTAACCTAACCTAACCTAACCTAACCTAACCTAACCTAACCTAACCTAACCTAACCTAACCTAACCTAACCTAACCTAACCTAACCTAACCTAACCTAACCTAACCTAACCTAACCTAACCTAACCTAACCTAACCTAACCTAACCTAACCTAACCTAACCTAACCTAACCTAACCTAACCTAACCTAACCTAACCTAACCTAACCTAACCTAACCTAACCTAACCTAACCTAACCTAACCTAACCTAACCTAACCTAACCTAACCTAACCTAACCTAACCTAACCTAACCTAACCTAACCTAACCTAACCTAACCTAACCTAACCTAACCTAACCTAACCTAACCTAACCTAACCTAACCTAACCTAACCTAACCTAACCTAACCTAACCTAACCTAACCTAACCTAACCTAACCTAACCTAACCTAACCTAACCTAACCTAACCTAACCTAACCTAACCTAACCTAACCTAACCTAACCTAACCTAACCTAACCTAACCTAACCTAACCTAACCTAACCTAACCTAACCTAACCTAACCTAACCTAACCTAACCTAACCTAACCTAACCTAACCTAACCTAACCTAACCTAACCTAACCTAACCTAACCTAACCTAACCTAACCTAACCTAACCTAACCTAACCTAACCTAACCTAACCTAACCTAACCTAACCTAACCTAACCTAACCTAACCTAACCTAACCTAACCTAACCTAACCTAACCTAACCTAACCTAACCTAACCTAACCTAACCTAACCTAACCTAACCTAACCTAACCTAACCTAACCTAACCTAACCTAACCTAACCTAACCTAACCTAACCTAACCTAACCTAACCTAACCTAACCTAACCTAACCTAACCTAACCTAACCTAACCTAACCTAACCTAACCTAACCTAACCTAACCTAACCTAACCTAACCTAACCTAACCTAACCTAACCTAACCTAACCTAACCTAACCTAACCTAACCTAACCTAACCTAACCTAACCTAACCTAACCTAACCTAACCTAACCTAACCTAACCTAACCTAACCTAACCTAACCTAACCTAACCTAACCTAACCTAACCTAACCTAACCTAACCTAACCTAACCTAACCTAACCTAACCTAACCTAACCTAACCTAACCTAACCTAACCTAACCTAACCTAACCTAACCTAACCTAACCTAACCTAACCTAACCTAACCTAACCTAACCTAACCTAACCTAACCTAACCTAACCTAACCTAACCTAACCTAACCTAACCTAACCTAACCTAACCTAACCTAACCTAACCTAACCTAACCTAACCTAACCTAACCTAACCTAACCTAACCTAACCTAACCTAACCTAACCTAACCTAACCTAACCTAACCTAACCTAACCTAACCTAACCTAACCTAACCTAACCTAACCTAACCTAACCTAACCTAACCTAACCTAACCTAACCTAACCTAACCTAACCTAACCTAACCTAACCTAACCTAACCTAACCTAACCTAACCTAACCTAACCTAACCTAACCTAACCTAACCTAACCTAACCTAACCTAACCTAACCTAACCTAACCTAACCTAACCTAACCTAACCTAACCTAACCTAACCTAACCTAACCTAACCTAACCTAACCTAACCTAACCTAACCTAACCTAACCTAACCTAACCTAACCTAACCTAACCTAACCTAACCTAACCTAACCTAACCTAACCTAACCTAACCTAACCTAACCTAACCTAACCTAACCTAACCTAACCTAACCTAACCTAACCTAACCTAACCTAACCTAACCTAACCTAACCTAACCTAACCTAACCTAACCTAACCTAACCTAACCTAACCTAACCTAACCTAACCTAACCTAACCTAACCTAACCTAACCTAACCTAACCTAACCTAACCTAACCTAACCTAACCTAACCTAACCTAACCTAACCTAACCTAACCTAACCTAACCTAACCTAACCTAACCTAACCTAACCTAACCTAACCTAACCTAACCTAACCTAACCTAACCTAACCTAACCTAACCTAACCTAACCTAACCTAACCTAACCTAACCTAACCTAACCTAACCTAACCTAACCTAACCTAACCTAACCTAACCTAACCTAACCTAACCTAACCTAACCTAACCTAACCTAACCTAACCTAACCTAACCTAACCTAACCTAACCTAACCTAACCTAACCTAACCTAACCTAACCTAACCTAACCTAACCTAACCTAACCTAACCTAACCTAACCTAACCTAACCTAACCTAACCTAACCTAACCTAACCTAACCTAACCTAACCTAACCTAACCTAACCTAACCTAACCTAACCTAACCTAACCTAACCTAACCTAACCTAACCTAACCTAACCTAACCTAACCTAACCTAACCTAACCTAACCTAACCTAACCTAACCTAACCTAACCTAACCTAACCTAACCTAACCTAACCTAACCTAACCTAACCTAACCTAACCTAACCTAACCTAACCTAACCTAACCTAACCTAACCTAACCTAACCTAACCTAACCTAACCTAACCTAACCTAACCTAACCTAACCTAACCTAACCTAACCTAACCTAACCTAACCTAACCTAACCTAACCTAACCTAACCTAACCTAACCTAACCTAACCTAACCTAACCTAACCTAACCTAACCTAACCTAACCTAACCTAACCTAACCTAACCTAACCTAACCTAACCTAACCTAACCTAACCTAACCTAACCTAACCTAACCTAACCTAACCTAACCTAACCTAACCTAACCTAACCTAACCTAACCTAACCTAACCTAACCTAACCTAACCTAACCTAACCTAACCTAACCTAACCTAACCTAACCTAACCTAACCTAACCTAACCTAACCTAACCTAACCTAACCTAACCTAACCTAACCTAACCTAACCTAACCTAACCTAACCTAACCTAACCTAACCTAACCTAACCTAACCTAACCTAACCTAACCTAACCTAACCTAACCTAACCTAACCTAACCTAACCTAACCTAACCTAACCTAACCTAACCTAACCTAACCTAACCTAACCTAACCTAACCTAACCTAACCTAACCTAACCTAACCTAACCTAACCTAACCTAACCTAACCTAACCTAACCTAACCTAACCTAACCTAACCTAACCTAACCTAACCTAACCTAACCTAACCTAACCTAACCTAACCTAACCTAACCTAACCTAACCTAACCTAACCTAACCTAACCTAACCTAACCTAACCTAACCTAACCTAACCTAACCTAACCTAACCTAACCTAACCTAACCTAACCTAACCTAACCTAACCTAACCTAACCTAACCTAACCTAACCTAACCTAACCTAACCTAACCTAACCTAACCTAACCTAACCTAACCTAACCTAACCTAACCTAACCTAACCTAACCTAACCTAACCTAACCTAACCTAACCTAACCTAACCTAACCTAACCTAACCTAACCTAACCTAACCTAACCTAACCTAACCTAACCTAACCTAACCTAACCTAACCTAACCTAACCTAACCTAACCTAACCTAACCTAACCTAACCTAACCTAACCTAACCTAACCTAACCTAACCTAACCTAACCTAACCTAACCTAACCTAACCTAACCTAACCTAACCTAACCTAACCTAACCTAACCTAACCTAACCTAACCTAACCTAACCTAACCTGAGTCCTCATCTAACCGCTGACGCGCGCGCATCGTTTTTCGGCCGCTCCGTACGCCAAAAATCGTAAAAATCGTCTTATAAGTGTTCTGTGCGATAAATTATATATCACTAGATGCGCGCTGCAAAACCCTTTCATTTGATATATAAATTGTGAATTTTGGACTTCAAATACTTTAAATATTGGAAAAAAACCGTTTTGTTAACATTTTTTGTCATCCGCGTGGCATTTGCCGCATTATAAGTGTTTGTACTTGTGAACTGTGAACTGTTTTTGTCAAGTGACGTATACCACTGTGTGAGTGAACCCGTGACCTTTCGAACGACTTGTTTTTCGAGTCATTTGGAACAATTTTGGACTGCAACCAGCGACAAGAACTACGAGAGTGCGGGGACGCCCACCTTTCTCCGCGAACGCTGCTCTCTCAGTCGCTGTAACCCCCCTATTTGAAGTCACAAGTAGGTGCGCAGGGTTGTTATACACCCCCACAAAAAATCTCACCCAAATCGTAGCTGCGGAACTCTCGATACAAAATTCTTAATAGTGTAGTGAAGTATCATATGGACCTGGTCGGCCATTTTGCTTGGGTACGCGATCTTATCAAAGTGAAATTCACTTTTTTCCCTGAGCTATAATTTGGGTTCTTTCATACGTTTCGGCTTTCTACCTGTCTAAAAATTAATATTCTTCAGTTTTTGTAAAATTCTGACCTTCGAACTGCGAGTTATCAACCAAAACATTTTCATATATAGTGGCATACTTTACTCGCAATTTCATTCAACGTGTGACGTCATAAGTGTTTGTGAACAATTCATCGGTTATTATTTCTGAACTACATATTCCCTCGCCCACCGATTTACACCATGTCTCACCGTTACCTGTCTCCTGACATGGCTGACCTGGCGGAGCTGACCGGCCTGCACCCAAGTATGCTCGAGTCTGATTCGGAGCCAGAATACCAGGCTCCGCCCACACCGGTTCCTCAGACCGTCAGGAAACCGTCCAAGACTGCTCAGGTCACCCCACCATCGCGCCGTTCCGCAGCCCCCGAGACCCCGGAGACCTATAAGCCCCCGCGGGACAACAAGGCTACTCTGGGCAAGCGCCTTGTGAGAGAGGCGCTGGCCTTGATGGCCCAATCGGGTAATATTAAGTCAGCTATAAAGTTAGGTGTTACGGAGAACCTTCGGCAGCTGCAGAACATAATTACCGACCTGTATCACTCCGAACAGACCTTGCACCTTCGGCTCGAGCGGGAAAGTGACCCATCGGGCGGCTCGGACCTCGGCCCCTTAATTGGCGATCTGAGGCGGGAGGTTCAGAACCTCAAGGAGACGAGGTCCGAGCCGGCCGAGGGGGGTATCTCGCCCCAACAACTAATTACCGAGCTCACCAAAATGGAGGTGTCATTCGAGAGGGCTCTCGCCCCGCTAAGACGCCAGCTCGAGGTCATAAGTGATGCTATATCGTCTGGTCCCTCGCAAATGCCCCCCCCTCACTACCCGGCCGGGCCGAAATCCTATGCGCAGGCAGCTGCTATACCACGTTATGCAGTAGTGGTGTCATCTGAGGACGCATCGCACTCCAGCGACTACATTCTTAACCAAGTTAAGACCGATATAAACGTCATTAACTTAGGTATCGGCGTCAACCGGGTCGCAAAGTTGCGTGATCAGCGGGTCGTTATTAGTTGCGACTCGGATGACGACCGAACCATACTCAGTGACAAAATTAAAAATGCATGCACACATCTTCGTGTTTCCCCGGCCCGCACCCGCAGACCCCTGATCCGTCTCTCCGGCATACTGCCCGGCTTGACCGACTCGGAGCTAGTCAAGGCCGTGTGCTTCCAAAACAAAGCCTTACTCGGCACAACAACAGTCGAACCGGAAACGGTCAGGGTGCTCCGCCGCATTAAACGCCCCAGCGGCGCCACACAGAGCGCGATCCTCGAGGTACCGCCCTCTGTCTGGCGCCTGCTGGTGGACCAGCGAGTGCGGGTCGGGTACCAGATGGTCTTCGCGTCAGATCAGTCGCCGGTCACGCAGTGCTTCACCTGTTATGGGTACGGCCACCTAGCCCGCGACTGCCGACGCGACGCCGTGTGCGGTCATTGTGCTGAGGGTCACGACACAAGGGCATGCCCCAACCGGGGTCGTGACCCTCAGTGCAAGAACTGCACCACGGCTGGCCGCGCTGGCGCCGCCGCTTGTCACCCGGCATACAGTTACGGATGTCCCGAGTATAACAAATGGGACCAAATGTCCCGGGCCGCCATTTCATATACTGATTAGAACAGGTATACTTACCTGTGTCACTCCATGTTCGTCTATATAGATATCTTGATATAGATATTTATATGGACGGACATGGAGGGTCACATAAGCATTCACAAACTCCATTATTATCCATCTATACTCCATTACTACCATCCTGATATTTTATTACATACATATCCTATATATTATCATATCATCATATATTATTTACAAATAACCTAATAACTAGTATTTACATACTATACTTACTCATATAATACATTTACAATATCCATACAACAACCCTCACACACATCTATTTACCAAGAAATATGTAGCTACTACTCATAAAATACAGTTTACATACATATAAGCACCTTCATACACGCATAAATATAAACAATACATATAATATACACAGTACATTACTAATACATATATCACATATTACATAAATTCCTACATTCACAAACTATAAATATTTCATACTTCACATGTCTATGTACAATATTTCTCATACATTTATTTATTATCTATAAAACTCACAACATCATTATACACACATACATTATTAAATAAATAAATAAATATTTTAAACACACCTACATATACCTTAATATATACCCTACCCCCCACTACTACCTACAAAAGTATATAATATATAATCGAAATATATATACACACTTACCTACATACATAAATTTAAACACTCCCTATAATACACGCATTATTACTTATTTGTATCATATTTTACATAATACATATATTTACATACTATGAATGCACTGTACCTGTCTCTGTATATAATTACTTACACAATCATTTATTATCTATAAACCTCTCAATACTTTTACATACATCCATACTTAATATATTAAATCCATACGTTAAACATACCTTACATATATATAAATATATATACCTCCCACTACCACTTATAAAGCATATACTATAAAATCAAAATATATATATACATACAAATTTACATAGATAATATACATAAAAATAAATACCTAGCCACGCTATCCTACCAAGCAAATGTGATAAAATTTTTTTTTTTTTTAACTAACTATGATCCTACAAGAGTATACAATCCATTCCAACATAATATATGTAACCCTCACTTATACACTAACCCTTCAACATGCATACACACATATAATATCAGGAAAATCATACCTAATTCATTATATATTGATGTACTCCATAAGCTTTAAATGCGTCTACTTATACTAATTCTAATACTAAACATACGTAAATCTCAACCTAATTATTAAAACATATACCTAAATACATACCTATAATAATGAATAACACTAACCCTGTCTTACAAAGTCTCAACATCGAACAGTCTGTCTTTACATATAATCAACCATATAAATACAGTGCTATCTTTAAGTAAGCCTATTGTTGCTCGACAACCTCTACTTTATATACATTAATATGTTATCACATCTGTAACCTCGAAACCAAAATAATAATTGATACTCTCCATTAATTGATATACATTGTTTACACTGCCCATCCGCTTCAATGACAGCATTGCGAACACTATCATGGTCTACAACTATTATTAAAGCAATGAGATTCCCCTCAACCCCCTACATGCCTCCTCCACCGGTCCATCGGCTGCCGAGATCTCGCGCCTCGACCGCCGGCTGACCGTGTGGGAGAGCCATCCGTGCAATGCGAGCACCCCGATCTCGACCGACCCCATCTCACTGATTGATAGTTGATATCAATAAACAGATGGGCCCGGAAGTCGTCTGGACGCCTCTACCTATGCACTGCGGGGACAACTTATTCATGATCTACCGAAAGTGCGCTGCCGTGCCATGTGCTTCGGTCTCCTACCAGAGCCGTATCCACTGACACGTACGGCGCCATACAAGTCGTAATCTTTTATTGAGGTGGAAACGCTAGAGGCGCATCAGAACGCTTTGCTATCAAAGCGTTCTCGCTCCGCCTATCTATATTGGCTTACCTTGAAGTATACATACCATGACAGGACCTATATAATTACTTCCCGGTTGAATATCAATACAACAATCCATCAACTATCAGTCAGATGCACACAATTACCACTTTCCATCTTATACACAAAATAAGACAGATGTTCATAACATAACAGAATCCAACTAGTCGCGCGCTGGTTTGCATTATCGCTGTTATAAAAATTTTAACAACAGACTACACAGACCCCCATGACTGGGTGGTGTCAGCCTGCGCACGTCTTATCTTTGATCACATCAATGATAACACGATGCTACTGGCTGACGTCACCTAAACGTGCACTGCTTGGGTTCCGCGCCCGCCCGAACTTATTAACCCTATTGATACTTGTTTATCAATGGACTGATGCATTCGGGAGGGATCGGGACCTACCGCTCGCTGCACACACTGAGTCTCTGTGTCTTTATTAAAACAATAGATATCCACAATACTGCATACTAAGTAATCCGGACTATAACAGATCCGGACCAACTGGTATGCAATATGAGTAGCAATAGATGACTTTAAAAATTTACATTGAAACCGTAATACATCATTTGCATACTAGGCACACTATAATCACACGACCCACCAGTTGCTAGGCGGGCGACAGGCATACGTCATCATGCCGCGTGCCTGTGGCCCGCTCGACCACTCGTTCGTTCCATATTTCAAGACACCACGCGGCACATTAATCGAATAAAAGTACAATACATATACACCACTGTACCTATATCTACCAAACCTCACAATACACCCATCGCGCCTTGTTCACGTTGTTGCTATGCTGCCACCGACACTACTTTGATTGCAGAAGGTGCATACATACCTTGACGAACATCTAAGAAAAAGACTTAGTACACAAATCTTCATATTTATACAAGCCTTTAATAATATAAGAAACAAAATATACTAATTACTTATACAACAATCCTAACAACGATAATTAACCCGAAACAGTATCATCATATTGAATAATTCTAACTACGTCCTCAGATAATCTATTACATTCCTATATTAGATACCTACTGTTACCGAACTGATTACAATAAATTAACTTAACCGATATGTTCAATCATATTCTCTAAATATTATAATCCCAACACATCCTACATATACTTTTACATATATAACATGAAATATATCTCCCTCAATGTATTTACAAAGCTAGTACGATACCAGCCATGGTCTGTCGCAGCCCCTAGATAAGACCCCCATTCCTACAGTGCAACTAACCTATAGATATTATAAGTATATAATTTACTGACTTGGAACTAAGGGCGACGTCAGACTACTGGACCTGTACACCAACCTTATATGCGAATTAAATTAACGCTGTAAGCATATTCTAATATAAAAAATGAATAAACCCCGCTACCTTTTGTATACATGCATCACTATCAAATCTGATCTTACCTACCCCAACATTAATAATATCATTTATTTAAATAATTATACTATGTACATTTATATATAATTACTAATATAATATAACACTATAAATAATTACCTACTCAACACAAACACACCTAAAATATCAAGTTAATATAACATCCAATTATAACATTAACACGCTAACAACAAAACAACATATATAATTATTTATACTTATACTAATATATTTATACAACCCACACATATAATCTAATATGATCACCCGTATTTACCTCCAAGTACACCCCACTATAGCTGAATAATCACGTTGACCAAAGTTCCGTGCGCAGGCACCCTTAGCCTTGCCTCGAACCCAAAACTAAAACATGCATCAATCATTCGACTGGATCTATTCAAATTATAGGTATACCACTTGTTTACCCGAACACGACTCTCAAGGCCTGCCCATTGTCTAAGCGGCAACCTCGCATCAGTGCGACATTGGAATAACATCGTTAAAACCGATATAGTATACCTATAATAATACAATATAGCTACACTATTTTATTTAAAGTTCATTCGAACTTCAAACATGATGCATACCTAACCTCGTCCGATCCCCACCGAGTAAACAAAGAATGTCTACCTGAGTAAGGGTCAACGCTCACTCCAATTAAACATTACTATCTATCACACACAATACATATACTATTTTATAGCTTTGTATTATTATATACGTTATTAAAAAGCTAATTCCTTTTTATATACCAAGTTAATGACTCCACAACAACCCACTCATTGACTTTATCTAATTTTGATTTCGATTGATGTTAACTAATTTGATCTTATAATTAAAACTTCACCATTATATAACCACTTATTTATAACAATCCATACATGTACAATATATCAACATGATTTATCAAATACTCACGTATATCAGATATTCTAATAACATATATACACAAGTAACTATGAACACCCCATGCAAAAACCAGCCACTTAACTACCATCATATGTACACATACTTAACGTAACCTATACCCCGACTAAATACATATTACCCATACACCGTTACCTACCCGACATTCATAATCACATTATCATATAATCACTTACCTACAACACATTACATACACATACCATACCTACTAAATCCAACACAACATTCATTTATAACAACATATACACACATACTAAACATCATCATGCTAATAATAAAACTAAACTAATCTATCTACATACCACTGTGCTACAACACTGCACATCTATTATTATAAAACTAACTGAATACAATACAACAAAACGCACACCTATATTAACTGTACGCTTCACCTAAAAGCATCACAAAAAGTTGTTTACCAAGTTCACTGTTGCTAGCTCGGAGTTTATATGGGCGAACATCCGTAGGTATACGGCAACGCCGCACGAATCTAAAAATAGAAACCTACATTAATTCACCGGCTCGGACATGATAACATTCCTTTATCTAAGACGGACGCACATTGCGGACCAAATTCTGCAAGATTCAAAATTTTACGCACCGTTTTCTTTGCAGATTCACACGATTTGTCAAGAAACCCACAATGTACTTCCAGCATTATTTTACTTTTATCTAATTTGACCCACTTTCGATAGTTGCACATTCCTTCCACCAGCGGTGGTGCACTTACCTACTTGCTTCGTACCACACCACCAATGTGTCAAGCCTTACCTACAGTTCATTTAAAATACTACCTACACTAGCCCATACCTACTGTAAAATGCCATGCGTTTATCACATGAATATACTTCAACCCTACCTAATCTCTCTTTACACCGTTATTTCCCGACAAACGGTACATACATTTTCGCGTCCTGGGAACTTACGTCCATCACCTAGTACTCATACTACTCATTTTTATCAAAGTCATATTCAAGATATATTACCAAAGCAACAACTCACCATTAATACAGTACATACTACCCCGCGTCCTGGGCACTTTTGTCCATCACCTAGATTCTAATATTGCTCATCCTCATTAAAGCTATGTTACTAACACAATAAATTTCCATTCACACAGTACATACTATTTCTCGTCCTGGGCACTTATGTCCATCACCCAGATTTCAACATTGCTTATTCTTACTTAAGTTATATTACCAATACATTAAACTACTATTCATATAGTACATACCATTTCTCGTCCTGGGTACTTATGTCCATCACTAGATTTTCATACGGCTCGTTCTTATTAAAGCCATATTACCAACACATTAACTACTATTCTTTCAGTACATACCATTTCACGCACTTGTGTCCATCACCTAGATTCCCATACTGCTCACTTATTAAAGCTATATTACTAACACACTAACTACTGCTCACACAGTACATACCATCCCCCGTCCTGGGCACTCATGTCCATCACTTAGTTTACCTTACTAAAGCCATATTACCAACACATTAACTACTATTCTTTCAGTACATACCATTACACGTCCTGGGCACTTATGTCCATTACCTAGATTTCAACATTGCTTATACTTACTAAAGTCATATTATCAACACAATAAATTATTATTTACACAGTACATACAATTTCTCGTCCTGGGCACTTATGTCCATCACTTAGATATCAACATTGCTTATTCTTATTATAGCTATATTATCAATACATAAAATAAACTACTATTTACATAGAACATACAATTTCTCGTCCTGGGCACTTTTGTCCAACACCTAGATTTTCATATCGCTCACTCTTATTAAAGCTATTACCAACATATAAACTATTAATCACACAGTATAGTACATACAATTCCTCGTCCTGGGCACTTATGTCCTTCACCTAGATTCCAACATTGCTTATACTTATACTTATTAAAGCTATATTACCAACACATTAAACTACTATTCACATAGTACGTACCATTTCTCGTCCTGGGCACTTATGTCCTTCACCTAGATTTTTATATTGCTCACTCTTATTAAAGCTATATTAACAACACACTTAATTACTTCTCACACAGTACATACCATTTCTCGTCCTGGGCATTTATGTCCATCACTTAGATATCAATATTGCTTATTCTTACTAAAGCTATATTACCAACACATTAAATAAACTACTATTCACATAGTGCATACAATTTCTCGTCCTGGGCATTTATGTCCATCACCTAGATTTTCATATCGCTCACTCTTATTAAAGCAATGTTACCAACACACAAACTATTACTCACACAGTACATACAACTCCCCGTCCTGGGCACTCATGTCCATCACTTAAATATCAACATCGCTTATTCTTACTAAAGCTATATCACCAATACATTAAACTACTATACACATAGTACATACTATTTCTCGTCATGGGCACCTATGTCCATCACTTAGATGCTAATACTGCTCATCCTTATTAAAGACAAATTACTAACACATTATCTACTACTCACACAGTACATACCATTTCTCGTCCTGGGCACCTATGTCCTACGACTAGATTCTCAATTTGCTCACTCTTATTAAAGCTATATTAACAACACATTAAATTACTATTCACACAATACATACCATTTCTCGTCCTGGGCACTTATGTCCATCACCTACATTTTCATATTGCTCACTCTTATTACTAACACATTAAATTACTATTCACACAATATATACCATTTCTTGTTCTGGGCACTCATGTCCATCACCTAGATTTTCATATTGCTCATCCTTATCAAAGCTATACTACTAATACTATAATTCACTTCTCATACAGTACATACCATTCCCCGTCCTGGGCACTCATGTCCATCACTTAGATATCAACATTGCTTATTCTTACTATAGCTATATTCTCAATACATTAAACAAACTACTATTCACATAGTACATACAATTTCTCGTCCTTGACACTTATGTCCAACACCTAGATTTTCATATTGCTCACTCTTATAAAAGCAATATTACCAACACACAAACTATTACTCACACAGTACATACAATTCCCCGTCCTGGGCACTCATGTCCATCACTTAGATATCAACATTGCTTATTCTTTCTAAAGCTATATCACTAATACATTGAACTACTATTCACATAGTACATACTATTTCTCGTCATGGGCACTTATGTCCATCACCTAGATGTTTATACTGCTCATCCTTATTAAAGATCAATTACTAACACATTATCTACTACTCACACAGTACATACCATTTCTCGTCCTGGGCACTTATGTCCATCACCTACATTTTCATATTGCTCACTCTAATTAAAACTATATTACTAACACATTGAATTACTCTTCACACAGTACATACCATTTCTCGTCCTGGGCACTTATGTCCTTCATCTAGATTTTCATATTGCTCATCCATACCAAAGCTATATTACCCACACAATTAATTACTACTCATACAGTACATACCATTTCTCGCCCTGGGCACAGGCGCCCATAACCTAGATTTTCATATTGCTCATCCATACCAAAGCTATATTACCCATACAATTAATTACTACTCATACAGTACATACCATTCCTCGCCCTGGGCACTTATGTCCATCTCCTAGATCTTCATATTGCTCATCCATACCAAAGCTATATTACCCATACAATTAACTACTACTCATACAGTACATACCATTTTTCGCCCTGGGCACTTACGTCCATAACCAAGACTTTCATAATATACAATCTAATATCATGCCATACTATTAAACTATACTACCAATTCACCAACTTACCATTCACATAGTACATACTATCTAATGTCCTGGGCACTTATGTCCATCACCTAAATTTCTTAAATTTTTTATATTGCTCACACCTACCGAAGCTATTTTCTAGAACATTCCACGACGCCACTAAGCTATTACCTCTTGCCACAGGATGGCGCTCCTCGTGGAACATTCTAGAAAACAATACAGAATATAACCAACCTACACAAGATACAACTAGTTAATTCCACTCGTCACTAGATGCTGCAATTTTATCATATTAGTCGCGAAATTACTTCAAACATTACTCATACCTAATTTAAAACCTTTATAATGTTTGTAAATTATTATTCTTAACATGATATCTGGAAAATGCAATCAATTACCATTTGTTTACATCTTTGCCTTTGAATACGCATCTAAAGTATGCAAGTATAAATATCTTTCCATAAATACTCCTGTTCCTAGATGGCACCACTGCAGCTAAACAAAATACTAGCTACATTGTTTTACCATATTAATATGTTTAAGTGGATACAATTTAAATAATTGAATTTTTCTATGTTTCCACTCAATGCAGTCTATCAAATATTTAATTAATCTCTGAAAAAAAAACTGAATCAATTTCATTTGACATTATTGACACAGCGTCCCACCAGGGGCGCTGTCGTCGACATGGATTTGAGCTATGTTTGAAGATCCTCAATTTCATTTTAAGTAGCCATTTATTTGGATTTTGAATATTTAATTTTATTCAGTTTGTACAAATAAAAAAAATGAGTTTCAACTAACACTCCACGCAAAGCTCAAACCCAGTCGTTCTTAGTGCCACAGCGTCCTCATAGAGGCGCTGTAGTATGTATCATTATAATTTAGATTAACTTATTTTAACACATACGGATCACTTAAACCTGTATATAGTCGTTTTGGAACAAGTATTATTCGTCATGTCCATAACCTTCACCTTCTTACTTTAAACAAATAAATTAACAAATCTTTGTCAATCCTCTCCGCCACCAGATGGCGCCGCCTCTCGGTGTAATTTATAATTTAAGTTTTAGTTTATTGTTTTTGTAATTAAACTATTTTCTCTACCTCTTGTAAATATTTACTTGTATCTTCGTGTTAAATGGCTGCCACTAAAACAATCCATTGTTCTAAAGTTGGTTTCATCATTATAATGTGTTGTCTGATGGCACAGTAAATAAATAATAATCTATTCTCTCTTATATTATCGTAACGTATACTTAAATGAATAAAATAATATAGAATTCATAAAACTATGTGCCGTCAGGCATTATTATATAACTTTATAACTTAATAACTTATATGTGACCCAATATCTAGATTAATCTTATCGAAACTCTCATGTCTCCCAAAATCCTACCATTTTTGTGCCTTGCGTGCCACCTGGCGGCCGGCGCGGACACTGCCGTGGCTGGCGTATTCTTTTTACTAACACCTTTGCCTTATTCACATTATGGGCCACGGTAGTTTTCGCGCTCGCCGCCGGGTGGCATAGCATTCGTTCTGTCACAACAGCCGCCCACGTAAACCCGTGCGGACAAATGATACAGCTGTTCGATGATAGGTGGCGAGGTAACCATCGTGGGGTCAGCGCCACCTATAATATCAATACAATTTGCCCGGAACTAATATGTAAGCCGCTTTAGATGACAACACCTTGTTCTCACGGGTTTCAATAGATGGCGCTCCTACTATATGACGGGACTTGTAAATCGGTCGTGACTTGGGTTTTCTCAGAGTTGGGTTCGGATGTGTCTGACCTAACTCTGAGCAAGCCTAACTCAATTAACTGTACTTACCAGATTAATTTAAATTGATTAATTGTAAGTTAAAATACATATGCAACTTTTATTGGTAGCCTTTGGTATGCTGTCAATATTGTTAGCCTATATAGACTCATACCTATACCTATTTATCTCTAATATTATATTCTTATGTTCGTTTATTTCACTCGAGTTAGAAGTCTTGTTTTGTTTTGTTTTGTTATAAACTTAGTTTTAAGAGTTGATAGGACTCCCAAAAAAAAAAAAAAAAAAAAAAAAAAAAAAAAAAAAAAAAAAAAAAAATAAAAAAAAAAAAATAAAAAAAAAAAAAAAAAAAAAAAAAAAAACAAAGAAAAACACCCTATAACTATATGCAAGTCCTTTTCGACTATAGGTTTATTCCTTTTTGTAAAAGAAATATTAAACTTAACGTAATTTTAAGATCTATACAACTATAACATATAAATTAACGACTTTTATTGTAACAATCAAGGAATATTTAAGTTAAGTTACTCATTGTACATCAAATATAAAAGTTGCATATTCTTCTCATGTTAAGCCGATCCCTTTCACTATTAGTCTTTCCTCGTTTCTTCTTTCCTACCTAACAGTTCCAACTCCTTACTAGCGTTCTTAATAGTCCCGAGGTCGCCCGTATCCATAAGCGAGGGCCTCGACGGCTTCTGTAGCTCCCCACCAAGAGATATTCTTGGTGGAACCCAAAAAAAAAAAAACCTAACCTAACCTAACCTAACCTAACCTAACCTAACCTAACCTAACCTAACCTAACCTAACCTAACCTAACCTAACCTAACCTAACCTAACCTAACCTAACCTAACCTAACCTAACCTAACCTAACCTAACCTAACCTAACCTAACCTAACCTAACCTAACCTAACCTAACCTAACCTAACCTAACCTAACCTAACCTAACCTAACCTAACCTAACCTAACCTAACCTAACCTAACCTAACCTAACCTAACCTAACCTAACCTAACCTAACCTAACCTAACCTAACCTAACCTAACCTAACCTAACCTAACCTAACCTAACCTAACCTAACCTAACCTAACCTAACCTAACCTAACCTAACCTAACCTAACCTAACCTAACCTAACCTAACCTAACCTAACCTAACCTAACCTAACCTAACCTAACCTAACCTAACCTAACCTAACCTAACCTAACCTAACCTAACCTAACCTAACCTAACCTAACCTAACCTAACCTAACCTAACCTAACCTAACCTAACCTAACCTAACCTAACCTAACCTAACCTAACCTAACCTAACCTAACCTAACCTAACCTAACCTAACCTAACCTAACCTAACCTAACCTAACCTAACCTAACCTAACCTAACCTAACCTAACCTAACCAGAGTCCTAAACCGTCTGCGTACGCGTGCGCATCGATTTTACATCGCTCCGACCCAAAAAACCGCAAAAAATCGTAAAAGTGCAAAAAGTTTAAAGTGCAATATATCTTCGGATGCGCGCTGCGATCGTCTATCTAAAGACACCAAAATCACTGAAATCGGACTTTAAACAAAAAAACTAGATGTGAAAAACTAAATTTTTCGTTTTGAATGCGCAAAGTGCGTGACTTGTGCGTTATAAACAGTGTTTTCTCTCATTTACCATTGTGCTAAAATTATTAACTATACATCAGTGAACTCCTTATAAAATAGTGCTTCTAACCATATACTTTTGGTTGGCCTCAGTGTTACCAGTGCTCATAACCAGTGCTTGAACTCTGACCTAAGAGCGATAAGACTAAACTTGTGCGTGCGGCGGTCGATTAGTCGCCTTGACCCCCAAATTTTTATACATCGTCACGCATAAGTACTTATTTTACATACATACAAAAAAATTCACCGAAATCGGACCTGCCGTTTTCGAGAAATCGAATTTCTCAATTTTGTAGTGAAGGATCGACATTGTTGGTGAGTCAATACATAGCTTGTAATCTCGGCTGAGTCTGACATTGCGTGACCTTTTGTTTGCATAAACAACATTTTGTGTTTTGTGTTTTCGCGGACACTGAAGCGTTTGAGTATCCTCATATTGATACCAGGAACATATACGGTGTGTTCTGTCCGTCTGTACTATTTGGCGGAGTCACCATGTTTCACACTCCTAAGACAAAGAAGCGGGCAACATCCGTCAAACCTAAGCCGGACCCTACATCTGAGTCAGAATCTGACTCCTTCTTATCTCCGGCACCCACCACCTCTGCTCCAATAGTCATTGCTCGCCCTGAACTGATTACTCCGCCCTCGAGACGCTCATCGGCCCCGGAGCTCCCCGAAGTCGCGACCATCATCAAGGACCATCAGGCCCTTCAGGCTAAAAGGCTCATGCGAGAAGCCATGGCATTTCTCGACCAGTCAGGGAATCTTAAGACTAGTATTAAGCAGGGTGTTACAAATGTTCTCCGTTCAATGTATGATATGGTTGTTGAGCTCTACCAGGAGCGGCAGAATCTCCTCCTGGAAATCGCAAGAAGCTATAATACACCGGACACCTCGGAGATAGTTTCCCTACTTACTGATATGCAGAAGGAGATTCGGTCGCTGAAGGTGGACCATCCTGAGCCCGGACCTTCCCTGCCGACTGGGGGTGGGACCTCGGTCACTACAATGGGAACGGTGCCTCCGCATCGTCCCCAGGCGCCGACGTCCTACGCCCAGGCGGTGGCGACCCCACGATACGCGGTGGTGGTCTCCTCCGAAGACTCCGCCCATTCCAGTGACCACATACTCACGCAGGTTAAGACAGATGTCAATGTTATAAATCTAGGAATTGGCGTCAACAGAGTCGCGAAGCTGCGTGATCAACGCGTAGTCATAAGCTGTGACTCTGATGACGACAGACAGATATTAACGGACCAGATCAAACAGGCATGTACACACCTTCGGGTCAGCCCGGCTCGTACGCGGAGGCCTCTGATCCGCCTTTCGGGCTTCACCCCAGATCTGACGGACTCGGAGCTGGTCAAGGCCCTATGTGGGCAAAATAAGTTTCTCCTCGGCAAAACACCTGTCGAACCAGAGGAGATCAGAGTCCTCCGCCGTATACGGCGCCCTAACAGCTCCACACACAGTGCGATCTTGGAGGTCCCGCCTGGGGTTTGGCGCCTACTGGTTGACCAACGTGTTCGGGTGGGCTACCAGGTCGCCTTTGCATCGGATCAATCACCTGTAACACAGTGTTTCACATGCTGTGGCTTCGGCCACCTCGCCAGGGACTGCCGGCGGGACGCCGCATGCGGCTACTGCGGCGAGGGTCACGACACCCGAGCCTGTCCTGCACGGGGCCGAGACCCTCGCTGCAGGAACTGCACTGCGGCGGGCCGCACGGGCACTGACGTGTGCCATCCGGCATACAGTCCGGGCTGCCCCGAACATCAAAAGTGGGACCGTATGTCCCGCGCCACTATCTCCTACACTACATAATTCTATCCCGAATGTCCTCACCCCATACACACTAATATATATAATATCCATACAAAATTACCATATCTTATATATTTACATTAATTTATATACACATACTTCCATCCACACCTATGCTCAATATTACCAATCTATCTGCCTATCTATTCTACTACACAACTATATAAGTACATTTATAATATTCAACCGATTTGTATCTAAAATATCTGTATACTTACCTTATACCCACTATATGTACTAATTCATACATATAAGTAACTCTAATTAAGTATATCTGCCTTTACACTCATTACATACTTACCGGCAAATAATTTCTACATATCAATATACCTAGTACATTCACCTCCGACCTACACATATAGGTACCAACCCACATTAGAAGCAATAATCACCTATGCACATCTATTACTCTACGTATATACCCCATATATATCAGTACAGTACAACTGCATAACTTATTATATACCTTACTGCACTACTATATATAAACAAATATGCATCCTATACACTAATACTTACTCTATATAAAACTACCCATTTACAGGCTAAATTTAACTCAATACCATGAATACAAACATATTTATATGTGCATACAACGCATGAATCCAAATAATCGTACAATATAACCAATCTCCAAATGGTCTGACAACTTACGTCATCAATATAACTAAACTAGTCCCTAGTCTACAATCTACTTGTTCACTATAACCACCTGTAACAGTATAAATGTTATTCTCACCACGTACACCAACATTAACACATATGATCATACTCCATACTTATGCTTAGTACTACTGACCAACCCCCTTATCTATCCTACAACACACCTACAAGTAACTATGTATAGAATACTCTACCTACTTGTAACTCATAATATCCTGTATACTTACGTTACACTCACCACACATACCTATCAATCCATATAATAAGAAACATTATCTACTTATACCTACTCATGCATCTACCATATACCTACAGACACACAACCCTTATATAAAAGTTCAATAAAATTAACACAGACCCACTCATATACTGTTTGTCTCGTATACATATAGTCTTGCCTACTTATCGCTGTAGACACATATCATGTACACGGTCACATACCCCTTATATGCTTGTACTGCATACCCACACAACCTGACACATAACCCACTATACTACTCAAATTAAAATCTTCTCGATCTATATATACTTTTACCTACCCCATACATAACTAAACAATCACCAGTCATATTTTCCCATATTCTCACCTACACCGTAATGAATTATTCTACATCTTGCTCACATATATACACACACATATATATATATATATATATATATATATATATAAATTCTCGCACCGTCCCCTTAGTACGGAATCAGTATAGGTTAACCAGATATCTACCTATTACTCACATCACTCACATACGAACATTTTCACCACAATCACCTGAATATAACATAACCCATATAAGTAATATAAAAACCTTCCAGCTCACCAAAACTGGTATTCAAGCTAACATATAACCGATCTTATACGTATGACATATAAGACCACCGTACATATTAACCATATAACTCATTGCCCCCATAGTATAATAATATACCTACCTATACTCATACATACCTATACTAACTAATTCTTATACTTATGTACTTACCCAATCCATTGGTAGTAAACGTAACACTACATACCTATAGGCAAATAACCTATACATACTAATATACTATACACATCCTTACTCATCCAAATATTTATCAACCCACATCAAAAGCTTTATTCACTTATATACATCTAGTACTCTACGTACATACCGTATATATTAGTACTGTACAACTATATAATTTCACACATTCCTCACCTACTCAACGTAAATCTATACGCGCCCTATACACCATTACTTACACCCTATATACACCTACTTATTACACACGTTAAACTTAATCTAACACCACGTATACGAACATATCTAAATCTGTATACAATCCATATGTACAAATAATAAATATTAAACAACATAATCAATTTTCCAACGGGTGAATATATTACGTTATCAACACCGGCTAAACACTTACATACTTACGATATACGTGAATAATGTAATTACCTATGATGGCATAAATAATATACAACATATCTGCATATACTTACATACTCCCCAAACCTATGCCTAGTACTACTAACTAACTCCCTTATATACTCCACAACACACTCACAAACAACTATATTATATTCTACCGATTTATAACTTATAATAACCCGCATACTTACTAATTACCCACCTAACACACCAGCCCATACAAATGAGTAACGTTATTTAGGAACCTATACCTACTTATGAATCCATTACATACACACAGACACACAATCCGTATATACCAGCCTAGCATAATCACCCTAGATTCACTCATACTTTTGTCGGAAAGTATACATATAATTTTGTTTATCCAACTGTATAGTAACACTTAATAAACATACCCCTTATATACCAGTACAGTAAAATCACACAACCTGACACATATTTTACTGTACTACTCAATGTAAATCCTATGGTGTGATCTACTTTTTCCTTTTACCTACTATATATATACCTAACCAATCACCGGTCACATCTGCCCATACTATTACCTATCTCATAAATAAATGATCTTATACCGCGTATACATATATATCTATACCTATACAACATAATTAATATACAAAACAATGCAATTTATGTACCGTACACAAAGTACATCATCAGCTCCGGTTAACCAGTCATTCCCCTATCACCTACATACGTACATAGTTACCATAATAACCTACTTGCTCACCACAACTAGTACTTAATCTAACACATAACAGACCTTATACAAAAATTAAACAAATTAACTATATATTTACTTCCTCAACTACAAAATAACATACCTACATATACCTACACACACCTCTATTAACTCACACTTGTTCTCAAATACTTACCCTATCTATTGGTAGCATACGTAACACCTCAACTACCCATTGATGCCACACAACAGTATGAACTTACTCATAGATCCTCTCATCCGCTTTTGCGATTAAGCAGGTGAGCAATAGCTAATATATAATAGAATAATTGGCCACACAATGCCCCTCCTATTCATATGACACCACCACCAGTACGCCGGCTGCCGCGGGCCATGCTTACGACAGCGGACTGACTAGGTGGTGGCAACATTCTTGCACTGTATGTGCCTAGACCCCTGCCGGCCCCATTTATCTAATTGATATATGATATATCAATAAATGAATGGGTCCGGAGAGCGCCGAGGCACCAACGTCCAATGCAAGTAGGGGACTCCTAGTACAGATAACCATACCTATAAATTGGCACATCGATGCGCCACGTGCCCCGGTTCTCATCTTTGAACTGGACCTACTGGTGCACTGACGTCATATACAACTCACTATAACTTGATCGCAGTGGAATTGCTAGAGGCGGACCAAGACGCTTTGACCGTAAAGCGATCTTGCTCCGTCTATCTATCCCTTACATAACCTAACCTATTTACTATATATGAAACTACTAAAACGTTCATACAAGGTAACATTGATATTACTACTTACTACCTACTATTTACTTATATATACCTACCTAGGCACTTACCCATTTTTCTATAACGTATTTACACTAATACTTATCTATTTATAATACAATTTTCAACATTCAAAGAATTACATTCCTTAATATAACGTGTTCAACATACACGTACTCACGGAACTCAAATAACTAACTAATACCGTACTATTACTCTCACTACACCAATAGGTACCTACCATTACCAGCTATACTGCTCTCTTTGAAAGCTTTTCACTTATACTGACAAGGCAAAACAATCTACGAACATAGAATAGACGCACCTAATACTCCATTATTTATTCTAACAGTTTCTATGATGAGATAGCTCTTCGACTTATAATTAACACTAAGTACAGACAGTAACTCATGATTGCGTGACCACAGCTTGCGCACCTTTCATCCCTGATGAGATCACGGATGAATCGTGCTACTGGCTGTGGATACCGCAGGGTGCATTGCCTGGGTCCCGACCCCCCCCGAACCTATGTACTCAACTGATATCTCCCTATCAATTAACGCATGGATCCGGAGGGATACGGGACGCACCTAATGCTGCACCTAGTGAGCTTCTGTCCAATCTACTAAAAACCAGAAAACTTACATATCTGCATGCTAAGTAATCCAGACTATCGGTGACACTATAGCTCTGGACCAACTGGCATGCAATATTTTACTACATACATAGGCACTAAACCTCCACAATACAACAGCTAAGATTGATTTTGCATATAACAAATCTGCTCGACATCCTTATATACACACCTACCTATTCATATGAGTGCTCTCATCATCTGGTTGACCTAGTTCGGCGTTCAAGGACTTTCCGCAGCTCAAGCGACAACCTCGCACTCTTACGAATCGTATAAACACAGACAATATTCTCGTATTGTATACATAAAACCGCTACATATAGCTACACAATCCAGTTTAAACACAATATCGCATAGTTACAATAGACCCATATAGCTACACTATTTTATTCAAATGCATAACCTGCCGCTCGAACTTGACCACATTCCTGAGCCCGGCCGCCGCTCGACGGAGTAAACAAATGCACACCTGCATAAGGCCGATTGCACACTAAAATCGAAACAACTCACATAATACGTAACTATGTACAAATAAATAACATTCAACTTAGATTTACTCGCACACAAGCAGTCGGCCCTATCACCACACTAACACACTAGATTAACCATATATTAGTATATAAAACAATGTTTCTCCTAAACATACACATATATAGATACTCGCCCTTTAACTAATACAGCCTAGCGTATACACCATATATACCTTTGATTTAACTAATATGTATACTATATATTATACCCCTTATATATATTCACACATATACGTAAACCGTAGTTATATATACAATTCACATATATCCGGTACTAATGTATTTAAATATACCCATAAACCATACTATTCCATTAATTAATCAGTCCGACAGTCATACCCCACTCAACAAATCAACTTCATTTTTGTAAAAGTTTACCGTGTATAGACTGTGCAGTTACCCTTAGACAATTATTTCGGTTCTAACAAGAAACATAAATTCTCTGCTTGTATAAAATTCCCTGCACAAGCCACCAACAATGACGGCAACGTCGCCCTCTAAAAAAAAAAAAAAAATAGATTACATTCACCACCTCGTGTCTCACGCTCGCCGTGCATGACAACAAATTACATAAAGCCGGTGACACACCAAAATTCATTAAATTCCACACATCATCTTCATACTGTCATACTGATACCCTATTACACTTGTTTCTGTTGAATAGACACATACCTCATCACACATAGTCATATTACCAGCATACACTATATAGGTATAGTAAGCTTTACTCCCTTATACCTAACCAACGCTTATATTGAAGGGATTCTCTATTATATATTATGTTATCGCATTATTATACCCATACCTTATCTCAACATACCTAACTATATCATGATAGACACCTTAAACATATATACGCATATGTGCACTTATAAGAATTCCTTATTATTAAACCTACGTTATATATACCTACAACATAATACATAAGTCACAACATCATACTTATTTAACTATGGGCATCTACGTTATTTATTTACACACCCACACCTATATAAACAAACCACCCATACACTTACAAACAAACTTTCATCTACCTGTTATCATTATGATCGTAATAATAACAACATACCCAGGTAATAATATACCAAAAACAATCTGACCCTCTGCTTATAACAACTCCTAAATTACGAACTACTTAATCACTAATAAAAGTATTACAAGGATGTCTCCACACCCAGTGTACACCGGCCTTATACAGCCCCACGCTTTACCAGTACGTCACTCGAGCCACTTCAATTTGCAATATTGGAGTGAGTTGCGCATTCCTACCACCAGTCGATGTTATCACAACGATAACTTTTTCATATTAATGCGACGCCGCCACGGTGGCGCCATCCGGCGGCGCACCGCGCTGCCGGGCTGCGCGGCACGGCACTTGTACAAACAAGCCCATATCATATTAAGGTTGACATACATTTATTTCCATATGGGTACGGCTAAGTAACTCATGTTGCTTTGTGACTTAAAATGTAACTTTAAATATATTACCTTTAACATAACACAATATTTACCTACCTATACAAATATTTGCAGAACTTGTAATATAGCAATACTAATTTATACCTACTGATAATACCTATCCCACCCAACACCCAAGCAACATCATACCTACAATTTATGTTTTCCACCCACACATAACCTCACCTACACTACTCATCTATGTCATCACTTACATACCACACATAATACATACTACTTATACCTTCCATCCACATATATTATCCATTAATGTCACCATACACATTATACCTACAACTAATATTTTCTATTTACACATCTCTGTAAATCACACTAAAACACGTCAATAAATACATACCACACATCATACCTACAACATGTATCTCTCACCCACACACATATATATAAATACTACCCATCCATGACATCATATACATATTTCACATAATACATATAATACATATCTTCTATTCAAATACCTAAATATATACCATACATCCATGCCTTTTCATATATACCAAACATAATACCTATAAATCGTAATTTCCACTTACACACTTATTTAAACACTACCTACCCATGCCACTACATATATATCATAAATAAACCAACACACAAATCGCTTTTGCCTATACATCAACCTACGCGCCACATTATCCTGCAAATACCTATTAAATATCCAACATGACCGTACCTATTTAACTTGACCTAGCCAGACTAATGTATTACCACCTTTGAGATAGAACAAATCCGACTCTGATACTAACCTCTCGCGCATAGATGGCGGGACACAGATATTAAAACGCAATCTTTAACTGGATAATGCTCCCACATTAAGGTCAACTCTCATTTCACACAACGACCATTACACCAATTATAAATCAATATTAAATTCCAGCACACTAATAAATTTTCATTAGAAGACACGTCCTACCAATAACTTACTTTAACCAACTCTCTCTAACCTATCAAAAATATCATAACACATTCTCAAGCGGCACCCCGGACGAGATATCACTCACGTGGTAAGTGGGCGACTACCATAACCTCGTCTTAGCCCGGTCACCCTGCTCGATGCTAGATGGCACTCACTCGGAGTGCCACATTATAAATGAATTGATATTGAAACATTAAATTTGGCTATATGGCTATGTCTGGTGACCAACATGGTTTGTAACCTAGTAGGGGTCTTAATTTGAGGCCTCGTTGAGTTGCCTCGTCGCCTGACTTGGCCATAGCCTTTACTTAACTAGGGTAACGACTTCGGTACAGCGGCGTTCCGATTGGGGGCGCTGATGCTGACTTAATAAACTTAACTACAGCATTAATGTTGCCCAAATATCTTTACACAATAAATGTGTATCTCACACCATATATATTATCACATAATTTTACTATTACTCTATATGAGTTCACTATCAGTGATCAACTCATAATGTAAATACTATTCATACTTTAGAAGTTTACTTTTGTTTTATTTTACTATGTAACCTGCAAATAAGCAACACAATACCTATAAATTATATTCCCCACCCACACATACCTATATTTATACTACTCATCCATGTCATCACATAGGTACATACTATACACAATACCTAATATTACCTTCCATTCACACGTCTATATACACATCACTCACCATGATACTACACACATAATACCTATAATTAATATCTCTTACCTACACATATTTATATTGAATACTTAATCATTACATTACATATATATATTATACATAATACCTGCAACCTATACCTTTCACCCACCTATCTATATACATATTTCTCATCCACGACATCACATACATAATACCTACAACAAATATTTTCCTACACATCTTTACGTATAATACTCAAACATGTCACTAATACGAAGTACATTCTACTATATTACCTATAACTCACGTATACCACTCACACTCCTATATACATATATATTACTTACCTATGCCAATACGTACATATCATACATAATACCTACAATTTGTATTTTCCAACACACACTTACATTAACACTACCTACCCATGATATTACATACATCATATATATGTCAATATGAAAATCACTTTTTCCTATACATAACCCCATGTACTTCATTACCTATTTACCCACCAAATACCTAACAAGACATTATTGGCGTAATTTGATCTAGAATGACTAACAAATTACCACCCATATCATACAATCTGATTCTGATACTAAATGCTCGCCCATAGATGGCGGGATACAGATATTAAATCGCAATCTTACCCTAGCGAATGCTGCTACATCAGGGTCAATCCTCATTACACCCAGTTACCATTACATTAATTATCATTCAATTTTAAGTTTCAGCTTATTAATAAAATTGTATTAGCTGCCACGTCATACCTATAACCTACTTTGATCATTTTGTCTTAATTTATCATAACTGCTAAAACACATTTTCAAGCGGCACTGTGGACGCGCTATCACTCACGTGATAAGTGTATTCCCACCATAACTTCACCTAAGCCCTGTGACCCTGTTCGATGCTAGATGCTAGATGCTAGATACATTTTACATGTGGCGCTCCGAACGAGCGCCCACATGGAAAATGTATAGACAATAAAATATTAAATTCGGCTACGTGGCTATGTCCGGTGACCAATATGGTAATCTTAATACCTAGTATGGGTCCTAGTTTGGGGCCTCGATGAGTTGCCTCGTCGCCTGACTGCGCCACAGCCGACCTTTAATCGAGGTAAAGACTTTGGTACTGCGGCGCCCCCCCTGGGGGCGCTGCCTATGATTTAATAAATCTAACATAATATCCTCAATACTGCACATACTTCATTACACAATAAATGTTCATCCTACACCATATACACCATCATACAATCTTATTACTACTATATATGAGTCTAATATCAGTGATTTATTAATTATGTAAATATCACTTATACTTTAGAAATTTACTTTTGTTTTCTTTTATTATATAATATTAATTATGTAAATATCACTTATACTTTAGAAGTTTACTTTTGTTTTCTTTTATTATATAACCTGCAAATAAGCAACATAACACCTACTACCTACACTCCCCACTCACACATTCCTATATTATACCACTAATCCATGTCACCACACACATACCATACATAACACCTAAAACTACCTTCCACCCACACAACTATATACATACTACTCACTCATGATATTACATACATAACACCCAGTAACCAATTATTTCTACCTACACACCTCTATATACAAAACTCAATCATGCCACCGCATACATATCACATACAATATCTATAAGTCATATCTCCCACCCACATACCTATATATGCACCATTAATCCATGTCGTTACACACATATCCTACAAGATACCTACAATTCGCAATTTTCCACCTACACACTCACACAAACACTTATTACCCATGACATTACATATGTAATATAAATATGCCAATGTAAAGACCACTTTCTCCTATACATAACCCCATGAATTTCATCACCTCGCAGGCACCTACCAAATACCTAACATACAATATCGGTGCAACTTCATCTAGACAGACTAATGAATTATCACCCTTAAATTCGGAGTGCAACACTTTGAATGATTTAATATTAAAACATTAATATTGACCATATGGCTATGTCTGGTGACCAACACGGTTCTAATACCTGGTATGGGTATTAGTTTGAGGCCTCATCGAGTTGCCTCGTCACCTGACTGAGCCATAGCCCTTTCTGAATCAATGTAATGACTCTGTTACTGCGGCGTCCCACTAGGGGGCGCTGCCGCTGACCTATTAAATTAAACTCATACATCGATATGGCACACTGTTAATATATAATAAACATCCAACTCACTTCATTGCACTTTAAATGCTCATCTCACACCAAATACATCAGATAACATTTATTACAATTATATATGAGATTACTATTAAAGATTTATTCAATATGTAAATACCACTCATACTTTAGAAGTTTACCTTTGTCTTCTTTTAATACGTAACCTGCAAACAAGCAACATAATACCTACTACTTATATTCCCTACCCACACATAACTACATTCAACTACTAATCCATGTCATCACATACATAACACCTAAACTACCCTCCACCCACACATCTATATACATATTACTCACTCACGAAATTACATACAAAACACCCAGAGCCAATAATTTCTACCATCACATTTTTATAGATAATACTCAATCATGTCAGTATATATACATGAATATATATATTATATATAATACCTACAACCTGTACCCTCCACCCACCTATTTATACACTCATTTCTCACCCACGACAATACATACACAATACCTACAACTAACATTTTTTACCTACACATCTTTATATAGAATACCCAACCATGCCTTTAAATACGCACCATACATAGTACCTACAACTTACATTTTCCACTCAAACACCTATATGCATATAAATTATCTATGACATCATTTACACAACATATATAATACCTATAATTCATAGCTTCCACCCACATACCTACATATACAAAATTAACCCAAGTCGTTACACACATTCCTTACATTATACCTACAATCTGCAATCTTCTACCTACACACTCACACAAACACTACCTACCCATGACATTACATATATAACATAAATATGCCAATATAAAAATCACTTTTTCCTTTACATTATCCCATGTATTTCATTATCCCGCAGGCACGTTTCAAACACCTAACATGACACTATTGGTGTAACTTTATTTAGCCAGACTAATGAAACACCACCATTAAATTTGGAGTGCCACACCATAAATGAATTAATTTTTAAAACATTAAATTTGGCTATATGGCTACGTCTGGTGACCAACATGGTTCTTATACCTAGCATGGGTATTAGCTTGGGGCCTCATTGAGTTGCTTCGTTGCCTGACTGAGCCGTGGCCCTTTGAATTAAGGTAACGACTCTGATACAGCGGCGCCCCGCTCGGGGGCGCTGCCGCTGATCTATTAATTTTAACACATGCACTTGATACGGCACATTGTTTATTCATAATAAATATCCATTCCATATCATATACATCATTATAATATTGTTATTACTACTCCTTATGAGTTCACTATTACCAATTCACTCATTATGTAAATATTACTCATATCTTAGAAGTTTATTTTGTTTCTTTCCCTACGTAATCAATATTAAAAAAAAAAAAAAAAAAAAAAAAAATCAGTAACTTATAACACACATGTATATATATTCCTTCATGTACATATTTGATCTCGACTTTTAATAAAACAGTGCACTATCATTCCGACAATAATCTGTAAATAATCACTTATTAGCTATCTACGCTTGCGTGAGCTCCCGCTTCCTTCGACTTTGGCCCTAATCACCCGATAGGGGGCGCTTTAGTCGCCTCACAAATTGATTTTATTTAAATGCCAATCCTGCAAAACCAGTTTCAATATTACCGCTCAGACAAAAATCCTGTATCTAATTCCAGTTTGTTTTAAATACCATAGGGGGCGCTGTCATCACTCCCAGCAGAATGCCCTAATTGAATTTTATATAGAAATAGCGCTTAAATTTATTTTATTACCTTTAAATTAATAACTTTCTGACAGAAATTCTCCTTTTATTTAGCTTTGGTTAATGTATCATAACACAGGGGGCGCTCCCATCACTATTTGTTAAGGGCCCTGATTTGATTTTGTATTAAATAAGTGACATGTCATAAATATTAAGCATGAAAATAAATTTTGATTAAAATACTTAAATGTATTTTAGTCATATATCATTGCCACAATTATCCGATAGGGGGTGCTCTTTACGCCAATTTGTTAAACGTATGCCCTAACTGGCGCGCGGTGCCGCCATCTGCCATGGTTGGCGCTAACTTTGTGTTCACTTTCCTCTGATGCCATACTAACATAATGACCATGGCGTTGGCGGCAGAGCGCGCCAGGGGGCGCTCGTGAACTTATGGTTAATTATCTTTACTTGATAGAATCCTTGGAGCTGCGCGGTGTCGCCAGTTGTTACAAGATGGTGCTGGTAAAATATGGGTAACAGTGACCTCTTGCTGCATGCCCACACACTAAATACCGTGTTCATAATTCATGCACTTCGACTTCACGCAGTTCCAACGGTCTATAACAGATGGCGCGCTTGAGCATCACTACACTTAGAATTTTATATTCGATGTGGACTTGGGTTCGTGTCGAGGTGGGTTGATATTATTGACCTAAGTCGATGCAAACCTAACTCATTATTTATAATTTTTGATGTAGATTTTTAGTTTTATAGGTTTAAAATGCTAAAATAATTAATGCGCCTGTTCTCTCTACCTCATAGTCTCTAAAATTAAATATATTGTGATTATTTTTCTGAACATTAAAGTTGCATAAGGAATATTATATAACCCGCTAGAAATTATTAAGAAGTTGATTAATATTTCATATAACGTGAGTCATATTATACTTAAGCATAAGTTAGCAACATTCTTCTGATTACGTGTTTACATCTAGTTACCTAAAGTCCTCACCTTTAGTCATTAATTTGTTATTTTGTAAATAATGTCACACATAGAGATTTTGTAATCCCTACCGTAATTAATGATACAACGACTACTGTTACTTAATCGCATAAGTCACTATGTACTTATACACTAATATGCAACTTTCATATTACTTTTACTTTTTCTAATTTCTGTATTCGTTATGTTCTCATAGAAAATGAGCTTTTGTTTTGTTTAAACTTATAAATAAGATGGAAAAAAAAGGGATTCCACAAAAAAAAAAAAAAAAAAAAAAAAAAAATAAATAAATAAAAAAAAAAAAAAAAAAAATGAAAAAAAAAAAAAAATAAATAAATGAATAAAAAAAAAAACATAAAACAAAAAAAAAAAAAAAAACAATATCATCATATACCCTAGACTGTAATTCTATATCTAAGAAATTGTAAACCCTTAGTCATATATCAATTTTTGTTAAAAGTTGCATATTATTATTTTATATATCTGATTCTTCTATATATCTCCTTTCCTCTAAAAAATTCTTCCAGTAATAGATTCATTTATTTAGCTAGTGCTCTTTATAGTCCCGAGGTCGCCCGTATTCCTAAGCGAGGGCCTCGAAGGCTTCTGTAACTTCCCACCAAGAGTTATTCTTGGTGGAACCAAAAAAAAAAAAACCTAACCTAACCTAACCTAACCTAACCTAACCTAACCTAACCTAACCTAACTCGACCTAACCTAACTCGACCTAACCTAACTCGACCTAACCTAACTCGACCTAACCTAACTCGAGAACTCCAGTTAACCTAACTCGCGCTAAGCTCATGCTTGTATATACTTTATTCGCCAGCGGCGGAACGCAAGACAAAAGGTCTTTGGCCGTTGCTTGCAAGGTTTTCCTTATGATCTCTGGCTTTCTGCCTGAGACTTACGTCTATAGCGGTGTCCCATTGCTACCTGAACGCCGCGGCGGACAGGGATATCGCTTCGATTCGTGGTAGCTAGATTGAAGTGGCACCTAATACCGAAGATGAGTACTCGCCAGTTTGGCTTTATGCCACAAAAAAGCACCGAAGACTCCCTCTATACAATGATAAACCATATGCGCAAGAAGCTGGAAGCGAAAAGCTAATTACCTTGGTATCATTGGATATAGAGGAAGCCTTCGATAACGCATGGTGGCCGGCCATAAAGGTCAGACTGGCTGAAGAAAGGTGTCCGGTCAACATCAGGAGGTTACTCGACAGCTACCTCGACTGCAAAACCGTCACAGTCAGATACTCCGGGGTGGAACATTCCAAAGGCACCAATAAAGGCTGCGTCCAGGGATCCATTGGTGGCCCTATCCTATGGAACCTCCTCCTAGATCCTCTGCTCAAGGAATTTGAGCGTGACGACGTCTACTGCCAAGCCTTTGCAGACGACGTCGTGCTTGTCTTTGACGGAAACACCGGTTTAGAGGTACAAAGACAGGCCAATGCCGCCCTCGCGCGTGTTCGGCAGTGGGGTGTCAGAAACAAACTAACATTCGCACCGCTTAAAACCTGCGCAATGGTCATCACGAAGAAATTGAAATACGACGCCCCACTGCTGAGGATGGGCGGGGTCGACATTGGCATGTCTCGTAAAATAAAGATTTTAGGTCTGACAATAGACGACAGACTGTCATTCAATGCCCACATCGAAAACATCTGCAAGAGGGCGCTGGACGTTTACAAGCAGCTTTCCAAGGCCGCAAAGGCAAGTTGGGGTCTCCACCCAGACATTATACGTATCATTTACACAGCTGCGGTGGAGCCCATCATCACTTACGCCGCTAGCGCCTGGGCACCAGCTACTAAGAAGATCGGCATTGGAAGGCTCTTGAATTCAGTCCAGCGAGGCTTCGCTCAAAAGCTCTGCAAATCATACCACACGGTCTCCTTAAATGCAGCGTTGATACTGGCCGGGATACTACCTCTAGACCTTAGAATACAGGAGGCAGCTGCCCTGTATGAGGTAAGGAGAGGGTCGTTCCGGTCAGTGATAGGAGACAGGGAATCTGAGCGTGCGGTGAGATTTGCAGAAGCTCCTCACCCTGCGCTGCATATGGACTTCGGATTTGTGAAACTGGTAGACCAACAACTCGTCGATTCTCACAGTACGCAGGCAGTACGGATCTTCACCGATGGGAGCAAAATTGACGGCAGGGTCGGAGCAGCACTGTCACTATGAAACAGTGCAGCTGAAACCAAAGCCGTCAAACTTTGCCTCTCATCGTACTGCACGGTCTACTATATAAATAAATAAAATATAAAGCAGTTATTTTTGACATTTGAACCCCCTTATTTTGGAAATTATTAATAACTTAAGATTTCATAGTGTAAAAAACTGTTTTTGAATTTTTTCTCAAAATTTTACTATCGCGCACCCCTTGTTTTATTAGTATATTAAATAGCTTGCATTTTTTGAACCAATTTTTCAACACCAAATTCGCCCTTTTCTCGCGAAAAATTGGCGAGATTTGGACAAAATTGACAATTTTTAATACCGAACCGAGGTTACTTGGTAGGTAGCCTGCTCATATAAAACTCGTAAAGTATTTATCTGATAAATACCAGCACAACCGACTAATTCGTGAAGAGTCGCTTGATGAATGGAACCGAAGATACCGGTCCGGAGAAACTGCCTCGGGTACTAAGCTGTTCCTTCCAGATGCCAGAGATGCTTACGCGTTAGTTAGAAAACTCCAACCAACGGGCATACTAACACAAGTACTGACAGGACATGGCGGGTTCTCTGAATACCTAAATCGCTTCAAGTGTAAGGAGAGCCCGTCATGTATCTCCGAGCCGGGAGTCGTCGAATCGGTCCCGCATGTCCTCCTGGACTGCCCGGTGTATGACCTTGACAGACATGACCTAGAACTGTATATGAGGAGAAACTTACTCACAATAATTTGTCTACACTATTAGCAAGTAAAAAATCACAAAAAGTATTCTTAAGATATTGTATTAAAATTAGTAGTAAGGTAATAAACAGAAACAAAACAGATAAATAAGCATATGCTATTATATATAAGTTTAGATTATATACCAATAGCATAGTTTAGCATAAAGTAAACAACATAAAGCATTAGTATAATATTAAGAAAATAAACTATAAGTATAAAGTAAACTACATAGATAAAATAATAAATAAGTGAAATAAAGAACAGTATAGGTATGTTGAAGACTACTTGTGTTCGTTCTTGATTATAATGAAACTCTTCAGAAGGTTGTAGTAGAATATATTTTTACACAAAAAACAGCACAATTTATACAAAAAAGGAAAATATGAAAAACCAATAAAATAACAGATAAATAATTAACAACCAATAGGATTTTAGATAATTGATAATGCTATCTCAATTTCTGTCTCTTTTCCGGCACGTGTCGATTTATCGGTCAAGGTCAGCGCGGGAGCAATGCGCGCATGCGCGATACGTTCGAAGTTCGGTGAACTCCAGTGCGCATGCGCCAGTCGCCGGTATAAGTATGTGCGGCGCTCGCTGACTCGCTCTTGGATTGCCCGTGCGTACGCTTTCGCTCTCTTTCTTACTCGTGTTAACTATCTCGCTCTCACTAGAGTATAAAAGTGCCTTCACTCGCGAATTCAAATCAGTGTTCGGCGATCGTGCGGACTGAATGGTGGCGTGGTCTGTGTAACCGCATCCTACGACAGTACGTCAATATCTGTTGTTACCAAATACCATCTGTGTAACCAAGATCACACACTGTTCGTCAACACGATCCGTAGTTTCATCACGAATACACCGCCCTCGGGAATCATTCTGGACGCTTAGGGAATCTGGCCCGTATAATTAGTATACGGTGCCAGATTCAACCATGAAGAGGGGAACACCAACACCATCACCCAAGGATGCAGCCACCTCCCAAGCCGGTCCAAGCAGGGAGCGTCAAGATTCCGGGCAGGAGCGCACGCCAAGGGGAAAGCCAACCGGGACAAAGGAGACCGAAACCAGGAGATCCGGGAGTGAGGGGGAGCGCCGAGAGGGAGACAGCACGATGCAGTCTCGCCCTCTCACCGAGAGGCCCCCCCCCTCCCAGAAGCCGACACCTACCGGGAATTCCGGGAGAGAGGGGAGTAGCCGAGTGAGACAGCAGATATCGCGGTCGCACTCACTCACCGAGAGGCCCCCCCCCTCCCCGCCGATTATAACAACCGCCGTGAAGACCCAAGCCGCCGGCCCCCCGACCGGCCGCACCGCACCCCCGCGCGCTCCCCCCGCCCCCCCGGCCGAAAACCTTGCACTACCGCCCTACATGCGGTCATCGTCGGCCCGCAAGACGCACTTGCCGGACATGCCGGATTTGTCGGAAGCCGCCATGACGCCGAGATCCAAGTTGAACTTGGATTTCGTGGCACTGGCGGCCATGAAAAACTCGGGAATGTTTTCGCCTGGCGTCATGCAACGGATGGCGATGTACCTGAGGGACAGGGAGGCGGCACTGGAAGGAAAGGAGCTGCCGTCACTGGAGGAATTGGAAGCTGAGGGACTGGGCGAACTGGCCCAATATCTACCGGGCGAGAACCCCGCCCCCGCAGCCCCGAGGGAGAGGGATGCATAGAGGAGACACCCAAGCGGTCATGCATCGCCCCCCTCCCCCCCCGAGACCCCCGCCTGAGAGGGAAGGATACCCCCCCGCCCTCACCGCAGCCAGCCGCACCGACCCTACGGACCCCCCCGTTCGCCGCACCGCCGCCGCCTCCCCCGCTCCGCGCCGCGCCCCCCGCGCTCGCCATTGCCATCTCGCCCGCCGTCTCGTTTGCTGACGCCGCGAAAAACGGACCACAAACAAGGACCGCCGAACCCGCCGCAGCCCCTGTTCCGGGAACCTCCGAGGACGGAACACCCGCTGCCCCGGGAGTCGGCACAAAGAGCGCGACCAAAAAACCACGATATCCCCCGCTGGTGGTGGAACATATGCCGGATTGGACCCATCATCTGAAGGCCTTAAGAGAGCGGCTCGGCCATCCACCTAACGCAAGGCCCTTCGGGAAGGGGATAAGGTTTACCCCAGGATCGGAGGAGGAATACCGGACCATCCAGCGGTACCTAGGAGAGATGGAGAAGAACACGGGAATATCGTGGTTCTCCCACAGCCTCCCGGCGGACAGACTACTCAAGGTAGCCATCAGGGGACTGCCCGCGGACACACCGGCCGAAGAAATCAAGGACGACCTCCGCGCTAAGGGCTACGAAGCAGAATTCGTACGCCCAGTCCAGGCCAGGCAAGGCAAGGCCGGCCCGGATGCATCTTCCATGCCCTGCTGAAGGCCACGCCAGGCCTCACCCCGGGCATCTACAATGTAACGGAGATCCTCTTCATGCCCGGAGTGAAGATTGAGGCCTGGAGGGGGAAAAAAGGACCGGCACAATGTCACCGGTGCCAGCAATTCCGTCACTCCTCGCACGGCTGCCACAGACCTCTAGCCTGCGTCCGGTGCGGAGGGCCGCACCACGCCTACAAATGCGAGCGGCCCAAAGAAGAACCCGCCACCTGTGCCAACTGCGGGGGACCGCATCCGGCAAACAACACCTCTTGCCCGGTATTTAAAGCCGAGGCAAGAAACAAGAAAGCTGGCACCGTGGCCCGCTCAACCGCAGCCATAACTCCAACCACCGCACCCACCACCGCCGACGCCCCAGCCGGTCCTGAACGGCCGCAGCCAGAACAGGCATCATCTTCCCTGATGGCTGCAGCCAATAACCCCCATGAGCGCGAAGCCGGAGGAACCACGCGGAAGGGGAAGAGGAAATCGAGGCCAAAAGGCAAGAAGAGCCAACGCCCACCGCCCGCGGCCCAGGACCCAGTACCTGCAGCGAACATAATACCAATGGTGGCGCCAACAGTGGCAATACCTCCACCGAAGCCCGGACCCGTGGTAGCACGGCCGCCACCTAGAATTGCAGGAGCCCCATCCGCCACACCTGTGTCTGCGCACACTGCGCATCACGAGGGCCAGGGAGAGATGGCAAACTTTGGGGCCCAGAATGAAGGCACGAGAGCCGTGCTCACCGCTGCAGTGGAGGTCCTGCAAGCGGTGCTCAACGCGCTGCGGGCGGGAGAAAACCCCGTTCCCGTGGTGCTGAGGGGGATGGCGGACCTCCTCACCCAGCACGGGTAAGCCCTTCCGGCTTATCTACTGGAACGCCCGCGGCATGAGGGGCAAGGCCGCGCTCCTCCGGATCGTCCTACGTGACCAAGACATTGACGTGGCGCTAATCTGCGAGACCCTACTCACGCCAGCGGACAAGTTAAGGATCTCAGGCTATCATACCTACCGCCAGGACGAAATCGGACGCATTAGGGGCTGCAGGGGCCTGGTCGTGTTAGTCAGGAGAGGAGTCGTCCACCAACCAATACCAACACCTGCACTGGATGAGCTGAAAGCCCTAGGAGTAGAGGTGGAAATCGCCGGTCGACCACTTCAGATATTTGCTACCTACAAACCACCAGGACTATTACAGTTTATACCGGACACCCACAAACTACTGGATTTGGGAGAGGACAAAGCAGTACTAGTCGCCGGCGATTGGAACTCCAAACACCCGGCGTGGAACTCCAACAGTATGGATCCCAGCGGTGCACGACTCTTCACGGACGCAGACAAGTTCAACTACACGGTCACGGGCCCACACGCGCCCACGCATTACCCAGACGGGTCACATGGAATACCGGATGTGATCGATTTGGTGGTCCACCGCCGACTTCCATGCCCGCCCTCACTGGAAGTTTTAGCGGAGAGCCTCGGATCGGATCACCAAATCATACTAGCAGTCCTGGCGGAAATACCGGTACGCACACCGCAGAGAGCGCCACGTCATACCACGGATTGGACACTCTTCGCCGATCGGCTGACGACGACAACGACGTCTTGGCCTGTTGAAACGCCAGAGGAGGTGGACAGACTTGCGGCCGGACTGACCACTGCCATCCAGGAAGCCAAAGAATATGCCACAACGGAGAAACCGGAAACAGGATCCATCCCCCCTCTCCCTCCGAAAATTCGACGCATGCTGGAGGAAAAAAGGGCACTGCGAAGGCAGTGGCAGTCAACCAGATGCCCAGTCCTTAAGAACAGTCTGAATAGGATCACGGAACGGGTCAAGGCGAAAGTAGAGGCTCACAGTACGGAGGACTGGGAGCACACTATAGACGAGGCCTCAGACGACACAAACGCGCTGCACAAATTGTGCAGACGTTACACGAACACCTCAGCCCCAGTTAGACCTCTGCTTCACGAAGACGGGACGCTCAGATACCGAGCGGAGGACCGCGCCGAGCTGTACGCAGACCATCTGGAGAAACAGTTCCAACCGAACGCCACCTCTGAGGCAGAGCACGTCTCGGCAGTCGAGCAACACCTTAGAGATTACTTCGACACGAATACGGACGCACAAGAGGACCCCATCGTTTTCTCCCCGGCAATGGTAGCTAGAGCGATCAAGCTGACCAAACCCAGGAAGGCCCCGGGCGCAGATGGCATAACAAATGCCACACTGAGACGCCTGCCACTCAAGACCACCGCGGCAATAGCCAGACTATACAATGGCATACTGCGCACGGGGCATTTCCCAACCATCTGGAAGACGGGAAACGTCATCATGCTACCAAAACCGGGGAAGGACAAAAGGAAAGCTGCATCCTACCGGCCCATAACCCTGCTGCCCACAATATCTAAGGTGTTCGAAGGGCTCCTGCTGAGACACCTGCGACCGTGCTTGCCAGTGAGAGCGGAGCAGTTCGGCTTCCGAGCGGAACACAGCACGACGCAGCAACTCACGCGGATCATACATAATCTAACAGTCGCGAAGAACAAAAAAGAGAAAGCTGCCGTCGTGCTGTTAGACATGGAAAAGGCATTCGACAGAGTATGGCACGATGGTCTGCTGTACAAGCTATCCCTCACAGATGCGCCCCGTCGAATCGTTCGTGTGGTACGATCCTTTCTAGCCGATCGGAAAATACGAGTGGTGGTGGAGAGAGCAACATCCAGCGCACGCCCAGTGATGGCCGGCGTGCCACAGGGAAGCTGCCTCTCACCGGCCTGCTACTCGACGTTCACAAATGACATCCCAGTGGCCGACGGATGTGAGCTGTATTTGTATGCGGACGACGCCGCATATACAGCCACATCCATGAACATGAAGCGCGCAGGCCAAAAAATCCAAAACTCCCTGGACCTCCTGCCGGAATGGCTCTCCAAGTGGCGCCTCTCAGTGAACGTCGGGAAAACGCAGACCGTCGCAACAGGAAATACCCACAAAACGCCACCACTCAAACTACACGGAGAAGAGATCAAGTGGCGGACCCGAGCGAAATACCTCGGAGTCACACTTGACTCGAGACTCACAATGTGCCCGCACGTCAAGAATATCCTAAGACAGGTGAAGACCAGCAGATTCCTCCTCCGCCCAATACTGACCTCCAGGCTCCCTCTGAGGGTGAAGATAGGGGTCTACAAATGCTACATCAGGCCCCGCCTCACGTATGCGGCGCCGGCATGGTATGCGTTGACCTCAGAGACAACCAGAAAAAACATTGAAGCAACCCAGATGGCAACCATCCGAAACATCGTGAACGCCCCCCGCTACGTGAGGAATTCCACGATCCAGAGGGACCTGGACATAGAAACCATCGAACAGTTCATACGACGCCTTACCACATCGATGTTCGCGCGGGCCGATGTGTCAGACCTTACGCACATCCGTAACCTCGCACCCCTGCACGCTCGCCCACCGGAGGGCAAAAAACTACCGCGCGAACTCCTCGTCAACCAGGCGGAGGAGTGACGTGCGGCCATTGGAAATACACGGACTGACAAGAGGAAACACAGCTGCTGCAGGACACCTGACGGTAGACCGCGCGCTGTGTTAAACCTGCACACCGGATTGACCTTGACCCACACAAGTGGGCCACACACTCGGACAACAAAAGCCAAGACTGGCACCCTAAGGACCCGGCCGTATCTACGGCCGGCGTAGAAAAACCCCACGCAGGGGGCAAACGCCCCGACCTTGGTTCCCCATACCCCAAGGGGGTATGAGAAGATAGTACCCTGCTGACTCGCTCTTTCGCTCGGGGCTCACAAGGTGGACGCATGCGTCGCGGGAGCTCGCCGGCTGACGACGCGTGCCGAAGATGCAGACTGAAGCGGAGACTGATGTGGCTATGAGTTCAAGCTGGATCTGAAGCGGTGAGTATTGAAGTGGAGACGTCGAAGACTGAAGATGTTAGAGCGTGATTGCAGATGAAGAGCTCTTACAGCTTTTTTCAGAGCTACCATCCTGTCTCTGTCGAACGTCATCTGTACAGCATATAGTTCTTTTAAGAACTTTCCTGTCTCTTGTGCGTCAATGCGTGCTGTACTGAAACAGTTCTTTTAGGAACTATTTCGTCACCGTTTCTGCTGTTAGTGGCTGCTACAGGTATAAGTATGATTACGTAAAGCCATAAGCTTATGTAAATGTTAATGTCGCTCGTCATAATTCGTTAAGGTATAGTAATAAAAGAAAGATAAATAAAGGATAAATATAAAGTAAAGAAATAATAATAATGATAAGTCTAGAATAAGAACAATCTTATAAGTAAACTGTCTGTACAAAATAAAATTAATATAATTAGTAATAAATTTAACTGTAAACAAAGTCTCTAATTATGTTAGAGGAACAAAAAAAAAAAAAAACCCTAACTCGAGCTCATATAAACTCGAGCAACTCAGACAAACGTCCACAGTTTGAATTGGACCCCGCTCTGACGAGAGACATAGTTATAATAAGATGCTATCATCTGAATTTTTTGTTATCAATTACCATAATATCTAGATTAATGTATGCTTGGATTACGGTTACCGAGCGTTGACCAGCGGGTCACCTTTATCGGCTGCCGTATCCCTGCGCTCTCCCACCTACAGCGCCTTGCCACCGGTTACCGGACTCAGGGAATCTAACGCCACCGTGTCGTCTCTCTCTCCACCTCGAAGGCCCCAAAAAGAGAAGTGCCGTTTAAACAACTACCTACTGGCAACCGAATCTGAATCTGGATCCTAGAACCCATTTAAAACCCTAACCTTTGAACTATCGTCTCAGCTGCCATGGCAATCTTCAAAGACTCTAAGCCTGGGTTGCACCTCGATATTTGTTAAAGTTGCATCCTTTTCTAACTTTTAACAGATTTTCTTAGGTTAGAGGAGGTGAAATTTTAACAATAACTTTAACTTCAACAACTATCTGGTGCAACCCAGGATAGATAAGTTCAAGTTAAGCTCTATGGATAAGTGTGAAGAGGTTGAAAACTATGGGTTCATTATAATTTTATATTTGTATGGTACAATATGTGTTCTTAAATTCCTTTTAATATTGTATACCTACATTGTGAAATTTAATTAAGTTTTTGACAATTTTTTGAAATGAAATTAATGCTGTAATTTTGTATAATTTTTAAAATTGTATATCTAATTAGTATGTTAAATGAGACATTTACTAATGTTTATGAGAAATTGTGTTAAATGTAATTTTGGGAAATAAAGGCTTTTATTATTATTATGTCTCTCGTCAGCACGGGGTCCAATTTGAACCCGGGATCATTGCGCGGGGACATGGGGGGTCCAACACGTAGAGGCCCTTTCGAGAATTTTGATCTACTTTGTAATGGGTTATTTTCGGCGGGACCTCTCTCTGACTGCATCAATAGTTAATACAGACAGACCCCGCAGAATATAATGGGACTATTGTAATGAAAATGACTTGCCAAACTTTGGGCTATATGGGTGAACTGGGGGGACTAGATGGCTGGGCCTATGGAGTGAGATCCGGCACCTGCCTATATTCAACATCTCACTTCCACCCCCGAGTGTATGGCTCTTCCAGAAATTTAGACAACAGCCTATTATCTAAATTTCTGTAAATGCCATACCATACATGTACATACCTCTAGCGCCCCACTCCGACCGGCCAATGAAGGCAAGCCAGAGGTGAGAGACCTGATGCTCTGTCCGGCCGTACCTCTGTGTGGCGGACGAGGCGGAGCCCAGTTCTCTCGGAGGAACTCGAGATGATGGTAGGGGGTGGTGTCGCTACTCATCAACAGCTCGCCACAAGCTGCTCTGCCCCCTTTATTATTATGGTTCAATAATTATGATTTCGATGTAGGTATGTGTACGTAGAATGTATTTTTTGTCCAACTCCTTTGTGGTAAGTATATCTATCATTTTAAATACACCTTTTGTCATGATATATTTCAGTAAATGTTTGAAGTAGCTAATAAAATATCTCACCCATTGATTGGAAATAGAAAATTCAATAAAACAAGGTAGTGTAAACAATTGATTTAATTTCGTTTCTATCAAAAGAAATTCGACTTATTTTCGATCACGTCATTTCATCGTATAAACTATTATAATATAATTTTATGTACAATAATTATCATAATATGTCGCGGCGCTGCGTGGGGCGAGTGGCGCGAGTGGGGCCAGTGGCGCGAGTGGCGCGAGTGGGGCTCAGCGCGGTGAGGTGGGGTGGCTCAGCGCGGCGGCGGCGGGCGCGGCTTGGCGGCGGCGTACGCGATCTCAGAGAGGCGCACGTCGATGGGCACGCGCTCGTCGTACAGCGTGGGCGCCTGCAGGATGATGCCCGCCGACCCCACGATCACGGCCAGCGTGAAGATCCACAGGAACAGCCGGTCCAACACCATCGCCACGTACTTCCAGTCCTCTTTCACCTGTAACCGACCGCGACGTTCGAATGTTCAACTAGGCTATTATTTTAAAAAGCGTATATGAATTTTAAAAAATTGTGTTTATTTAATAAGAATAATGAATTTAATGTTAATCTTTGAACATTACATGGTCCTTAAGAAAAGCGCAGTCCGATGTCAATTATTGAATTCAGAGATAACACGTTGTTTTGAATTGCATGCTTGTTTGCCACCTACATGACATAAAAAAACGTGGCATCCGGCACGAGCGTGGCGTAGGACCGTTTATCGTAGCAATATGGGGGAGGTTCGTCCAGCGCTGGACGTCTACCGGCCGAAACGATGATGATGATGACTACACAGGTCGTCCCGAGAGAAGAAAAAAAAGCGACTGACCCTAGTAGACTCCTCCTCCTTGCGCGTCTGGTCCGCGATGTAGTTGATGCCGTCGATGGCTTTGTGTAGCTCGGGGCAGCGGTGCCAGCGCCGCAGCGCGTCGCACAGCGCCGGCGCGTCGTGCAGCCGGCACGCGGCGGGTGGCGACGGCGACTCGCCCGCGCCGCCCCCCATGCCCCCCATGCCCCCCAGGCTCCCTATGCCGGCCATGCTGCCCATGCCGCCCGCGGCCGCCATGCCCCCCGAGCTCACGCCGCTCAGCACGCCCGCACCCGCCCAACCCTCGCCCGTCACTAGCCCTGCGCTGTTTAGGAAAACGATAGTTACAAAAGTAAAAATTATTATATAGTTTATTTTTATTGGTGGTAGAGCTCCAGTGACGGAGCTCGCGGGCGTAGGCACCACCACATTACCGCATACTTGCAGCTAAATGGTAGTGTTCAGCACTATCGTGTTCCGGTCAGGTGGTAATGTACAGCCCTGTAATTTCCGGCACAGAGACATAACACCTAATGCCTCAGAAGTGGCAGCGCATCTCCATTTTGACCTCTGGTCATTGTGTGGGTGTCTATAGGCTGCGGTCATCACTTAACATCAATGTGAACTGCATGCTTGTTTGCCACTTTTATTTCATAAAAAAAGAGTCACTCACAAGCGGCTGCGGTGCGGGTCGAGGCGGTAGTCCGGGCGCCGCATGACGAGCAGGCGCGGCAGCACATGTAGTGTGCGGTGTGGAGGTGAGGTATGGGTCGGGGGGCAGGGGGCGGGAGCACTCACAAGCGGCTGCGGTGCGGGTCGAGGCGGTAGTGCAAACTCAAAACTCAACCTCAAAAATTCATTTAATCACTTGGAAATAATAGAATTTGCTTGTGATAGGTCAAATTACAAATACAAAATTAAAGCGAATAACAACTGATACGTTGATTAATATGTCAAAGTAAATAAATTAATAATAGTCCAAAAATACTTAATAATAAAAACAGAATGTTCCATACTCTCTTGCGGCCTGCTCGCTGCTGCCTGCTCGTCATGCGGGCGCCGCATGACGAGCAGGCGCGGCAGCACGTGTAGTGTGCGGTGTGGAGGTGAGGTATGGGTCGGGGGGCAGGGGGCGGGGGCACTCACAAGCGGCTGCGGTGCGGGTCGAGGCGGTAGTGCGGACGCCGCATGACGAGCAGGCGCGGCAGCACGTGTATGAAGACGCGGCGCACCCAGGGCGCCATCGTGTGCGTCTGTGGCGATCGGAAGTGCACGTTCAGCACCACCACCGTCACGCATATGCTGCACAATAACAATTTATTGGTTACAGGTAGATAACGCTACTGGATGGAGAATAATAGTTTAACACAATAATACGTAGTTGTAAGTTAACGCAGTTTTCTTGTTATATGTACTTACATCTAATTTTACTCTAATGACTAAACCATGAAAGTTGACATAGTAATGTCACATTCCAATCTTAATAAATGTCAATAAAAAATCCAATCTCAATAAATGTATTTATACATACGTCAAAATTGATTTTGACTTATTGGAGAGCCAAGCTCCCAGCTTAAATATTCCTGTTTACTTATAATTAAATAAAAAATAACATCACAGTTTCGTTACTTCACAAAATAGACGACTAGTAGTTAAATCTAACCATAAACCCTAATCGGAGTATCTTCATGACTTCAATGGCTAAAATGTAGAGTGGTCCAGTCAGGAGCTTGGCTCTCCATGAGATCGGATGACGGTCAGCAACAAGAGGCGAAGGAGGGCGAAGGATGGCGGTGGATGGCGGAGGAGGGCGGAGGAGGGCGGTGGAGGGCGGTGGAGAGCGGCGGAGAGCGGCGGAGAGTGAAGCGGCGGTCACCTGAAGGTGTCGAGGATCATGGTGAAGAGCACGAACTTGCCGAGCAGTGGCACGACGAGCGAGGTGGGCGGGATGATCTCGGCCAGCAGCAGGAAGAACACGGTGAGCGAGAGCAGGATGGAGATGGAGAGCGACACCTTCTCGCCGCTGTCCGACGGCAGGTAGAACACCAGCACCGTCAGGAACGAGATGCCCATGCACGGGATGATCAGGTTCACAGTGTAGAACAGCGTCTTGCGTCGCATCGTGATGTTGAACGTGATGTCCAGGTACGGCTCGTCGCAGCACGTGTAGAACTTTTCATTCCTGCCCATCAAATTGTACAAATGCGGATCGTTTTACGACATTAACAATAGTCAAATGCGGATAGTTACCGCGATCTGTTAACCTCCAACGGAAAAAGAGGGTGGTATTGGTTTAACGAGTGTATGTGCCTGTTTATGTCATCGCAGCATCCCAGCCAATGTACCGATAATGCGGATATTTTAATTCAAATTATAGTTTGAGATGGTTTATAGCTATATGTGGAGAAAATAACAGCAGTAGTTTCTAAATGGGACAAATGGCATCTGCTTAAATAAAAAGCCTAACTCTGCTTAGAATATTTGCACAAAAAGCCAGACATTGTCTCATTTGTGGTCAATGTACCTTTTTGTGCCATAAAAAGTCAACTGAAAGCCGGACAGCCCGGTCACATAAATATTTGGCCGGACCCGATCTAATAAGATCCAAAGAAGCCGGACAGATGGCAACCTACCCATTTCCAAGATATACAGTTCTGATTGGAACTGTTAAACCGAACTTCAGCCAGTATTGTAGCTATGAATTTCCAATTTTGGTCATAATGTTTAATTTTTCGTTGGCTTAGTTCATACCACCCTCATAAAAAATAGTAAAGGATTCAATATTGATGCCATGAAATGAAAACTCGGGCCTATGTTAAGTAGCATTTTCATAATCGCTACAACAACGCAGATGCTGTAGCGTCAAAAAGCGCACTTAAATTTAAAAATGGGTTAACCAAACAAACCCTGCATATGTGTGTGTGGGGTGTGGTATTCATGTGGCCTACTGAACCCACCTGACCGCAGGCACCTCGAGGATGTCCCACTCGACGGAGGTGTAGAACTCGCTGAGATCCACCCCGAGCTCCACCACGTTGGTCCCGCGGGCCTCGTCGATATGCCGCAAGTCTACCTGATGCCACAGTATCTATCTCATTACACATCCACTTACAACTTCTATACCATGTAGTTCATATTTTTCGTTGTCTGTAGTAACGTTATACCCTACATATATTCGGGAATATAAAACAGTGCTGAGCCGTCGGGGTCGTAACGTCACGTGCTCTAACTTGTTGACCCCAGAATTCGCTTACAGGCATTGCGAAAAATTACCGAGGCAGTTTTAGTGAGAATGAGTTTCAACAGTTTTACTACTTCCGATTGTGATATTTTTATTAGATTGATTTTCATCTCGGCAAAATACCTAAAGGAGATGTTGCAAAAATGTATGGGCCCCCGGCCATGTATTGTACACAATATCATTAACAGGCAAAATCAATTTATAAACGTTTTTTACTGCATATTTTCACTTATTTAGCTTTGTTTACAGTTACAAAACATTATTTGAAGTAAGAGTTGCAACTCAAAACCAACATGGCGAATATGGCGAGCGATGTCATTTTGACATTTTAATTTTTTAAATTGTTCTTTTGATTATATAGTACTTGGAGAAAAAAGTAATATTTTCTAAATACTATCACGATTTTTTTTTTTATGTCTGTAGATTGACAGACAAGCAAACGGGCCACCTGATGGAAAGTGGTCACCGTCGCCTATGAACATTTGCAACACCAGGGGAGTTGCCAACGCGCTGCCAGCCCTGAAGGACTCTTTTGACGCCATTTTTGAAGAACCCCATTTTGTAGCACTTAGGGAACACCTCAGAGGGAAGTTTGTTCCACAATTTACACGTTCTGGGCAGGAACGAACGTGAAAACTGCACCGTTGAGCACTGCCAAGTGTCCAGTCGATGTGGGTGGAACTTCTCTCTTCGGCGGGTAGTACGGTGTAGGAAAAGAGACGGTGGCACCATGTCAAACAGTTCAGCAGAGCACTCACCATTGTAGAGACGGTACAACACGCACAGACTCCCAATGTCTCTGCGCAGGTTCAGATGTTCGAGCCTCTCGGTAAGTCCTGGATCGTTAACAATACGAACGGCGCGTTTTTGTAGGGAGTCAAGTGGACCAAGCTGGTATTTGGGGGCTCCCGCCCACAAATGAGAGCAGTATTCCAGATGGGGCCGCACTTGGACCTTATAAAGCTGTAGTAGCTGCCCCGATGTGAAATACTGCCTCGCTTTGTTAAGCACTCCCAACTTTTTGGATGCCAACTTGGTCTTACACTCAATGTGACTCCCGAATTGCACTTCGTTCGATATGTCAACGCCCAGGATACCGATACTCTTATCAACGGCGAGCGGAATGCCCTGGAACTATGGTGATACAATGAATGGGGTTTTTTTTGCGGTGAACGCGCAGACTTGTGTCTTCGAGGGGTTAAACTGTACTAAATTAAGTCGACCCCAGTCCGAGACCCGCTCCAGAGAGTGCTCGATTTCAGACACAAGTCTAGTCCTGCTTTCCTCGATAAGTGTCCGAGAGGCATTTGCACGGCTAGTGTAGTGTGCATCTCCCGTACTATCATCGGCATAGCAATGAAAATTGGAGTTTTGCTCCAATATTTCATTGATATGCAGAAGAAAAAGCGTGGGAGATAACACAGAGCCTTGCGGCACACCAGCGTTGATAAGTAGTCTGTCTGAGCGCTGACCGTCAACTAAGACTTGTATATAACGCTCAGACAGAAAGCTGGCTGTCCAGTTGCATAGCCTCTCGGGAAGACCGTAGGATGGAAGTTTCGCGAGGAGTGCCCTGTGCCAGACCCGGTCAAAGGCCTTAACAATGTCCAGGCTTACAGTCAATGCCTCCCCACTCTTGTCCAAGGCATGGGACCAATGGTGCGTGAGATATACTAGAAGATCACCAGCAGATCTGCCATGACGAAATCCATATTGGCGGTCACTGATCAGCTGATGATCCTCGATTTCACACTATTCGATTTCCAATTTAAAAAAAAACATCGGAACTTCTATAAATTGATTGATTCGATACATCGTTTTTTAGGGTTCCGTAGTAAACAAGGAACCCTTATAGTTTCGCCATGTCCGTCTGTCTGTCTGTCTGTCTGTCTGTCCGTCCGTCCGCGGTTTAGCGCAAAAACTATTAGTACTAGAGACTAGAGACTTGAAATTTGGCACAAGTATACACCTTAATTACGCCGACAAAGTGGTAAAATAAAAACGTGAAAAAAATTTTTAGGGTAACCTACTAGTAACGCGCGTATATTTTTTCATATAGTGTGGGGTATCGTTGGATAGGTCTTTTAAAAATATTATGGGTGTGTGAACATCAAAGTCATTTTTCGATTTACTTAACTGTTCGTGACTTATTAAGCTTTAAAGTGCAAATTTTCGTTAGACTCAAGTGTCCCCCCCCCCTACAGACTAAACGGTTGTTGTTAGAAATTCAGACGTTATGGCGATAGTAGCTACATATAACGAAATTAAAAGGAAAACTATCACACCTAAGTTGGCCTTGCAAGTTTGCGAGTAATAGTCGACCAAATGTATTTTACTAGAAAATTTGGAACAACTCCATAGAAAATATATTTTTTTTTTCATTACATTTCTTACTCTGTAACTACCGGGTTTTTTATAATATGTGATGCACTAGTTTAAACACGTAATATGTATAAAAATATTTATTGTAAGTATATATATTTTTACATTGTATTAATAATATATATGTATATATTTATTTAAAACACGTCTTTAATATGAACATTATGTTATTGTTATGTAAAATGGCTAGTTTAATTGTCCAACCTGCTTGACATCCGTGGAACACAGGGTCCCAGATGAAAATCAGCGTCAGTTCGATTGATGTAATCGACCTGACATGAAGCTGATCTGGGCTCCCATTTGGACCAGCCGTGAGACTTAATCTCTATTTTGTTAACTTTTATTGTGTTTTTTTTTTCTCCCTGTCCAATTAATTGTTTGTAATGTAATAATTTCGCTTTTTTGTGTCTCTGTGCTGTCCAAATAAATGTTTTCTTTCTTTCTTTCTATACAGATAGCATTAGTTTTGTTTTATCTACATCTACATAGGTCTTTGGCTGTATCGCCGCCATGTTAAACATGGTTGAAAATGATAAAATCGTTAGAATGAAAAGTGGTTGTAACTCTAAAATATATTCTTGAATTAATTAATGTTTTTTTTTTCGTATTCTTCATTAATTTACCCATTTTTTGAGGACATGTACGAATCAGAGCCGAGCTCGCAACATCTCCTTTAAAGGCTCTATATTTACTTTCACAGAGTCAAAACAACTTAAGCTTTTTGTGAAGACATCTATAAGCGTATGGAGTATTCAATTACTATTCACGAACTGCATCCATCTAATTTACTGAAACAAGTGCATACTAATACGAATGAGAAGTGATGTGGATGATACGTACCTGGAATCCATCGTAGGTCCAGGAACCAAATTTCATGACGCATGTCTGTTGGTCGAAGGGAAAGTATTCGACGTCGATCTCGCAGGAGGACTTGTATATGGCGGGCGGGCGCCACTCCACGCGGCCCGTGTAGTTCAGCGTCGCCTTCGTCGCCAATGTCACCTCGAAGTTGCCGTCGGCACTACAACAATGTTGTCCGTCCGCCTTTACTCAATCATGCCAAACAGTCAAACAAATGTTTAGCTACCACGATTCCTAGTGTCTCTTATATTACGATTAGGCTACTTACAAGTGTATTATATATTTAATTAAAAACTTAAACAAATTTCTCCAATATTTTCTTATAGATATTAATAGAAGGATTAGATTCTGTCAACCACACAGACTGGGTTCAAGCAAACCAAACTAATTGTCAGATTCAGCAACTCAAGTCAGAATGAGTTGGGGTAGCAATGTGTGACCAGATCTCACATAAATGGAGCAAGGGCAGAGAAAGAAGAATGTGAATCATATCACCTGTGTGTCATTAATGTGTCTGAAGTGTGTATGTGTATGTGTACGTGTACTCACTTATTGTAGAGAACTATGTCGGGTCTCCAGATGTGGTCCGAGGGCACGTGCAGCATCTCCACGCCGCCGTACTCACGCGGCTCCCACGACAGCTTGTAGTCGTACCAGCTCTGTCAACCATCATACTTATCTTTCACAACATATATACGAGTATATATACTATTTATATACATATACAAATGAATACAATTGGAGTGTCTGTTTGTAATACAAAAAAAATCATTTTTACAATTTTGGTCTGTCTGTCTGTCTGTTTGTTGGGGCTAATCTCGGGAACGGCTGAACCGATTTTGACGGGACTTACAATGGCAAATATCTTATGTCATAAGGAGTAACTTAGGCTATGTTTATACGAGCTGCATACACGACTTCATCCGCGTACATACTGAACAATCATAAATACTCACGCGGACGTAGTCGCGGGTACAGCTAGTATAATATATGTTTTGCCCATGCAAGTGATTCGTGACGGTATAAGACCTTTTTTATGTCCTGAAATGGCAAAAAAGAATACAGTTTACATTGATGGTACCTAAGTAACTCTGTAGACTACCAGAGATTTCAATATAGACGCGTTGCCACTCCTGAGCCCTTAAATGTTAAGCACATTACTAAGTAAAATAACACTTCCTGGAGTACGTTTCGGAAATTACAAGACCGTACATTACCCCCATACCGGAACACGATAGTGCTGAAAACTCACTGGAGCTCTACCATCAGCATAATAATATTATTTGACTCACCTGTTCCACCCAAAGATTTGTGGTCATAATTTGGTTCTTCAAATTCTGAAAAGTATATGAAAACTTTATTCGAACTTGTAAAGTTTTGACAAGTGGAGAGAAAAACGGAAGATTGAAAAGCAATTTAATATTTTTTTCTGTTATTTCTTTACCATATTCAATCAGTAGAGAAGTAATTCTAGTATGGATTAAAGTGGTAATAGCCATATTTGTTATACATGTGTATGTATGTCAAATAAAGGCGGGCTGTAGGAAGTGAGTGGATGGAGGACGTCATTGTGTGGTAGTGGTAGTACTGACCACGTCGATGAGCTGGCTGAGCTTGAGCTTGATGCGCACGGTGAGCGCGTCGCTCACGTTGAGCACGGGCCGCACCAGCTTGTTGTAGTTGCTGAGCAGGTCGTCGTACAGCCGCTTTGCGTCGGGGTTTCCTGCGCACCCTGCAACATACCACTTTTGTGACCTCGTGCACCACCCATTACTATATTGACCATTCCATTATCTTTTTTTATATACCATTTTTCACAGTTTATAATAAGGACATACACCACATACCTATATTGCAATCTAAAGTCGTCAACAGTAGGGATCGCAATGTAGCAGCTCTTGATCAGACCTGCAGCAGCAGCACGGCGGTCAAGGCGCGGGCGTGTGTGTGTGTGTGTGACGTACCGGCGAGCAGCAGCAGCAGCGGCGGCAGCGCCGGTAGCACCGCGGGCAGGACGCGGGCGTGTGTGTGTGTGTGTGTGTGTGTGTGACGTACCGGCGAGCAGCAGCAGCAGCGGCAGCAGCGCCGGCAGCACCGCGGGCGTGTGTGTGTGTGTGTGACCGTACCGGCGAGCAGCAGCAGCAGCGGCAGCAGCGCCGGCAGCACCGCGGGCGTGTGTGTGTGTATGTGTGACGTACCGGCGAGCAGCAGCAGCAACGGCAGCAGCGCCGGCAGCACCGCGGGCGTGTGTGTGTGTGTGTGTGTGACGTACCGGCGAGCAGCAGCAGCAGCGGCAGCAGCGCCGGCAGCACCGCGGGCAGGGCGCGGGCGCGCATTTCGGCGCGCACATGGCGTCAGCGCATCGCGCGGCGCGCGCCGCCCCGCGCCACCCCCGCCGCCGCCGCACCGCACCCGCCGCACCCGCCGCACCCACCGCACCCGCCGCCGCGTGCCGCCACCCGCCGCGCGCACCCTTCCTGCGCTAACACACATAACCTCTGCTTAACGTTACATGACAATTTAGACAACTGCAAACCGAGATTTACTGGGTTACACAATTTTACCTTCTCAGATATTGAAATAATTGAGAAAAACATGTTCTTCTTTCCTTAAAACCATCAGGAATGCTCCGTAATCTCAATGTAGTTACTGTGTAATACAATTAGGTACATTTTAAAAATATTATTGTACTCGTATGGTCAGTACAATCATTAACACATATATACTTATTGATTATTGATTTTTAAGTGATTATTATTACATAATTTAAGTGAATTAAAATTATTGTTAACATAATATAAAGGCCATTGAAATCTTATATACAAACGGGATTCGAAGGAAGGTCGGAGAATCGGAAGGTTCGCTTAATCTTATTAGCCATTCATAAAAACAGATATACACATAATATATTACAGATATACAATGCGAATGTGGATGGTTGCAGAGGCCCAGGAAGACCAAGGCTGACCTACCATGACCAAATAGGTCGAGTTCCGTCTGATGGTGGGATCAAAAGTCTTAGGAATCGGCGTGCATGTATGAAGAGAATGATGAAGGTAGACGAGGCACGAGAGGTTTGTCAGAACCGGGATGTCTGGCGCTCTACACTCTCTGCCTACCCCGTTAGGGACCTGGCGTGAAGATATATATATATATATATATATATATATATATATATATATATATATTACATGCGTTTATTTTGTTGCGTCTTATGGCAAGGAGGTTGATACAACAGATCAGCATAAAAGCCCCTCTTTTGTCGATAACAAACGTGGGTGTATTTTTTAATGAAATATGGATGCTTCGTTCATGCGTGGTATAAATACCCGTAAGAATTTCCGCCTCAATGGAGTGTTTGCGGAGCGAGATGGCTTTAAGGCAAGTCCCGTTACACAACTTCGGAGGAGATAAGTTCCGAAGAAGCTTAATCGGGACACCTACCTTCAGCTTGATGGTATGCGATGGAAGTCCGCTTGCTGACAGGAAGTTCAGAAATGCCATGGGATAATGTGTGGCGTCATCTTGCTCGACGACAGTATTTATGGAGGTGTAGACCATTTCATTTCCAATTAATTGCTGCAGCCTGATCGTTTTTATATTTATTTCATATTTATTACTATACAATATATGTCACTATAAATTTGACTGCAATAGACTTAATAATCAAGTTTATATTAGTAATCCATGTCCTTCTACGACACGAAATACCCGTAAGAACAACCTATTTGCACCCCCTAATTGTAAAACTAATGCAGATGAGCGAGCACCTATAAATAGACGCATGAAACAATATAACAAATATTTCACTAAGGTAGAATTTTTTGAAACGTCACCCAACGCAGTTAAGCGAAATGTTCTAAATGTAATGCAAAACGTTAATAATAACATAATGTAAGATTAATCCCTCCAGACACGAGAAAAATATGACAATTGAAATTCAATTGTGTCTGGGCGCCGATGGCCTTACGATCCTTGAAAGATTAACTATTGTTTACTTTGTGTTAACATCTGTGGTGTATTCTTTTTGTTTTTTTGTCCAAAAAAATGATTTCGCATTTTCACACCGCTACCCTAAAATGTCCTAATAGTTAATTTGTGGACAACGGAGTTGATAACGCTCCTTGTAAAATTATGTACCGAGTAATTGTCCTTGTTACTTTCTAAGTGTAATTGTTTGTTGTCCTAAATAAATTAAAAAAAAATAACTGACACATATTTTTGCTGTAAAAACGTGATGACTCTTAAATTTTAAAATAAAACAAATTTATAATAACAATTAAATGAAAGTATTATATATTAATATAAAAACATGGTTTGACTACCTATAAGAAAATTTAATTTATATTTTACATTATAATTTAAAATCATAACTTCGGATATCACAAAAAATCAAGGAGGTAAATACCAACACATAATTTAAAAAAATAGCAAATTAAATTTATGTATTTATCAAGGCCAAAGAAGTTTTGCCCTTGAAAGATACATACACTCCATTTCTATACAAACTAGCAAAGCTTGTTTGCTTGTTTACTAAATGTAGTTATTAGTAGTAAATGTAGTTTACTATGTGTAGTTGCAATGAAGCTTGCACGGGAATTATGGCAAAACGTACAGGTGGCATAAAATAATGAAATATAATGTCACAAAAATTATCAAACATAGATGGGATGTGGATGGGATACAGCCGCATAATCATGGCATCGCAATTCTAAAATGTATAATTTTAGAAAAAATAATAATTTTACTTAACTCTGTGACAACAATATTTAGCACTTTAACATAGTATTTCAGTAATAATTGAGCTAGGCACTAGTAGGTATCACAATCATTTTACTTAGACTAAATTCATTTTGCTAAGCCTGTATAAGAGGCTTTTCAAAATACTAAATTCATTTTGCTAAGCCTGTATAAGAGGCTTTTCAAAATCACAACCATGTATTGGTTTTTGGGTGCAACTGCGGTTCTTGGCTTTTGATTAAACAAAATATTTTTTTTAAGTTTCCACTATTCTATTGGGAAGCAGAGCATAAATTATAGGAATTATGTTTGTACTTATAAAATTTTGTATTCCCAATATCGACATGAATCGTGAATAGTTGATGGAATTTTCTAACGCATGTTTTAAATCATCACAGAAGAATATCTATGAATGGGCAACAACTTTTCTCACAATGTTGTGATGGGCAAAAACGAGAATACCGATGCGATTTGCAAGCAGAAACTGTTCATAGCCATATTATTGAATAATAATATCCACTCTCGTCATTCGTCATTCGTCATATCATTCGTCTAGTGATCTGTTTCCTTTTCTATACAGTCTATTTTTTACACTTTAGTTAGTTGGGATTACAATATCAGCCGTAAGATGTCCACTGCTGGACCAAAGCCTCCCCCATAAGGGGGATATGCCATAATCGCCACGCTTGGCATGCGGATTGGCGATCGCAGTGGCGGTAGTTTCATCGCAGGACGCTGCTGCCCATCTTGCGTTATTGCACTTACTACCTCCCCATTGGAATGGGTAGACCTAGCGTTCTACCCCTACGTCACTTACGTCAACTGAATAATGGCTTGTTCGGTTGACGGATAGTTGGGATATTGGCAACTAAATAAAGTAAAAAAAATCTTGAAAAATAATCTGCGTGACTGTAATTTGTCATCAATGCGGTTAAAATGAGAGCGTGTGTCCAGTCAGCGAAAACATAAAAGTGTTTTATTTAAGTTTCACTATGTTCACACGCAAAAATATTATCGTGTCCAGACGACGAAATAAGTCATCTATTTCTATACTTATAATAAGACTGTAGAAGTGTACATTCTGTACATTAAAAATATTGAAAAAATAAATACCAGGGGATGTCACTAGATCGATACCGAACCCAAATATGTGATTAGAATTTTTTTTGTCTGTCTGTCTGTCTGTCTGTCCGTCCGTCCGTCCGTCCGTCTGTCTGTCTGTCTGTCTGTCTGTTTGTTCAAGCATCACAGAAAAACTACCGTTCCGATTACACTGAAACTTGGTATGATTATACTTTAACCTTTGGCGCACAACACTGGGTACTTTTTATCCCGGAAAAATGTCTGTTTGTCTGTGTGTTTGTGCATGCTAATTTCAGAAACAGCTTATTCGATTGTGGTTTTCACTTTTATATTGTGGTAAGTTTCACTTAACGTTTAGTGTTTGTTTCATGTAAATCAGTTCAGAAATCTAAAAGTTATGTCAATTTAAAGAATCGTGTCGAATATTTTTAAGCTATTTTGTATCTTAGTTCTATTTTTTAGGGAGTTTCGTACCTAAACGGTAAAAACGGACCCTACGGATTACTGATCCTCCGCTGTCTGTCTGTCTGTCTGACCGTCCATCCGTCCGTCTGTCTGTCTGTCTGTCACCAGCCTGTATCTCATAAATAGTGATAGCTAGAAAGCTAATAGTTTCACAAATTAAGTATTTCTGATACCGCTATAACGACAAAATTAATTACTCAAAATAAGAAAATGAAAATGTGAAGGGGTCTAAGGGGCATACAACAAACGTGTTTTTTTTTTTGTATATTTTTGCTCGATAATAATAACGGTAGCAAGTAGACGCTTAAAAATTTCCCAGAATTTTTAGGTCTTATGTTGTATATTACCGTCCATAATAAATAATTAAATAAAAATGAAATGTAATGTAATTTTTCACTTCTACCGTATAGATCTATCTTTCATCTTTCATTCTCTGTCAGTAGCTCTAATTGACTGAAACTTCACAAAACTTTATAATTATCTATAATATAAAAATAAGTCAGGTTTTCCTTCCTGACGCTATAACTCCAGAACGCACGAACCGATTTCCACGGTTTTGCATTCGTTGGAAAAGTCACGGGCTCCGTGATGTTTATAGCGAAGAAAATTCAGGATTATAAAACGACATACACGCGGGCGAAGCCGCGGGCAACAGCTAGTTGTCTATAAAAAAATATTATGCATAGAAATTTAAAATGGTCTTTTCGAAAATACGGTTCAGCGTAGGATGGACGTTTGTAGGTAGGTACTTACACGACTGAGCGTTTAAACAGATAATTAGCAATTTTTCGCAATCGTAGCAGCCTGTGTGCTTTAATTCCCGATGGCCAAACGTCTAATATCGTGTACAGAGAAGCATTACTGTAAAGTAGATTTTTTTTAGCCAAATTTTGTATCCAAATGCGCTGCCCAAAGTCACTGTTCCACGCGAACAAAGTCGCAGGCACAGCTAGTAATACATAATTTCAAGTTTAACCAACTGGACATACGTGTGTCCGGTCGTTTGTGTCGAGTTGACGAATAACTCGTCTCAGCTAACACGATAAAACAATTAACTGCGAAGTTCACGTTTCCATTGTTCACTGTGGCAGTGAATAAATATTTTTATGTACTGCCATACATGCAAGGCTGATTTGTTGTTCTGCTGATTTTTAATGAAAGGATAGTTGGAAATAAGCATGATATGGTATCACACAATGTATAGATGTGTGTATCTACTTGAAAACTAAGTATGACTAACGTGACCGTGTAACGTGAACGTGTAAAGGGGAAAAGAGATATTCTACTGATATACTTTTACATTAGTTTATTACATTTAGTTTTATCTTAGTGATATTCTTGACTACATATATTTTTTATCTTGTTTGACATGTATATCAATTGTTATTCGCTTTAATTTATTTTGTTTGTTTTTGACGTGTCATAAGAGGTGCCTGTCACCCTAAATGAATAAATGAGTTTCTGATTCTGATTCTGATTTTGACCATATGTCTCGTTTTGAACGGGACAGTCCCGTTTTCATGCAGTCCGTCCCGGTGTGCCAGGAAAATATTTTGGGAAATTAAAACGTCCCGTTATCGTAAACTAGCGTGCCTACCCGACTGAATCTGTATTAATCCTGTAAACGGCAATCCAAAACTTTAATATTCTTTGAATAATTAAAAATTTAAAAAATAAATAAAATTAAATTTAAAGTCATTTATTTGCATTAAATAGGGTATACAATGATGGAAAATACAAATACTCACAATCCTATTTAGCCATAAGAATAGCATGCAATTTCTTTACATAAGAAGTCAATATGAAAAAAAAAAAAACTTGCGAGAAAATCCGCAAGTTTAATTTCTACAATGTATGAAGCTCGCGAAAACCGACGAAAACGTTAGTCAATATGAAGTTAAATTGTGTGATTAATAATAATAGGATAATTAGAATTGATTAAATTGATACAAATTTTAATAATATTTATGTCATAAATTCATTGATATTATAAAAACATTTGTCAAGTAGCCATTCATTTAATTTAATTTTAAACCTATTCACAGGTAATTCGCGAATTGATTTAGGTATTGTGTTTTAAATCTTAACAACCATAAAACTGCAGTTTCTTTGGTATAAACTCGTGTTTGAGAATGGTTGGCACAATTTTGTGCCAACCATTCTCTTATTTTTTACTTTCGACTTATTTTTATTTGCTTTCACAAATATATCAGGTGTTTCTTCACAAATAAACCCGCCTCTAAAATGTACAAGGATGCTAATGTTAAAAGTTTTGATTGCCTAAATAGTGGTCTGCACGATTCTAATGGACTTGCCATAAAAATATCCCGAACACATTTTTTTTGAGCGATAAAGGCTTTATTAAATAAAGTTGAATTACCCCACAGTATTAGTCCGTACCTTAAGAGTGAACCTACGTATCCATGATTGGCTATTAAAGCTGTTCTTATGCCAGAGGTTTCCTTCAATTTTTTTAAGCGCATAGACAATTTTATTTAAATTCTGACACAAATTGTTGATATGCGTCTTCCAGTTACAGTTTGAGTCTAACGTTTAATTTCAGTAATATCTTCTACTATGTCATTATTATATTTGTTATTCATCGTGGGCATTTTATTTTTATAATTATTAAAATGTACAATTTTTGTTTTTGTCATGTTTACTGTCAAGTTATTTTTATTTAGCCAGTCTGTAAATAATTTAATTGTGTCGGATATTAAAATGTCATAATTTTCACTTTTCGGTCGTCAGGAACAATAACTGAAATGTCATCCGCAAAGAGAGTGCATCTAAATGACAATGACAGATTGTGACCCACCATTTACACGAAATGTAAATTAAAGAAAAACTATGTTATGAAAATAGAGTTCTTATTTAATAAATCTTTTTTCTGTATAACTTGAGGTTAATTATTACGTTAAAAAAGTCTTGAATATGGTTGTTCCTAATTAGAATCGCAATCAATTGCGTTACTCAAAATAACAAACAAGTACTTTAAAACGTTCTAACTCAAGTTTTAATCCCTCAAAGTTAGTTTTAATCCAAACATATTATTTTCGTATATGTAATTAATATAAAATTATTTTTAAGTAATTACAAACGCTGTTTTTACTATTGAAACGTTGACAATGTAGGTATCGGTCAACATTACTACTGTCATAGATTTTCGATCTACCCGAAAAACGATTGTACTTAAATAAAATAGCAACAACAAACCTAGGTACTCATATCAAAGAACTGTTCTTTAAATATAAAATACTTTATTTTTACTCAACGTAAAGTTTTGCAGAAATCAGAATTATTTTATACTTCCAGTCTGTATGGACCATGTCTTTTGCCTTACTGTGTGTACTTTACCAAATGTATATTACTGCGGCCGTGCCATGCATGACATGTCTTAAGTTTACACACAAACTACAAGTTTAAAAGTGATTAAATGTGTGTGTAAGTAATCAGTGATTAAATCTCAGCAAAAAGAGGTATTTGCCGTGCTGGTAAATAACTGTTTTCAAGTGGGTCAAAGTTCTATATAATTTCTGGCTTTGTCATTTAGTGATGTTAGGAATGTCATTCATGTAGATTAGAAAAAGAAGCGGCCCTAATATGCTCCCTTGGGGCACACCATATTTATTTTGCTTGTAACTGGATTGGTATTGGTTAAGTGTATGAGATTTGGTCAACGACTTATTTATGAGATGGCATAATATATCTGTAATTTACATACAACATTCCTTCACAGTATTTGTCGAAACATCATCAAAACCTACCGCCTTAGTATTATTTAATGATTTGATCACTGATAGGACTTCTTTATTTGATGTAGGCATGAGGAATAAGGTTTCATTAACATAATCTATTAGGCCATAATTTGGTTGGCTTTTTGGACCACTTATGTTAGTAGCGCTTATAAAAAAATTATTGAAGGTTTTCGTTATCTCTATACCGGAACATATTTCTTTATTATTTACTATGACGCTCTTTATAGTTTTATTTGTATATTTCGCACTATCTGCTTTTTGCTGTATTACTTGCCAAGTCGCCCTACCTTTTTGTTTTGATTTTGTAATGAACTGTTTATTAGTACATAATTTTGAATAAATAATACAACGTTTTAATAACTTTGTATATTTATCAAAGTTATTCTTGTCTTGTGTCGTTTTAGATTTAAATATCTTTATTAAATCTCATACAAACTCATATTAGTTCTTTTACAATGAGACTTAAAAAATAATAGAATAAAATGTTTACATCTCTGGCACTTATAAAACTATTTAGTATTACAACCTCCTTTTCTGTTCCTCACTTCTTTGTTATCAGTTTGTAAAAGAGGAAATGGGACATTCTACTAATATATACATAAGTGTATATATATTTATTTTCAGTGACATTCTTAATTTTCAATTTTTACAGTTATAAATAGTTATGTTTATCTATTGTTATTCACTTTAATTTAACATAGTTATTAGTTTCTGACATATCATAAGTGATGCTTGAAATCCCAAATGATAAATAAACAGTTTGACTTTGAGAACGTGTGTAAAAAGAAAAAAAATAAATTAACAGGAATTTTCCTACTTTATATCGTTGGAAACAATAGTGATTTACAATTTGGCAATACACAATTTAAGTTTGTTTTTAAACATTGCAACGCTATCACATTCCTTTATTTCATTAGGTAATTTATTGAATAGTTGAACGCCTTCAAATATAATACTTTTTTTTTCGTAGTTTGTTCTAGGTATAATAGTGTCTAATTTATGTATATTTCTTAAGCCATGTGTATTTTGTTTTGTCACAAAATTTATATTTGATTTTATTTTATTAGAAACTATGTTTTTTATTAAAACACAGGTTTTATATTTAAAAATTTGTATAATGTTAAATAATTTATTTTTATTCTTAGTTTTATTCTTATAATATTCAAATCTAAGCTTCCGTTTAGTTATTGATGATTTTTTAATACCCTCAGTAAGCCATTTTGGTTTTGTATCTTTTAAATTAACCTTAATTTTATTTATGGGAAAGCAAAGATTGTAATAAAGCATAAATGACTCATGAAATATTTCAAACGCACTGTTTATATCTGGTTCCTCCATTACATTATTCCATGTTAGTTTTCGTAGAATAACCTTAAATTTTTCTATATGTTCACGGTTAAAGTCCCTATTAAACTTATAAAAATATAATTCTGCTTTTCTTACAGGAGGCTGAGTTGTAAATGATAGTAACTGACCAGTCTCATGATCAGAAAGGTATAATAAACGGATAGCACTCTCGGCGTCATGTATGTTACTAATAATATGGTCAAGACACGAATTATTGCGTGTTGGGTCCTTTATATGCAATTTCAAATTATTGTTTAGAGGAATCTGTTTATAGTCGTCGCTTATGGCGTCATTTTTGAGTGTGTTAATATTCATATCACCCAATATGATAATTTTTTTATTTGTCTATTTCAGGTCGTGGAAAAGCAATTGTAATTTATTTAACAAAATTTTTGGGTTCGAGTCTGGCTTCCTGTATATACATATAATAATGCAGTTGAACATAGGGAGTTCAACGCCACAACATTCGAATGTTTTTGGTGTGGACATTTTTGTGCATAATGCACATTAATCTCGTCAATATAATTTTTGACCAGAATACAGACTCCACCACGTTTTTTATTTTGTCTAGAATAAGAGGTTGCTAGTTTATAATTTTTCATAAAAATATTAGACTCGTCACCAGATTGAACAAATGTTTCAGAGAGACAGATAATTTGTTTTTGCTGTTTTTCCTTAAATTCTTCAATGCATATTTCTAATAATGCCCGTTCATTTAATAACCCTGCAATATTTTGGTGTAGTAATGTTATTTTAGATGTAACATATTTATTATCCGTCTGATTTACGAAAAAGCTGGTTGTTTTCTGCGTTGTTTGGTCTATTATTATCGGAAACTCGTGTTTTTTTTTTAAACTAGTAAATATATAAAATTATTTTTGTATGAATTCAGTATATGCGGAGTATTTGGAGTTCAGAATTAAGTTAAGCTTCTTACAAACCAACATTAAATACTGATGTTTATTTGTGAAGGAACCCCTCATTATATTTAAGAACATACAGTTTTGAAAATTGTTACACACATTATTAATCAGATTATTTAACATATTCTCATTTAAATACCTATTTTCAACAACAGTCAAGACAATTATGTTAATATTGGTCATCGATTTTATAGTAGATAGTAAATGCATCATTGTCATAAAAGTATTAGAGTCATTTTCGCCAAAACATAATAAAATATAATTATTTTCGGAGTCAGGTATATTATGGCATGATTTTAATATTTCTTCAGACGGGGCGTTAGGTTTTGTAACAGAAGATATGCTATAATTTTCAAATTGTTGATTGTTTCGTCTAGAATAAATTAATGCAGTAGCCAATCCTTTACACTGCCCGCCACTTAAAATTAATATTTCTGTCTTTTTCAATGGATACCTACTTATCCAATAATTATTTACAATAATTTGAAACGATAACGATACCTAAGATACCTACTTCAAGAAGGGCGTTATAGCTGGGTGTTCGTAAGTAGTTAAGCTTCTTTATCCCTGGTTCCATGAAGGTTATTTTGTGAATGATAATTATATATTTTGAGAATGTCCCGTTTTGAGTGACGATAAAAATCGTCACGTTAGGTATGTCCCAGAACATAGTCTCAAATAGAATCAGAATCAGAAACTCATTTATTCATTTAGGGTGACAGGCACCTCTTATGACACGTCAAAAATAGTTACTAATGTTTGCCCTGAGCCCAACTTTTCTGTTGACACCTGGTGTTGAGAGTGGTCTGGACAAGAGCACACGTGATGTGACCACAGAGAGATGTGGAGTAGAGGTGTATGGGTATACTCTGGCGCCTATATGCGTGGAATACACTATCGATGTACAAAATGGAGAAAGAGCATCATAGTTATATACTTTTCTGTCAAAAGTTCTATAGACATACAAACAGACCACCTTACGGAAACTGTTGTCCATCGCAAACATCAGGGAGATGACAAATAAAAATGCTTTATTTCTGAATTACTGTTTACTGAATTTAAAGGAAGTTATTAAATGTAGACAATACTAATATATACCAATCAGTAAACAGCTTTGAACAGAACATATTAATATCATATTTTATGGGACTTTGTCCTCTTCCTCTTGTACGTCTTAAAGAAATTAGAAACTAACTACGCCTTCTAGAAACACATAAGAAGTCGTTACGTTATTTCTAATGTCTGTAGTATGCATTTGTGCAATGTATTTTGCACTTATAAGTTTAATGGGATTTTCAGCCGCATAAAATACACGTGCATATAATGTAGACCTACATTTATTGCGAGTAATAAGCCTGGGTTGCACCAAGATATTTGTTAAAGTTATTGTAACATTTCAAATCATTCTCTAACGTGAACAAATTTCTTTAAGTTAGAAAAGGATGTGAAATTTTACAATAACTATAACAAATATCTTTGTATCACTGGGTTGAGTGTAAGTTATTCATTTATTCATGTTTGATATGCCGACGAAGGCTCAAATGAATGCAAATTGCAAAGATTATTGCCGAGACAGAAAACGAATCTTGGTCGTTCTCGTGCCTGAATGCAAGAAACATACGAGCATCAAAAGAACGGACGAAATAAGTGAAATAATGCACACAGGTGTATACAAAAGGTGCTGATTACCATTATTTATATAGACTCGAGTTCGGCTGAACTTATAATGACCACTTACTATTTATTTTAAAACTAGTTAATCTTCTGAAATTTTTGTCTGATGATATCCACTATCCTGACGAAAATATATGATAATGAACAGTCCCTCAGTACAATTATGACGATCATCAACGAAGGCCTGATTTCAGATTCGTGAAGTGCTTTCACGGGACAGCGACAATACGCAACGGGATCGGACACAATCGACGTCGGGCGTCCCACAAGAGCGTTCCACTTATTGTGTAATCCTGACCGTTTATCTCGCACGAGGGCAACATAGAACACATTCATACGAGAAATAATAGGTATTTACTTATTTCACTGGCTCACAATGATATGTCGCGGAGCTGGGCCGCGACTTGCCGAAGTCCGAGCGAGTGCAATCCACAGAGACGGGCACTTAGCACAGGCTGGGGCACCGAGGGGCACAGAGTCCGGCCCGCGGGCGCACTATCAATTCATGTTGGTGGACACGGAACGCGCGACGCGACGCGGCGTCGACTCGTCGCGGAGAGCGCTCGGTCGCGAGTGGCGCGCGCCCGCCGCCCGCGGCACACGGCGCACGGCGGCGCACCACTCGCGCCTCGCGCCACTCCGCCACTCTGCCACTACGACACGCTGCCGGCGCCGCGCCGCACGCCGCACGTCGTACGCCGCGCGGCACTTAATACGCACCACGCGACCGATCACAATGCTCATAATGGCCTTGCAGCAGAAATAAATGACGCGATCGTTAGTTTATCAGTAATTACTGATTATTCATTTCTAAGTTAATACAACAAAACACGCATTTTGTACTGTCGCCAGAACTGTACAAATAACCAGTTTCATAAATAGTTTACAATTAAACTACTAACTATATTATATTAGCACTATACAACGTGTACCAGAATTAAATGTTCAACCCGAATGTACTTTGTTCAGAATGGACAATTGAATCGATTTAAGGCATTTTTAATATAGAGAATATTTTATCCCAAAATTAATTTGAATTAAGTAATTTATGGTCACTCATTTGGTGCACAGTCAGTACAAACGAAAATGAGACTTACATCTTTTAATCCCAAAATTAATTAGAATTAAGTTAATTATGGTCACTCATTTGGTGCACAGTCAATACAAACGAAAATGAGACTAATATCTTTCCAAAATAAAATGCTAGTCTCAACAAGTTCATTAGGGCTCGTTGAGATGTGCATTTTATTAGAAAGTAGCGGTCCAAGCAAACTGCGTATTGCCTCACTATGAAATAATTTGTCAAAGGTTTGATATATACGAACTATTTGTATGGGAAAATTAAATTGTGGTTTTTACAATTTCCCTTTAATTTCTTCATATTTTTTACCTTTTAAACCTTCTGGACTTCCAAAAATCATTCAAAACCAAAGTTAGCTAAATCGGTCCAGCCGTTCTCGAGTCTTAGCGAGACTAACGAACAGCAATTGATTTTTATATATATAGTCTAGCTGTTGCCCGTGGTTTCGCTCGCGTGGATGTCGTTTAATAGATAACTAAGTAGTCAATGTTCTTTCTCAAAGTCAGCTCTATCTCTGTACCAATTTAATTAAAATCGGTTCAATTGTTTGGACGTGAAAAGGTAACAAACAGACAGACAGACAGAGTTACTTTCGCATTTATAACATTAAGTAGGGATTATACAGATTAGTGGTTCTCAAACTTTTTAAATGATGGAACCCTTTTGGGAATCAAAATACTTGATGGAACTAGACCTGAGTCGATCACTCCTTCGTCGGGATTCGGGTCGATCGCGACCCATCGACAAGGTGATCGAGTCTAAATGACTCGATCGTTTGGGTCATTTGGGTCGCGACTCGATTTCGCTCAAACGTATACTGTAGCTCATGATTCTCGTGATTCGAGACCCATCTGATAAGGATGCGAGACTCGAGACTGCGATCCACACATTATGTCGCTGGCTATTTTTCATTTTATTACATTTCAATTAATTATCACTATAATTTCATTCTTAAACTTTATAGGTACATAGCATACATTTTACAATTAGATGACATGGTGCAGGGGAGCTTGATCGATAAAACTGTAATCAAACTGAAGTGTACCATATGCATAATGTGATAGAGTTCACGAGAAACAAAGTACCCAATGACCCAAAGGACCCAAATGATCGACTTTTTTTGTACGTCACGACCCGATCACTTGTGTTTGGATCGTGATTCAATCAAAGTGATTCTATCGCTCGCGATCGACTCAGGTATGGAACCCTACAATAAAACAATTGTTTTTATATGTGTATTTTTTATTAATCAGCATATTAAAAGTACAATGTAACATTTACTAATTATTATTTACTTCACCACTTGGCAAGGACAATAATAGAAAACATTTAAAAAGAAAAAATCTTAAAAAGAAGTGGAAGGTATGAAACTGTTTTTTGTTTTTCATCAATTGGTTGATATCAGGTTTGATGGAAGAAAGTTGGAGTCTCATATCAGCTTCGGCGTCCAGTCTATTGCGATATTTTGTTTTCGTGGCTGCGTAGGCAGAGAATCCTGTTTCGCACAAATATGTAGTTGGGAACGGGAGAAGAATATCCAGAGTCATTTGGCTAAGCATTGCATATTCATCTTGGATTCTGCACCAAAAATCATTGAGAGGCGTCGTTTTGAACAGTGACTCCATACTTGTGTCTGATGACATTTCTAAAAGAGATTCATATATCTCGTTTGACATGTTTTCAGGCTTTTCCCAGTTGGGTAAAAAAGGATTATGAATCCATGAATTCACTTTAATTTTTGTATTGTGTTCTTCGGGAAAATACTTTTCAAAAGATGCGCGCATCGAACTGAGATATTGGACCAATTCTTCAAACACATCATCATCAAACATTTCTGAGTCGTTTTCGCTAACAAACTCACTGAGTAACGTAAAGCTTTCTATTTCTTTCTTACCAATGCAAATGATCCAAAAATCTAATTTTCTTTTAAAAGCAGTTATTTTATTATAGGCCTGAAACACTGTTGTCTGTTTACCTTGCAACGATAAATTCAATTCGTTAAGTTTTTGAAAGATATCCGCCATAAAAAACAATCGGAACAACCAAGTTTTATCATACAAACGGTCCTTCAAATTAAAAGAAGTATCTGCTGAAAGAAACATTTGTAACTCGGCTCTAAGTTCAAATAGCCTTGTTAAAGTTTTACCCCGAGACAGCCATCGCACTTCTGTATGGAGCAGCAGTGTTTTATGTTTGCTGCCATAATCCTCACATAATAATGAGAACAATCGGGATTGTAGTGGTCGTAATTTGATAAAATTTATTATTTTTACTGCTTCATCCATAACTAATTTTAGATTTGACGGCATTTGCTTCATCGCAAGTGCTTGTCTATGCAGAATACAGTGACTGCAACTACAATTAGGCGCTTTATTTTTCATTCGTGACAGTGCTCCTGCTGTTTTACCTGTCATCGCCTTGGCCCCATCTGTACAAATGTCAATGCAATTGTTCCAACTGAGATTCGATTTTTTTCAAAAAATATATTTATTTTATTAAAAATTTCTTCCCCGGTAGTGTTTGTAAGCAGCGATGAACACATAAGCATGTCTTCTTCAAAAGAACTTTTATATGCATATCTCACAATAACCAGCAGGATAGCCAAACCAGCGACATCAGTCGACTCGTCCATTTGAAAGGCGAGTCGTGTATTTTGTAGACGTGTAACTAGTTCTTGTTTGACGAAGCTTGCCAGATCATGGATTCGTCGTGAAACAGTATCGTTTGATAGCGGAACAGTAGAAAGATGCTTTGCAGATTTTTCATCGAGCATACATTTTGTTATGTCTAATACACATGGTTTTATTAATTTCTCAGCGATAGTATGCGCTTCGCCTGCTTGTGCAATGCGATAGCTAACTAAATATGATGCCTCCGTGGCCTTTTCGTTGATAGTTTGTGTTACATGCATCATATTTTTTTGACTTTGTAATAACTGATCTTTTTTGGTAACAAAAAATTATTTATTCTTGTCTTTAGACTCGGGGTGTACAGTTTCTAAATATCGGCGCAATTTGGCAGGTGCCATGGAACTATTAGAAAGCAGTTTACTACAGAGCATGCAGAGAGGTAAGCCGTTGGAATCAACAAATCCGAATCTGATGTAAGATTCATCATACTTCCTTCTTTTCGTCTTTGAAACCGTCGAGCTTGACGTCGTGGCATCATCTTCTGGATCAGTGATTGCTATATTCTCCGCGCGCACCGCTTTTGAACATTCAGCGTCATTAGAAGCGGTTGTTACTAGTTTCTCGCTAGCGAGCTTGTAAGTAGGTAGTACTTATCGCTCCGAACGCTAATCGTCAACTGACGACGCGCGACGCGCGATCGCCGCTTTTATACCTAGACTCGATCTCAAATATTCTCGAAAATACTCGAGTTGGCACCTTTGATAAACAAAAAGCAAAAATAAAAACAGAAATTTAAAAATTGCGTTGTAAACAATATCGACTTTATTCTTTGTAGTTAGAGTCGAAAGTCGCTTGTTGACAACTATAGCGTCTAATTCAGAGGCGGCTTTTATCAAAGAGACTGCGCGCTCACAAGTATACTACCCGCTCGTTTTAAGTTTGCCGCTGGCGATAGGTATGACGTTCGAAAAGTAGCGTCGGCAATACATAATATAAAAATATTTTTTATTTAATTGTAACAATAAAAATTGTGTACGTACTTATTTGGATAAATTAATGACACATTTTAAGTATTGTTGTCACGTGGGGGGCATTCCACAGACCAGCAAACTTAGAGCGAACGGGTTGTACAAGTATAAAATTGTTGATACCAAACTTATGAGATATTGTACCAGCTATTGTAACACATGTTTCTACAAATACAAATAAATAAATAAATAACGTTCATAGCGTTTTGATTTATTTTTCTAAATTCTTGCGGAACCCCTACAGAGGTATCACGGAACCCTAGGGTTCCGCGGAACACACTTAGAGTATAGCTGATATAGATTATTACGGCCGTAGGTAGAGGTAGATTGTATGCGTAGGGTGTGCATACAGTTCGTACAAATTGAGGACAACTAATTTCTTAAATAAAAAATATTAACTACAATTAATATATGCGACAGGGGCAAGCGAGCGGTTATATATGTAATTTCAGTCCATATATAATGATTATAACTCCATTTTCAAATTGGGTTCAAGGAATATGTAATAATACTACGTATAGAATGGACACTTCGACGTCCCGCCCTATTTCCCCGCCTCACCCAATCTCCTCCCCTCTTATGGGCGACGTTTGGTATTCTCTACGTGCTACGCACACAGGTGCACGTGTAAATACACGTCACTGGTTGATGCTGTGTAATGGAGCCCAAATTAAGCGTTTGTATGGAATTTTGGCGGAGTGTCCGCGGTGTGTCGGGGCGTTTGAGAGTGTGAATTAATCCCCGTTACATGTTGTATACTATATTTCCCGTCAGTTAAAAAGCTAGTTCAATACCTCAAGCTCAAGTTTGGGCTATTTAAAACACTTGGTATTTTGTTCCCTAATTCTTCGTAGCATGAGAATATAATTTTAAATTGATACAATAGTAGTAAATTTTTATATGAGATTTCGAAGCAAATGCGACAAAATGTTGCAAGTCTACCAAAATCCGCTGTTTTATAATATAAAGTACATACAACAAAATTGCTGCGTATACTTCTCAGAGTACGACATATACTTCGGGCGAAATGCATTACTTGTAATAAGTAACGCCGGTCACAGCGCATTCCATTATAATTTTATTTAGTTTCAGCAAAATTTTTGCCTGGGATTTATACGCCGACCGCCGACTTGTAATATTACCAAATTTGCATTCATTTTATTCAATTCAAATTATTTATTGCATTAACGTATCTCTACAATTACATTCAAAGAACCGACTGTAGTTGGGACAGAAGAGTCCTCGAATGGCGACCGCGTAACGGAACACTAATCGTGAGCAAGTCTCCCATGAGGTGGATCGACGCCCTAGGGAATCCTGACGAAATGGTCGCTGGCAATCGCTGGGGGAAGTTGGCCCAGGACCGTTCGTCGTGGCAGTCTGTTCGGGTTCGGGGAGGCTTTTATCCGGCAGTTTTTTTTTCCACCAAAATGGTGATGATGATAATTACACCGATAGATCTCTTTTGTATAAAGGGCTGAAATTCTGAATTAACATTTTTGTTTATATTAAATACATACATTATTTAACTTACAGCATTTTAATTGTGTTTCGCCAATTATTGTAATACTCTCGTACTTATAACAAATAGGAATATCATAATTAAACTTATATTTAGATACAGCAAGTTATTTAGAACAAGTCATGTTTGGGCCCACCCTGGGCCCAAACATTTGTCTTTTGAGATACAGCAGTATATATTTAAAACATGCCCATTGATGGTATTAAATCGAATTACACTAATTTTAGAATAACGCTAAGAAGTGCTAACGGAAGGTTTTATTTTGAAATTTTGTCTCTAAAAAATGGTATTTCTAAGTGGTCTAGTTTACAAGTTATGAATTTTTGAAATAGTTTTTTGGGTCTGGTGTAAAGTTGCATTTTTCGAGATACGACAAGATCGCTTTCCTGCGTCGATATATGTATTATGTAAATCATCAATGGTCCAAATCTGAATTGGTGTATTTATTAATCCCGTCAAAAACTTTTTCCTGCCAAATGTTGCCAAGAGGAGACTAGACCTCCAATACATATTGCAGTATCTACACAAGAGAACTATATATTTTATTTATTTATTGTTATTTATTGTTTGTCACAGGTATACAGGTTTTTGAAAATTAATGAGGCTTAAGAAGATTGTTATATGTATTCTACATATATACCAATATACATAGATACAAATGAGAGCGGTCGATTCATCTGACTATAATATATTATTATGTTGTTGCATACTGGAGCCCGATCCAGGTTGTTTGTTGCTGGATGACAGGGTATTAAAAGAGAATGCCCACTTCTGGAACTCCACGTCCAGTAACATTATTTATTATGTAAAACATATTTCAACCGAACCACTCTTTTATTTTATGTGACAAATTATCGACAGAATTTCAAAATAAATCAGATTAAAAAAATATCTTATACTTAGATGATAAAAAATATTTTAAAAGTCTAATGATGAATCAATCCATCAAAATGAATTAATCTCAATGGTGGGCATGATTATCTCAAAAATGATAAAATAAAACACCAATAATCATTTTGATGTATTGAAACAATGTTTTAACGAAACGTTCAGTGCCAAAACAAAGTGTAAAATGAAACACGGACTATTACGTTGTCTGAAGTAGGTTACGCTGATCAGGAAAAATAACCGTAATAGCGAATTTGATTGTTCCGTTTTGCTTCCACTGAAGGTAACATTTTCAGTGACATTAGCACAACAAGAAAGTTGCAGCAAATGTAGAGCTGTAAGTAGCAATAAGTAAAGAGCGGCGTCCACTCGACAAGTTGCGAGTGCGATGTACTGGTATTGAGGTACTGACCGCGCGTGGAGTGGGTGCGAGTGCAAGTGGGCCGCGAAGACACTTGTTACTCGTGAATGTCCCTAACGAGCCGGTAGAGTGGCGAGTGTGTTGTGTGTAGACTGTGTAGTGTGGCGGGGAGGTGAGTCTGATTGCCGACATTGTGCCCCATCTGTTCTCCAATGCTCATTCCTACTTATCACTCCAGTCTTTACGAGATCTGGAAAACTGTTCAATTCTAAACTATCCAAACGTCGTTTTTGGATTTCTCGGTCCCTTTAAAATCTTGTTAATATTGATTTTCGTCGTACATTATTGAATTCTTTTTATTGATTCCTGTAGCGATTTTTCCCGTTACATATTTTTTGGAATAATATGTAGGTAGGTATGATTCTTCACACTCAGTTAATTTCCTGGTAATGTCTTTATGCTCATTATAAATTCTATGTATGCTAAACCCAGCTCTGCTTTGCTATGACTAACTGTTATAAATGATAAAGAATGTTTATCAATTAATTGCAGCATCATGTGACGTAAACATTAAAATTATCTTTTAAAGAAATGCATGTTTTTAAAAACGAAATTATGAGTTGTGTAATCAATCGATTACTAACAAATTTTGTAATTTATTTCTATTTGTATATAAATTTAACATCGTCTATGTCTCAAGATAACACCCTCGAAGTTCATAATAACTAGAAGGCAAAGTCTAAAAAGTCAGCTCATTTAATACAATATCATCTTTTTACCCTACAAAAATGTCATGTCATAAACGCAAATGTCTTAAACGTGTTAAGATTAGGTATAAAATGTTTGCCCAAAATACGGTTTGTCAAGAGAGCGGGGGATCGGTGGAGTGTTCGCAAAGTTCCATCTCCGGCGGACACCGGCCGTATCTGATAGTGATGCCTTCCTTGAGACGGCGGAGGCAGGATATCGGGCGCGCGTTACGGTTAATTTCCTCGCGGCGACGGCGACGGTGGCGGGTGCGGCGGGTGCGGCGGCGCAGAATCCATTAAAACTTACGCCGCGGCCTGTAGCTGCTCGGCTGCTGCCGCCAGACGCCACCACCGACTGCACCGGATCACCTAACTGCACTCACTTCACGAACTAAATGAATGAAAACTATTATCGTGTTTTAGCTGCGTCTTTGTAGCCCAGTGAACAAGTGCTATCGGAGTGAGCCAGGATCGACTGGTTGGTTTTTTTTCTTTTATGTAGAGTTTGAGAACATGAATGTTACCATCATTATGTACCTTGTAACATGATTATTAAATGAAGCCGATATATTATACGTGTTTTCATGCCGCTTTTTTATCTTTTTAGGGAAAATACAAATGTTACGTGTTCAAGAACCACCGATGCGTAAAGTCGCTTATTGTCAAAACTTATTACATTACATCGGAGCTTTATTGAGACTTATATTGGGATGGAAACAGATACGCTAGTCAAAATGAAGAGTAGTGGTAATGTGGAGTTGGCCGGAGCGCTAAATGCGGCGGCGGCGGCGGCAGCGACGCGCGTTCGCTCGCGGGTCGCGGGCTCACTGCGCCGTTTTATTGCAATACATTTGATGCTCCGTCTAACTGCAATCACCGTTTTTACTCAACGTTCACTTATTTTCTGTTATTTTTAAACAGGCGTGGTAAAAGTCCAAGCCAATGTGGCTGTTTCAAGGCGAGATATCGAGAATCGCCTGTTCGTATTAATATATTTAATATCAAGTTTATATTTTCATACCCTAAAAACCACAGCAAAAATAACAAATTACAAATATCTATAGGTCGAGTTCTGTCTGATGGTGGGGTCAAAAGTCTTAGGAATCGGCGTGCATGTATGAAGAGAATGATGAAGGTAGACGAGGCACGAGAGATTTGTCAGAACCGGGATGTCTGGCGCTCTACACTCTCTGCCTACCCGTTAGGGACCTGGCGTAAAGATACATACATACATACAAATATCTTCCAAATTAAAACAATTTAATAAAAAAATATTTCTTAGCTTAAGAACGCTAATAGATAGTTCTATTATCAGGGTGTCCACAGCAAATGTTCAAAAAAAATCCCTAACTTTTCCCTGACGTTCCCTGACATTTTTTTCAATTTTCCCTGACCAAATTTATTTATTTAGTAGGCAAGTATGTTTTATTCATATCGCGCATGGCCCCGCGGATGGTGTAGATCGTAAGCGATCTACCCGGTTAAGCGATACGGGCGCGGTCGGGTGTGTGATGGGTGACTAATTAAAATGCGGGTTTTATTTATTTATTTATTTATTTAAACTTTCTTGCACTTACAAGTACATGAGGCGGACTTAATGCTATGAAGCATTCTCGACCAGTCAACCTTGGGGTTGTGTTGAGAAAGAAAAAAATATGTTGGTGCATTGAGAATAAAGTAATAAACTAAAAGATTTACTAACCATAATGACATTATATGATTTAATAAGCAAATAGTAAAATATCGATAATAAACTTACTTATTAAATACATACATACATATATATATATATACTACATATATATAAATGTATACAATACACACATTATATATATATATATAATACATAAATAATAAAAAAATATACATACATATAAATAGGAAATGTTACATATTATAATACTTAGACCTTAAAAGAATCGCAATTTGTTATAAGAATAACGAAATCGAAAGTGCAATAAAAGTAGGTAGATATCTACTCAAAACATCCTCAGGTAGTGGTCACGGAGCTTCCTTTTAAAAGTAAATTTACTGGAAGCCATTCTAATGTCCACGGGAAGCGAATTCCAGAGTTTTATTGCCGAAACTGTGAAAGAATTGGCCATAAATTCAGTACTGTGGGAAGGAACATGAAGAGTAAGAGATTCCGATGAACGGAGGTTTAGACTATGAGAGGCGCCCAAAATTTGAAAATTGTGTTTTAGATATTCAGGAAAAATAGGATCGTTAAGTATAGAATATAACAAGCAGAGTATCCTGACGGAACGCCGCTGACGGATGGGAAGCCATTTGAGCTTAGAACGAAAGGAGGAAATGTGATCATATTTGCGAAGTCCGTAAATAAAGCGGATGCAATTATTAAGAATACGATCCAGTTTATTCAGAAGTGTCTGAGAAAGATCAGGATAACAGACATCTGCATAATCAATAATAGGCAACACAAGCGATTGAATTAATAGTTTTTTCGTACCTGTTGGCAAAAAAATTTTGTATCTATAGAGAGACCGTAGCGAAGTAGTGACATTTTGACTTATGGAAGTAATTTGCTTGTTCCAGCTAAGACTAGAGTCAATGAATAAGCCCAAACTCTTAACATGTTGCGAGAAAGGAATAACTATATCATTAAATACAACAGGTGCAAGTTGTTCCAGATTAATTCTTTTGACGAAAGAAGGACTACCCAAAATTATTGCTTGACACTTGCTATGATTAACTGTAATACCAAACTTGCTAGACCAGCGTGAAATAGATTGAAGATTTAGGTTCATATTAGTTATAGCATGCGTCAAATCGTCTGGATCAGCCTGCACATACAGTTGTAGATCGTCAGCATACAAATGGTAAGAGCAGTTAAGACTATAAGTGATGGAATTAATTACCAATGAAAATAAGAGAGGTGAGAGAATACCGCCTTGTGGCACACCAGAGGTTAGGTCGCACCAATGGGACAAGTCCCGATCAACGCGAACCGCCTGCTGACGGCCGCGAAGATAAGATGAGAACCAATCCTGTACAAGAGATGAGGCACCGGTTTGAGAGAGTATGCTGATCAAAATATCATAGTCCACAGCATTAAATGCATTAGAAAAATCTATTAATACCAATACAGTCAACTGAGAATTTTGCATCCCTGCTCTTACGTCTTCAGTAATTTTAAGTAATGCAGAGGCGGTGCTATGACTTGGCCGAAAACCGGATTGATACGGGGAAAGAAGATTATTTGAAAAAACATGTTGAGAGAGTTGTTTATGCACTACAGCTTCCAAAACCTTAGATAAAAAGGGTAGAATTGAGATCGGCCGGAAGTGGTTATACAAACAGGGGTTAGTAACTTTTGGGAGCGGGATTACATGAGCTTTACGCCATACAAAAGGAAAAGTCCCTGTTTGCAAAGAGAAATTGATAATGTGTGTCAAGAAAGGGAGTATACAATTCAAAATAGGAAAAATCATGATTCTACTGACATCATCACAGCCAACCGCCTTAGACTTAATGGCAGACAATATCTTGATAACCTCATCACAAGTGACAGGAGAAAACGAAAAGGAGTGAATTACCGGCATGGAAGTAATTTCTAGAATTGTTTGAACTTTTGTTAGCTGATCAAGCGAAGCATTTATTGCAAAATGTTGATTAAGCAAATTGAGAGAGATATTAGAATTTTTCAAATTTAGTTGAGATTTAGATAGCCCGAGAGACTTTAAAAACTTCCATATGTCCGCCGGAGAACAATTGGACACGTTATCATAAACATAGCGGCGTTTGGCTGCCCTCACCATTTGATTGCAACGATTACGGGCCAGCTTATAAGCATGCCAATTATCTTCGCTACGGTCTCGTCTAAATCTACGAAAATACTTGTCACGGCGTGACATAGCCATGCGAATTCCTCTTGTTATCCACGGAGCAGGCGGTCTTTTTACACGCACTGACCGAAGTGGAGCATGTCTATCAAATAGATTTAAAATATTTCGATTGAACTCACTTACCTTTTCATCTATAGTAGATGCCTGCTCAATAACTGTCCAATCTAACTGACAAGCATCCTCTTTTAACTTATCGTGGTCAATAGCAGCGAAATTTCTAATAAATATTGTTGCATGTTGGATTTTTGGAGGCTTAATTTTATAGCTCATGAATAGCAAGTCATGTCTAGAGATGCCAGGTACTTCTAATTGGCCAAAGTTAGCCACCAAGTCAATAGTTGAGAGAGTTTTATAAGGGATGTTACTACGTAAGTATATAGCAACACCCCCGGCTCGTTTACCTATGCGATCATTACGAATGAGTATAAAGTTATGTAAACTAAAAGCGGCAGAAGGGAGTTCAGGTTTGAGCCAGGTCTCAGAAACAAGGATTGCGTGTGCACATGAGTTAGAAAATATGTTTAGAAGCTCTGAGTGGTGTTGAGGGATGCTTTGAGCATTTATATGGCAAACATTAAATACATTATGGAACCGTTGTAGTTCTTCACACAAAATAACATCAGTTTGAACAGAATTACTAAGGGAATTGTACGAACAAGACGAGGAAGATTCGCAAGCAGAAAAATAAATTTCGTCATCAGACATAATAATAAAATAAAATATATATAAATATAAATAAATATAATAATACTAATATTAAATAACAATATAACTTATAGGTATGCTAAGTACCTAATTCAAAACCTGCCGGTTAACTGGTTACTCACGAAAGGTTTTCCGTGCTTCGGAGGGCACGTTAAGCCGTCGGCAGAGTATATGTAATAATACTGCGTATAGAATGGACACTTCGACGTCCCGCCCATTTTCTCCACCTCACCCAACGCGACGGTTGGTATTATTCTACAGGAAGGTTGCAAGCGGCCTAGTTGTGATTAGTGATACATTTTAAAATTAATATATTATTTATTTACATGAAAATGGTGGTTGTAACGCTATTGTGTTCGATGGTAATATACAGTGATGGAGCTCCAAGGCGCGAGCACCACCGCATTTCCCAATTTATATTACCCTACATGGTACCTAACGATACTACTATGTAAGCAATGTGGGTGTAACAATAATGATCACCGCAACGATGAGGTCATAATTATTATTACAATAATGGTACCTCCTTTCTAGTCAAAGATGGCGGACATAAGCATTTTCCAGAAATAATATACTGGATCTCAATTTTCTGAATCAGAATCAGAATCAGAAACTCATTTATTCATTTAGGGTGACAGGCACCTCTTATGACACGTCAAAAACAAACAAAATAAATTAAAGCGAATAACAATTGATATACATGTCAAACAGGATAAAAAATATATGTAAAGTCAAGAATATCACTAAGATAAAACTAAATGTCATAAACTAATGTAAAAAGTATATCAGTAGAATGTCTCTTTTCCCACTTACAAACTTATAACAAAGAGTAAAAAGAAAAGAAAAGTAGAACAGAACTTCACCGATGCAATGGAAGACGCCTTCAAGCTCCTGGAATGGCAAGGACTGGCCATCAATATCAACGGCGAATACATCACTCACCTTCGGTTTGCCGACGATATTATAGTCATGGCAGAGTCTCTGGAAGATCTCAGCACAATGCTCGAAGACCTCAATCGAATGTCCCAAAGAGTGGGCCTTAAAATGATCATGGATGAGACCAAGGTCATGTTCAATAACTTTGTATCGCCCACTCCAGTGTCCGTTGGGAACTCGATCTTCGAAGTTATCGACGAATATGTCTTTATAGGACAAACCATACAACTAGGTAGGTCAAACTTCGAGAAAGAGGTCATTCGCCGAATCCAACTCGACTGGGCAGCGTTCGGGAAGTTAAGGAGCGTTTTTTCGTCAAACAGCCCGCAGTCCTTGAAGACGAAAGTCTTTAACCAATGCGTTTGACCGGTGATGACCTACGGTGCTGAGACGTGGTCTCTCACTATGGGTCTCGTACGAAAGCTCCAAATCACTCAGCGGTCAATGGAGAGGGCTATGCTCGACGTTTCCCTACTGGATCGAATCAGAAATGAAGAAATCCGTAGGCGAACGAATGTCGCTGAGATAGCCAAGCAGATCTCCAAGCTTGGAGAACCGATAGCCGCTCAGGGGCAGAAAGGTTCTCGAGTGGAGACCACGTATCGGCAAGTGCAGCGTAGGACGTCCACCTGCAAGATGGACCGACGACCTAGTCATGGCTGCAGGTACCCGCTGGATGCACGTCGCTTCCGATCGGTCGGCATGGAGGTCATTGGGGGAGGCCTATGTTCAGCAGTGGATATCCTATGGATGATATGATGATGATGATGAAATATTTAAAATTAAATGAGAAAATAAGTAGATGTTTTTTTTGAACCTCCACTAAAAAATGTCAAGAGCCGCCTCTGCCTATGTTTAAAAAAAATGCTTTATAAACTTTGAAAAAATGAGATGCACTGAGTTTGAAGGGCTTGCAGCATACTTTACAATATGCTAATCCTGGATCATCTGCGTTATCACTTAGCCATTAATAAAATTCTAAACTAATTTTGGGATCTAGCCACATTTTATTAAATACCTATACACTGTTAAGCACTCATTTTAACATTGTAAAGGTATATTTTATTCTCACGTTAGGATAAGGAAAGATCTGTTAGAAAATAAACATTAAAATGCAATAACCTCGCTATGACAAAAGAAATCATAACATAGTTCACTCCAATCTTGAAATGATCTGGATGAATTGAGAACATCCTCCTTTTATTGAAGTCGGTTAAAAAGAAACATGTCTAATTAATCCGATTACACAGTCGCAATAGTTCACTCTATGAAATAAATTTTTATTCATTGTGATAAATATTTATTTATTTCAAATTGAAAAAGAGTTATCTAATTATGACGAAAAAATCGTAACATAGATTACTCTAAACCTGAAAAAAATGATACTATGGTCTGGATTAAGCATTAGACTAGACCAGAGCATAAGATTAGTTCCCTTATTTTAAAATCACCGGGAAAAAATAGTAACAACAAATCTAAATTTTCCCTGACTTTCCAGTTATCCCTTCGATTTCACTGACTTTCCCTGACCACCATGAGCTTCCCTGACCTTTCCCTGACTTTCCAGAATGTGGACACCCTGATTATCGTTGTAACGAATGTGGCGCCAGTAGATGCACACCATCAACCATCACACCGCAACTCCTAGGCTCGGTCCATGAGATCTTTATGTAATTCCATTTACGAGCTACTAAAATGTCATGTTTCATATTGTCAGCATTTTATAAGACAGCAGCGTGAATTGTTCGATGTACTGTTACCGAATTTTTGAGACACAATGATACACTGTTTAAAACGGCACATATAAAAATGTAGGTATATGTTAAAATACTAGGTATTTAATTCAGTATAAATCATCCTCTCTCCTACATTGCGGTGCCCTACAGGGTCCATAATCCTTATGTTGTAGGTATGGTGCAATATAAACAGACGAGACATCAGATTCGCATTAAAAGTTTCACGGTACATCCCCTAATCGGTTTCTCTTGATCTTGATCGGTAATCTATTGAGTATATACAACATTTCTCTTGTGTTCTTTTCAAATGATGTTCTGATTATTTTCACTATCAGATTCTGTTTATCCATCAAAAGGATTTGTACGTTGACCTCAAAGGGAACTCATGTCAAAATTTCGACTAGTTTGTTTCTGAACAATAAGAGCTATTTAAGTTCCGTGCTTGGATTGGGTGCAATAGAAGGCTATTGAAAAAAATAAGGAGAAAAGAAAATATAAAAATACATACTGGTGGTAGAGCTCCAGTGACGGAGCTCGCGGGCGTAGGCACCACCGCATTACCTAATATACTTGCCGCTAAATGGTTGTGCTCAGCACTATCGTGTTCCGGTCAGGTGGTAATGTACGGCCTTGTAATTTCCGGCACAGGGGCATAACATCTTAGGCCTCAGGAGTGGTAACGCATCTGCATTTTGACCTTCGTCTTTGTGTGGATGTGTATAGGTTGCAGTCATCACTTAACATCAATGTGAACTGCATGCTTGTTTGCCACTTCCACGACATAAATATATATAATAGGTTGGGGAAAAAGTCTTTTCGCATTATAGTATGTATGAACTTGTAATAAAATCTCTTTGGCTGTAGTATTTGTATCTGGCTGGTTTTGGTATCATTGAAAGTTAAAATTTTAAAGAACATAATTCCAAATTCAAATTAGGCAAATGTGTGATTTTCATTTGTTTTTCGTACTGTCAAGATGAGTGAATCTAATGAAGAAATTCGATACATTTTAAAATTTTACTATAAAAAAGGTAAAAATGCAACGCAGCGAAAAAAATTTGCGATGTTTATGGACCTAGTGCAGTGTCTGTGAGAGTAGCACAAATTTAGTTTAAGCGTTTTCAATCCGGAAATTTTGATGTCAAAGATGCACCTCGCTCTGGTCGCCCTATTACGGATAAAATGGATGCCATTTTTGAAAAAGTGGAGCAAGATCGACATATCAGTAGTTACGACGTAGCTGAAGAACTGAGAATTGATCACAAAACAGTTTTGGCGCATTTGAAAAAAGCTGGGTACAAAAAAATCTCGATATTTGGGTACCTCACGAGCTCACTGAAATAAACCTAATGAACCGTGTACTCATTTGTGATTCTTTATTACGACGTAATGAAACCGAATCATTTTTGAAGAAGCTGATAACTGGTGACGAAAAGTGGATCACGTACGATAAGAACGTGCGAAAAGGTCGTGGTCAAAGGCCGGTCAGGCTTCACAGACTGTGGCGAAACCCGGGTTAACTCGCAATAAGGCGATGTTGTGTGTGTGGTGGGATTGGAAGGGCATTATTTATACATACATTTATATATATTACCACCAAGCAGGACTATCGATTCTGAACTCTACTGCGAACAACTGATGAGATTAAAGCAAGAAGTTGAGAGAAAGCGGCCGGAATTGACCAACAGAAGGGGTGTGGTGTTTCATCATGATAACGCTAGACCTCACACATCTATAGCCACTCAGCAAAAATTAAGAGAGTTTGGCTGGGAGGTGTTAATTCATCCGCCGTATAGTCCTGACCTTGCACCTTCAGATTTTCAAAATTCATAGAATTGGGATTCCGATGTAATTTGACAACTGAAGTTGGTGTATCATTTGGAATAATTAAGTATTTAGAACTAGACATCGAAGAAGAAGAATTTAAAAAATCGCTACAATTTGAATTTGAAATAGTTTCCGTTAAGAGACTGAAAAGAATGACGGACACAGGGGAATGGACTAATAGCGAATCAGTACGTTTCGGATTTAGGTCTACTAAGCTACCAGCTTATGTCTACGGGTATGGATGCAGATTTAGAGTGGAAACCTACACTTTTCCCGTTACACAATGTAGCAACTGCTGGAAATTCGGGCATTTAGCGCGAACGTGTCCATCTAAATTAGTATTTGTCCAAAATGTGGAGAATGTCACCCAAACAGTGAAATTAAAACTTTCAGATGCATAAACTGTAAAGGCTCTCACATGTCATTTGACAAGATATGTCCTGTTTATTTGAAAGAAAAGGAAATACGACGCATTATGTCAAGCATGACTGTACGTACAAAGTTGCATTGTTCAAATATTTAGAAGAAAGGAAAAATATATCTATATCATCAAATGTGACAACTGGAATATCCTACAGTCAAATATTGCGAGGCAAATCCAATTATAGGAATAAAAAGACTGTTAATAATCAGGAGATGTTATGGGAAGACGAAGTGAATGAAATTAGCGAAGAAAACCAAGAAGATAAGGGGAAAAAAGACGACCGTATGACAGATAACAGAAAAAAGAATAAAAGAAGAAGATGAGGAAGACGGAGGACGAAGAAAAGATAAAGAAACGGTGTGTGAGAAAGAGTATTCGAGATTAGAAAATATGGAAGAAGAACCGGCATCGAGTCAAGTTGAAAAGAAGAAGAACGGTAAAAAAGGGGATAGTAGTTTCAAGTTTAGTCTACGAGATGTGGTATCCACAATAAAAAACATATTTTTTTCGGGAAAAAGTTTTGAAGATAAGTTGGAAGAGTTATTTAGAGTAATTATGAAAGTAGTCAAATCATTTGTTAATAAGGATATGTTTAGTAGATTATGTGACTTGTTATTTCATGATGAATAGTAACATAAATAGTGGAACCGTTGAGCAGTTTCTCAATTTTACCCAATGGAATGCGCAGAGTTTAGTACCAAAGAAAAATGATTTAGCGTTATTCTTATGTCAAGAAAAAATTGGAGTCTGTTTTGTGATTGAAACATGGTTAAATAGTGATATATCTGTTCGAATTTCAAATTATAATATCTTTAGAAAGGATAGAAGTGATTCGTATGGGGGTGTGGACATAATTGTACATAAATCTATGAAAGTGCAAATTCAACCAATCGAGTCCGCCAATAATACAATAGAGTTATTATGCTTAAGAATTTTAAACTGTAAATACCTAGATTATATTGTAGCTGTTTACTGCACTTCCTCAAATGGTAACCGTACTTTGAAAAGCGACTGGGATACGTTATTTTCCAAATTTTCGAGTAAATCAATAATAGCTGGCGATTTTAATGCACATCACTATAATTGGTCGATAAAGTCAGACAGCAGAGGATTACAAAGAACATTGGTCAAATCGTACCTGATTGCGAACAGATAAGCCATGTATATGTAAAAAACTCAAATATTTTTATGAATACTAAAAATTATACATTTTTCTTGTAAAGAGCCAGAAAAAAAAGACATTCATTTATTTCTAATTGTACGATGATTTTTAGAAGACATCTTGTTCGGATGTTCAGAACGTACCGTTAACGTTTCATTTTTATACGATATGACTGTACTTGAAATATTTATGAATATTCTATCCATTGGTAGTCGTTCATTAATAGTAATATAATTATTTACACATTCAGATGTATTTAAATAATTATTTTATACTGTTACTATTTACTTTTGGGGTCGTTTTAGTAAAAGTTTCAATATTAAATTATGATAATGTTTTTGTATTTTTGACTAATTGCGTATTATGGAACGATGACCTGCCGTTGTAATTATGAGCAGTGATATGTTGATTCGTTTATTTTGATAATTGATTCATCGATTTTTACTCTAGGTAGCAATTAATGTCGATCGTAATGTAAAACTGTTCATCTCTTATCACTTTGCGCATTAGGCTGTACTTTTTTGTTAAATAAAAATACGTCCACGAGTCGCGTTCATAAGTACAAATGAAAGTAAAAAATGTGTTGATAGTATTATTTTGTTAATCGATTACTAAACTGATTATGCAATATTAAAATCGATGAATTTTGATAATCGATTACTGCAATCTGTCACAAGTGACAGATTGCAGTTGCAATACTTGCAATCAGTGTTGCCAAGGTTGCCAACTGCACCGTTATTACAACATTGTATATTACGGTAAAAACACCGTAATTAGCTTATATCTACCACCTACCGTACGTTTACAACTACGGTAGCAAAAAACACCAGGCAGCTGCCCCTCTCTAGAAAACAAAAAGCAGCACAATTTATAGCAAAGACTGACAATAATATATGTGCCATAAGAATAACCTCAAAATTATTTTCTTGTGGTATTAAAAGATCTTGGCTCTATGGATAGATTTTTTTAATGGAAATGAGTTTGGGTAATAAAAACAAACACAAATCAGTTTAATTTGATTCTGTACTCTGGAAGGTCCAGTCTCTATGGAGATTTGGCCATTCTTCTTTATGACTCATCACTAGACAGCAACTTTTTAGCGTTGAATACTGGAGAAGCTACTAGAGTTAAACTAGTAAACGGTGTGTGGCAGGCTACTACCCCTGATATTACGTTTGTTACTTCGGATATTATTATTTATTTCAATTGGACCGTAACAAGAGAATCTCTCGGCAGTTATCATTTGATTATTAAATTTTGTATGAAATATCAAGACTGCCGTAAATTCGTTAGGCGCCGAAACTTTAAGTTAGCTAATTGGAATCTTTATAAGGATATTTTGGGAAAAGATCTGTTGGAAGTTCAATGTGAAGATAATAATGTACAAGCTACGAGTATATATGATCTTTTTATTGATAAATTGAACTTTGCAGCCACAAAAAGTATCCCAATGATCAAAAATTGTACAGATCCATCTTGTAATTTTCAGCCTTAACCCTATTGGAATAGATCCCTATCGGAAGCTATTGCAAAACGTAGATTAGCTTTAAAGATATTCCATGGTAATCCAACTCCACAAAATTTCGATAAATTAAATTCCAAAATAGCCGATGCGCAACGTTTTCATAGCCAGGCGCTTTCAAATTGCTGGAAACAAAACTGTGACGGTATAGATATGTGGCGTCGTATGCGGTGGATGAAAGGTATAAGAACAAGAACAACCAATTCGTCCATCTGCTGAAGTTAAACAAGAGCTCCTTTGTAATTTGGCACCATACTCTGTACCGTCTGATATGCCATTATTTCAGTCGATAAATACATCTTTAGAAAATGAATTTTCTTAAGTTGAGCTTAATAATTCCTTAAAGAAAAAAGATACAGCGCCAGAGAATGACCAAATTACTTATTCTATTATCTATAATATGCCACGGTTAGGTAAGGTATTTCTCCTGAAGATTTACAACATGATTTTCAAACATGCTATTATTCCTCGACAATGGCGTAATATAAAGGTAGTACCTGTTCCTAAACCTAGCAACGATCCGAACATACCTCCGAAATTCAGACCCATTGCTTTAATATCCTGCATTTGCAAAATCTTTCATATTATACTCGGAAAAAGGATAGAATGGTATGTGGAACAACAGAAAATTTTAGCACCCATCACATCAGGATTCAGAAAGTCACAATCATCTTTAGACTGCATAGTTAGATTAGTTGCGGAAATTCAAATAGGATTTTCTGAAAAACACTGTACTTTAGCCGTGTTCTTAGATGTAGATAGCGCTTATAATAATGTCTTAATAGAAATACTTGTTGGAATGCTAGATAAAATAAATTTAGGCGACAAGATTTGTAAGTATTTATGGTACCTATTAAATAACAGATGTTTGATGATTAAGGAGGGCGAGGAACCGGAAACAATGTGTAGATGGACAGGAAAGGGTTTAGCTCAGGGAGACCCTCTTTCTCCTTTATTGTTTAATATTTTTACACATGAGATTGCTAAAGGTCTTGAACACGTAAGAATTTTGCAATATGCAGATGATTTTGTCATATATACACAAAATAGGGATAAAGATTTAAATAAAACTTATATACAAAATGCTTTATATAAGATAGAATCAGAACTAAATAAATTAGGATTAGATATGTCTCCCACAAAAACACAGTGCTGTCAATTTAAAAGGGGCATAGGTAGAGATAGACCGATTTAAATTAATAATCAAATGATACCGGTAGTCGAAAACGTCAAGTATTTAGGCATATGGTTGGATAGGTCATTGGTATGGAGTAAACATATAATTAAAAGTAATGAAAATAATTAATATATTAAAAATATTAGCTGGGGCCTCTTGGGGTGTACATCCTAGACATTTGCGGCGTCTATATATTGCGATGATACGTAGTCGAATTGATTACGGATGCTTTGTGTATGATTCTGCATCAAAGTCTTATTTGATAAAGTTAGAAAGAATTCAAAACACAGCTTTGCGTATAATAGGTGGGTTTGTGAGAACTACGCCAATTCATGCCATGGAGTGTGAAGTAGGTGTTCCTCCACTTCATCTGCGTAGAGAATACTTAGCCCTTAAATTCTGTTTAAAATCTGTGGCGTGGGCTGAGAACGTTACTGTAAAGTTACTAAACCAACTTAGTGGTATGTGTGAAAGGAGTTATTGGCGAAGAAAAAAGATCCCTATTCTTATAATTAAATATAATGAGATAAAAATCAACATGGTAAGTTCTAATAACCCCTTACCCATGTTTAGATTAAATACATGGATGTCTAACATTGATGTGAGTTTTATTAGGACCAGGGTGGCTGGAATAGATCAAGCAAAAAATCAATGCGATGCTGTCACCTTGAAACAGAATGTGATGTGTATGTTAAATACCACATATGCCGGTTTTCTTAAACTACGAGTATATACCGATGGTTCCATAACTCCGGACGGAATTGGTACGGCTTTTTACGTTCCTAGTCGCAATGCGAGGGAAGGATATCAAATAAATAGTAATTGCAATCTATCTATAATGGCAGTGGAGATATTTGCAATATCAGAGGCAATGTCTTACCTAATATCTTTGGGCTAGGCAAGTGGTTGTATTGACGGATAGCCGGAGTGCTTTGCAGCATATAGCTCGATGTGCCTCTAACATTAGAGGATCCTCGTTAGCTTATGCTATTTTAAAGAAATATTTATTTATTTATTTACACTTTAATGCACTCAGTACATAAGGCGGGCTTAATGCCACAAGACATTCTCTGACAGCCAACCTTTGGGTAGTAGAACAGCGTTGTGGAAGGTGCAAATGGAAAATCTTAAAAACAAAATGTAGTACATAGTTTATCATTTACAAAAAAAAAAAAATAATAATAATAGTAATAATAAACTCCTTACATCAATTCTGAGAGTGAAAATAACTAAACACATCGAAGATTATTCCATCTTGTCTGCCTCTCAGAATGGATGTAGGAGTGGGTCTCGCGGCACTAAGGAGCTACTCCTCATTGACATGGCAATTAGCCAGCAGGTTCGTCGCAACCGAAAGAGTCTCTCGACTTGCTGGATAGATTATAAGAAGGCTTACGACTCCGTACCGCATACATGGCTCATGAGAGTTCTGGAGCTGTATAAAGTAAATACAGTTCTACGTACTTTCCTGGGCTCATGTATGACGCAATGGAACACGGTCCTTCACTATCCAGGATCTCGGCAGCCCCTGGCGGTCGGTGAACCTGTGAGAATCACCAGGGGTATTTTTCAGGGCGATAGTCTGAGCCCCCTATGGTTTTGCCTGGCCTTGAATCCTCTAAGCGCTTTGCTAGAGGCTTCGGGCCTAGGCTACCGGCTACGCAGAGACGGTCGGATGATATCTCATCTGTTGTACATGGATGACCTTAAATTATTCGGTTCCAGCAATTCGCAACTGACAGAGCTACTGAAGGTCACTGAAAACTTTAGTAACTCTATTAGGATGGAATTTGGAATCGAAAAATGTGCAGTTATGCATGTACGACAAGGGCAGATAATAGAATCCGAGGGAACGAATCCCCCGGGTTCCATTCCGTTCCGAACCCTCTCTGCTGCCGAGAACTATAAGTACTTGGGTATGTCGGAGGCCTTAGGCATAAACGAGAGCGACATGAGACAGTCGTTGAAGGAACGTTTCTTTGGTCGCCTGACAAAAGTACTGAAAAGTCTTTTGTCGGGTGGTAATAAGGTGCGTGCCTTCAACGGTTGGGTCATGCCGGTCTTAATGTACTCCTTCGGCATTCTCAAGTGGACTCAGACCGACCTGGAATCCCTTGACAGGCGAGTCCGCTCTTTGCTGACGACATACCGGATGCATCACCCACGGTCGTCGGTCATGAGACTGTACATCCCGCGGAGGTGTGGAGGTCGAGGCTTTCTTAATGCCAAGACTTTACACAACAGTGAGGTGTGCAGCCTCAGACAGTACTTTTTTACCGCCGACGGGGATATGCATAAGGATATGGTGGCGGTTGACAGTGGACTCACCCCTCTCTCTTTGGCTAAAGAGAACTGGCGCAAACCTGAGGTGCTCACGACCAGTGACCGCAGGAGTGTGTGGCAGGGCAAGGAGCTACATGGACGTTTTTACCGGGCCCTTCATGGACCTGATGTTGACACTTTAGCTTCCGTGACCTGGCTACGGTTCGGCGACCTATTTGGGGAAACCGAGGGTTTTGTCTGTGCAATTATGGACGAAGTGGTAATGACCAATAACTACCGGAGATTTATCCTGAAAGATGGAACGGTCGATATATGTCGGGCATGCCACCGACCGGGTGAATCTATCAGGCATATTGTGTCCGGCTGTTCAAGTCTTGCCAACGGCGAATATTTGCACAGACACAACCAAGTAGCCAGGATTATCCACCAGCAACTTGCCTTGCGATACGGTCTTGTGGCCATGGAGGTGCCATACTACAGGTATGTGCCCGACCCAGTTCTCGAGAACGACCATGCCACAATGTATTGGGACCGGTCTATTATCACTGACAGAACTATTGTAGCCAATAAGCCTGATATAGTGGTAATAGACCGCTCGGAGCGCCGCGCAATGATCATCGATATCACCGTCCCTCATGATGGGAATCTCGTGAAGGCCGAAAAAGACAAGGAAATCAAATATCTTGATCTGGCTCACGAGATTGTCGCCATGTGGGATGTGGATTCGGCCATCATTGTGCCGATAGTCGTCACGGTCAACGGATTGATAGCAAAGAGCCTCGACCAACATCTCAAGAGGCTCAAGTTAGGAAGTTGGATCAAGGGTCTGATACAGAAGGCGGCACTTCTCGGCACGGCACGTATAGTGAGGAGGTTCCTGTCTCTGTGACCCTAACCACCGACAGCTTGGACCCTGTTCCCGCTGCCGGCGGCGCACTATTTTTTATTTTTTTATATATATTTGTTTTTTATTTTTTTCAACTTATATATGTAAAAAAATACTAAATAAGATGAAGAATAAATGAGTGAAGTAATAATAATATCATACATTACATACAAATAATACTTATATACAGTATAATACATATAAATATATATATTGTTTAATTATTATACCTACATAAAATAAATAAACGACGAAAGGATATTGATTCATTACAATAGAAGTTAAGAGGACAATTTCAAAAAGTGTTGCCGCAATTTCCTCTTGAGAGTGAATTTACTTGAAGATTTGCGAATGTCAACGGGCAGCGTGTTCCAGAGTTTAATGGAAGAAACAGTGAAAGAATTGGCCATGAAGCCGGACTGGTGAGAAGGTATATGAAGAATTAAATTTTCCGATGAACGCAGACAGTAGTTGAGAGAATCGCCAAGAAAGTTGAAATTACATTTCAGATAAGTAGGAGAACAAGGATCATTGATAATAGAATAAAGTAAACAGAGCATCCTTGCGGATCTTCTCTGCGGGATGGGAAGCCAGTTAAGCTGGGAACGAAATGAGGATATATGGTCAAATTTTCGTAAACCGAAAATAAACCGAATACAAGAATTAAGTAGCCGATCCAGTTTGTTCAGAAGTTCTTGAGAGATGTCCGAGTAACAAACGTCAGCATAGTCAATGGTAGGAATAACTAAAGATTGAATTAAAAGAGATTTGGTGCTGGACGGAAGAAAGTTTCTTAACCTATAGAGGGATCGCAGTGTAGCAGTAGTGCGTTGGCTAACGGAGATAACCTGTTTCTTCCAACTTAAGGTGGAATCAACATGTAGTCCTAAGTCTTTAACACAATCAGTAAACGGAATCGGTGAATTGTTGAATAGTAGAGGCGGTAGGTTGTTAAAGTCAAGTTGCTTGATGTAATACTGACTACCTATGACAATTGCTTGACATTTCGAGATGTTGACAGATATACCGAATTTGTTTGACCAGTCCGAAATCGCTAAAAGATCGTTATTAACTGCAGTAATGGCATGAGTTAAGTTGGGTAAGTCAGCTTGAGCGTATATCTGAAGGTCGTCTGCATACAAATGGTAAGAGCTGCGAAGGACAGAGGTGATTAAGTTAATAAACAATGCAAAAAGAAGTGGTGAAAGAATTCCGCCTTGGGGTACGCCAGTAATAACAGTGCACCAATCAGACAGTTTCTGATCAGCGCGAACTGCCTGCTGGCGACCACGAAGATAAGAAGTGAACCAATTCAGTGCCGTTGATGAGGTTCCAATATGCTGAAGCACCGCGAGAAGAATGTCGTGGTCAACGGTATTAAACGCGTTGGAGAAGTCTATGAGAACCAGGACTGTGAGTTGAGAACGTTCCATACCGGACCTAACATCATCAATGACTTTGAGAAGGGCGGTTGATGTGCTGTGACCAGCACGAAATCCGGACTGAAACTGCGTAAGGAGATTATTATTTAAAACGTACGTCGAAAGCTGTTTCTGAACAACGGCTTCAAGGACCTTCGATAAAAAAGGAAGTATTGATATGGGTCTGAAGTGACTAGCAAAATTGGGATTGGGAACTTTAGGGAGAAGGGTTATAAGGGCTTTACGCCAAGCAGACGGAAAACTACCAGTCTGCAGCGAAAAATTAATAATGTGAGTTAGGAAGGGTAGAATGTATTCAAGGACTACAAAAATCATTTTCCGACTTACGCAGTCAGAACCGATAGCATTTGACCTGAGAGAAGAAAGAATTTTGTGAACCTCATCTTTGGTGACTGAAGAAAAGTTAAAGACATTAGGGAAAGAGGGCATGGAAGTAATAAAGCAAATTGTTTCTAATTTAGTGTTGTAGTCAAGAGATGATGAACTGGAAAAATGATGGTTGAGATGATCAAGTGTATAAGGTAGCGAGCAGAAGTTGAAGGACAGTTTAGTGAAACCAAGGGATTTAATAAACTTCCATACATTAGCTGGAGATGAATTCAATACGTTATCATAGATGTAACGGCGTTTGGCAACTCTTACCATTTGGTTGCAGCGGTTTCTTGCTAATTTGTAATTACACCAATTTACATCACTGCGATCCCTCTTAAAGGTGCGAAAGGCCCTGTCACGTCGTCGCATCGCCATTCGGACTCCCCTTGTAATCCACGGTGCTGGCGGTCGTTTGAGGCGACGTGCTTTCAACGGTGCATGATTATTAAATAAGAGTAAAATTGAGCTATTAAATATAGTCACTTTTTCTTCAATACTTGGAGCAGCTTCGATCGCCGACCAATCAATTGACGAAGCGTCGGATTTAAGTTTATCATGGTCCATACCAGCAAAATTCCTAAGATAAACAATAGCAGGTCGAATTTTAGGGGGCTTGATATTATAAGATAAGTATATCAAATCATGCCTAGATAGGCCCGGAGCCGAAAATTGTCCATGATCTAAGCAAAAGTTAACCGAGGAGGCAATAATCAAATCGAGCCAGGAATCATCAAAGTTAATATTTTGGTGTGTAGCATTCAGAGGCAGTAAAGACAGATTGGTAGACTCTAGAATTGATTTAAGCTTGGTTGATCTCGAAGAGATTCTTGCCATGTCGGTGTTAAAATCCCCCATGACTATGAAGTGTTTATACTCGGACGAAAGTGATTCTAAAAGAGGTTCCAAACAAGAGAAATAGTCGATAGTGGGTGGACAGTAAACTACCCCCAGAACAGCTTTAGACCCGTTGACAGTAATCTCAATAAAAAGATATTCGGGATTCCTGCTATAGTGTGAAGGCGATGAAAAGATAATTTTGAAGGGGATGTTGCTACGAAGATAAATAGCAACACCCCCGGCACGTTTACCCGTACGATCATTACGTATTAGAATAAAGTTCGGAAGACTAAAAGAGGTAGAAGATAGCTCGGGCTTGAGCCAACTTTCTGAAATAAGCAACGCATGTAATGAAATATCAGAGAATAAATTCAGAAGCTCAGAATAGTGCTGAGGTACACTTTGAGCGTTTATATGGCAGACATGTAAACAGTTCGGAAATTGCTGCAGTTGTTCCTTCAATGTAGAATTGGGCGGAAAGGAATCGTCTAAAGAAGAGTACGAAAAAGAAGATCGATCACTATTGCTAGTAGCCGAGTAAAAAGTATCGTCGTCAGACATTAAAAAAAAAAAAAAAAAAACTTATAAAATCTCTATACTTCAAGATTGAAATAAGTAGGGAAAAAAAAATATTATTTGAAACAAAAAAGAAAAGAATATATATATATGTACCTTTAACGACCTGCCGGTTGACTAAAGCAGATAGGATTAAAAAAAAAAGAAAAACATCATTAATACATACAAAAATACACAATACTAAGAAAGAAAAAAAAAAAAAAAAAAACCAAGTTATTCACCACCATTCAATCATCACCACTAACAATACCGTGACGACTATCCGATCTATCCGATATTTGTAATCCGCTGACAGATAGAAAGTGACAAGTAATTATTGGTCTGTGTTGTGTTGTAAGAAAAACAAAAAGTAAAAAAAAAAGAAAAAAAAAAGCAAATGCCTATCTGATAAAACTCCAAGAACTTTGCAGGTATCAAGAAATATGCTTCGAAGTGATACAGTTATCATGATAACAAAGAAAATATTTATATCTACTAAATGACAACGTGCGCCTGATGTTGCAATGGATTCCTTCTCATTGTGATATTATTGGTAACGAAGAGGCAGACAAAATAGCTAAAGAATCGATACATTTGGGTATATCAACCTACATCATTCCAGAGAGCTTAGATTTACTTACCAAGTATAGGTATAACATTTTTGAGAAATGGAAACAATATTTTAATCAAACTTCGTGTACTAAGGGTATCTGGTACAAAATAATACAGTCTGAACCTCCTCGTTACCCGTACCTGATAAATTGTAAATTAAGAAGGCATATGATTGTGATTGCGCATAGACTGCGCACCGGTCACATCCCACTCAATACTTTTAAATTTTTGATGAGATTGATTAACACTCCAAACTGTACCACATGTGGCAGGTTGGAGGATGTGTACCACATTGTTGTGGAGTGCAAACGGAGCGCTACTTTAAGATCTAAAATTTTGGCTAAGTACGGTGTAGACTTAAGGAATGTTGGAATAATTCAAAGCATCTTAGCTGATCCACTGAGTGACGTTACTAAAATGCTTTACAAAGAAATATGTAATATTTTAAATATGTGAATGGGGGCTACATTTGTAGATAATACGGGGCTGACATAATCGCACAGCGACTCAAAGTATCTAAAAAAATTCAGATTAAAAAAAAAGTGGGTGAAGTGAACACGAGCTTCTCAAGAAAGCATTTTATTTCTGAACCGCGAGCGGACCTCATTGAATTACAGCCGGCGAGTAGGAATTCCAATCTGCAAGTGCATAACACTGAAGCGTTGCCGGCGGAGGCATCCACTAATGAAGCGGAATGAATTCATTGTAGGGACGGCGACCGGGCCTGTGGCCTCCCAGTGTCGTATGCCGGCCACGTTCGCAGAGGTCTTGTCGGGCTGGCGTCGCGGGGGCGAGGAGGTCGCGGGGTGCGGGGAGGGGGCCAGTAATCGTGTTCCTTGCCCGCGCCGACCAATCGCCGAGTGTTCACATCCACTCTTAATGGACGTTGAATAACATCGCGTCCCGCAGTCATCTACCCCTGTACATAACATCAGGATATAATTTGGACATTAGCATTACTAAGAACTATAATATACTGAGGTAAATAAAGAATTGCATGGTTAATAAGAAGTAGGGCTGATTTATTATTTTGATGGGCAATACATGCAAGACGTGTTTGCTTATGTGTGAAATTTCCTAAAAACAATGTTTCATGCGGTAAACAGATAGGTGAGGGTCGAGTTATATTCTGCTCTCCTATTATAATAAGAAATTAAGCTGTTTTTGAGCACAGTTTTAAGTTTGCAATTATTGACGAAGGATAAATTACCAATAACTACTAGAAATTTATGTTGAGACAAGGCTCGGTCGATCTGTGAAGGGAATGGCACCGAATTGTTTTCTTGATCTAACACCAAGCTTCGTATTATATATTAGGGTCCAGCACAACACTATTATTGGTATTTTTGGGTGAGGTTTTTGTGCAGCAGTAAATATAGTAGATATACAGTAGACGTCATATTTAGATTATTAATAAATGCAATCACATTTTACGCAATTACAGAAAGTAAATTAGGCTGTTGGGCTGTTGCAGTTGTTCTCGTCTGTAATCCCAAACAGCAAAAACGTGTAAAAATCCATTTCCATTTCAACACTTCTACATTTACACACATATCTGACTATAAACATAAACTCGAGCGTATTATCCAGCGTTATTATTTAGAGGCAAACATTCGTAGGCCTTTGCGAGCAATGATTGGCACGTGGGACGTCCCGCGCGCGGCACGTATCCGCGTTATAGGGCATACAACAGCCGTATAGCGCAGGCAGCGGCCCGCTTATGAATAATAATCCGTGACGTCGCGTGTCGTGCGATCGGGCGGCCTCTGATCGCTCGCCCGTCGCAGCGGTCAGCTCCCCGGATCCCAATCCGACCTGGATATTATGCACTGCCTTCGACTCGATGGGGATTCACTTTTGAAGGTCACCACATTTTTATGCCTTTCAGAAACTTTGATTTCATTTGCAATATTGGTTTGATCGGGTCATACCTTGCAAGCTAAATAAAAACTACTTTTCCACGTATGATTGGGTCTAGGCAATTTCTTACCAGTTAGCATTACAGTCAAGTCATCTATTTATATTCAATGTCATGAAAGTATTTATCGAAATCCTTTACAGACCTTTGTCATAGATAATGCTTGAAACTTACTGGAAAGAATATCTTGCTTCACCTTAATTAAATACATAGGTAACTACGAGTATGTAACTACTATCACTACTTTTTAGCGGTTTTACTACAACTTGCTTATTTATACTTATAATAAATCTGTAGAAGTGTAAATTCTGTACATTAAAAATATTGAAAAAGTAAATACCAGGGGATGTCACTAGATCGATACCGAACCCAAATATGTGATTAGAATTTTTTTTGTCTGTCTGTCTGTTTGTTCAAGCATCACAGAAAAACTACCGGTCCGATTACACTGAAACTTGGTATGATTGTACTTTAACCTTTGGCGCACAACACTGGGTACTTTTTATCTCGGAAAAATGTCTGTTTGTCTGTCTGTGTGTTTGTGCATGCTAATTTCAGAAACAGCTTATTCGATTGTGGTTTTCACTAATATATTGTGGTACGTTTCACTTAACGTTTAGTGTTTGTTTCATGTAAATCAGTTCAGAAATAAAAAAGTTATGTCAATTTAAAAAATTGTATCGAATATTTTTAAGCTATTTTGTATCTTAGTTCTATTTTTTAGGGGGTTTCGCACCTAAACGGTAAAAACGGACCCTACGGATTACTGATCCTCCGCTGTCTGTCTGTCTGTCTGACCGTCCATCCGTCCGTCTGCCTGTCTGTCACCAGCCTGTATCTCATAAATAGTGATTGCTAGAAAGCTAATAGTTTCACAAATTAAGTATTTCTGATACCGCTATAACGACAAAATTATTTACTCAAAATAAGAAAATGAAAATGTGAAGGGATCTAAGGGGCATACAACAAACGTGTTTTTTTTTGTATATTTTTGCTCGATAATAATAACGGTAGCAAGTAGACGCTTAAAAAATTCCCAGAATATGTAGGTCTTATGTTGTATATTACCGTCCATAATAAATAATTAAATAAAAATGAAATGTAATATAATTTTTCACTTCTGCCGTATAGATCTATTTTTCATCTTTCATTCTCTGTCAGTAGCTCTAATTGACTGAAACTTCACAAAACTTTATAATTATTGTCTATAAAAAAATATTATGCATAGAAATTTAAAATGGTCTTTTCGAAAATACGGTTCAGCGTAGGATGGACGTTTGTAGGTAGGTACTTACACGACTGAGCGTTTAAACAGATAATTAGCAATTTTTCGCAATCGTAGCAGCCTGTGTGCTTTAATTCCCGATGGCCAAACGTCTAATATCGTGTACAGAGAAGCATTACTGTAAAGTAGATTTTTTTAGCCAAATTTTGTATCCAAATGCGCTGCCCAAAGTCCCAAAGTCACTGTTCCACGCGAACAAAGTCGCAGGCATAGCTAGTAATTAATATATCGTTTTATTAGGTTAAATCATATGGGAAGAAATGGACGCTGTATCATCATTAATTGAAATTAGATAGGCTGCAGCGCACAAGCACCTTTGTTCTGTACGAGTACCGTGTGTAACGTGTAACGTGTAACGTGTGACGTGAGTCCGCTATTTGTACAATTTATGTAGCACCCAAAAACAACAGTCGCGTTGGATATTACACTCGAACTATTTACTCGTATATTGTTTTACCGTTTGTTGGTCGGGTAGGTATTGTTGTCGCTACTGCGTTGTTTCGTAAACTCTTTTCGAGACTAGTCTATCAAGGACGAACTTAACAGACAATGTTGGTAAAACTATTTTTTATGTAATCATGATGGAGGGAAGCAAGCATGTGTGAATGGATTTGAAGTGATTTCTGCAGACTATAGACATATAATTTGGCGGCAGATATATTTTTTATGCAATGAAGGTGGGAAACAAGCATGCAGCTCACATTGATGTTAAGTGATGACTGCAGCCTACAGACATCTACACAAAAACCTGAGATCAAAATGCAGATGTGTGACTCCTGAGACCTAAGTTTTCATGTCTCTGTGATAGTTATTACGGGGCCATATATTACCATCCAAGCGGAACAGGATAGTGCTGAGCACTACCATTTAGCGGCAGATAAATTAGGTAATGCGGTGGTGCCTACGCCCTCGAGCTCCTGCACTGGAACTCTACCACCAGTAAGGTAATGAGGTTGTATCTGAGCTGTAAATATGTAATCAGAACTAAAATATAAATAGGAATTAATGTGACTTAGAAAACTTAGCTAAGAGAGTGTTTACTATCGAGTTATTTCTTAACTGCGTGAACCCGTTAGGTTGCGTGTGAGGCGGCGATAGTGGTGGAGCCTCCCCCCCCTCTCCCCGCCCCCACCGGTCGCGGCTCATTACCCGCTTGTCTGTCACCCTGTCCATGTCCATGTGCCTCAGTGAGTGCCATGCAAGTGTGCCTTCCCAATGTTAATAATATTTTGTGATTAGAACTTCGCGTTAGCTTTATACCACTTCTCAAGCATCTAACTGAATAAAGATCTTGTAGTTGAAAGTTTCCCTCGGTTTTCTATATTGCTGCCTACGTGCAATATTGGATTTAAGTGGTTCAAGAAGGATATGCATTACCAAGCTGTTATCATTTCCTGAATTCAAAATCATAATGAGTTAAACAGCTATCACAATTATGTTTTAACTAAGATCAACGGCTCAAGGCCTCTTTAGAAACAAGGAAAGGATCATGAATATTGTCCCTGTTCATTAAAATGTTCTCCTAAAATGTAATAATACTAGTAGTGCGTTACACAGTACGAATAAATACCGAACATGTTCTGTAATCTTCATAACTTTGTGTTATGGTACATAACCAACTCCAATAGAGAACGTTTGGAAGCAAGAAGTCTTCAGTTTCGGAATGATTGTGGCGCTCGAGGGCCTGCGGTAAAAGTTAATTTTAATATTTTATCTCGGAGGGGCTTGTACGAAAGCCAGCGATAAAAGTATGCCGAACAACAAGCGGTATACTCATTTATTTAGATGAGAGAGAGAGAGAGTTAAAGGTTTGAAAGTTGTTAACAAGAAACTTGTTGGCTTGCAATACTACTTGCCCCTGCTTGTTAAGTTTTAATGTCGCCTTTGCATTACAATTATCATACTCGTATTATTGCAAAGTATGTAAAGCTTTGCTACATGACGGAGGAAGAGGTATCTCTAGCAGCGATTAGAAGGGTGATTACCCGTGCACTCACTGGCTTCACCCAATTTTACTGATTTGAGTCAAAGAAGACAAACTAGTAAAATGGTTATGATATTATTATGACAAAACGTTATGATATGTTCTGACTGCATTTACCAGTGGTTGAGATATTGATAATTATTTATCGCAGTTTCTAGTAAACTGTGAATGTTGTAATAGTCTTTCGTGTTGAACGATAATAAACTTTTTGAATATGCTTGACATATCGTAATAAATCGTTACGTCAGCTTCTACCTCTATAACTAGTGCGCGAACTCATTCAACAAACGTAGCAAGTAAAAAAAATAACAATAACGACAAAAGCTGAAATATCCCGAATGAATTTGTCCAGCTACCAAACAGTTATCATTAGCATTACTGTCAGTCTAATTATTCAACGAGTGACATTGTTGGTGAATATCATTACTGGTAATGAGTTTCAAAAACGACGCGACAGGAACCACTCGTTTGGGTAAATCCCTGATTCTAATGAGAATATAATCGAGCACGCGTAATCCGCCGCACTGTTCCGTCCGCGCACCGCCGCCGCCGCCGCCGCCGCCAACCCATTCCGCCCTTAAATCTGATTACAATCCTTTTCAATTAGGGAATACGACGAGATTCAACGACGCGGAAGAAAAGTTTAGGTCGAATTATATTACTTCATTATGCTGCGTCCTTAATGATATCCGGTCGCACAAATTTTCGACCGGGTGAGGGAATTATGCATCAGAGTAAAGAGACGGCGTTACATTAATCTTACAAATACTTAAGTGGGAAGCATGTGGGTCCGGTGAGGCAGATCATGTGGCGCGCTGACAGCTCTCACTCGCCTGTGCGCTTACACTAGTGGTAGTGTGAGCGCACAGTTTTATGCCCGGTTCCTATATAAATAAAACTGTTCGTTTTGGTCACTGACAGTTGTGAAACCAACCAGGCGTATTAATAAAATGTTCCTTTAACAAACGCCTCGTCGCGTAACTAACCGAAAGATGGTCATTGACGGACGGGAGGGTTACTTGCCACGACCCGTAACTGCTCTTTATTAAAACGGCACTCTACGGTGTTCCTATATCCGTTTTCAAACGTCAGTCAAACTGTCAAACATACCATACGTACCTATTACGTTCACTGGTCAATATTGGTCGGTTTTGTTTGTATTATCGTCAACTCCTTTCAATTATAACTTAATTTACGCTATGTCTAGTTCAGAAAGTGATCTCGAAATGTTGGATTTACTATCAGAATGCAGTGACAGTGATTCGAACGAAATAAGTTTACATCGTAGTAGAGTTTACAAAGAAAGAGTGAACTATTTCTCTGCATTGGATGATGTTGAGTTTCAAGTGAGATTTACGTACGTAACTTCACGCCTGTAATCCCCGAAGGGGTAGGCAGAGGTTAATGCATGCATTAAAGCATACATGCAAACACCCACGATTCGCCGGTTACGTTTTTGGCCCATGTAACAGATGGCGAGCCTGTTGACATCTCCGGGCACATTACCAAACTTTGAGGTACTGGGAAATTTCCAGAAAATGGAAAAATCCCAATAGAACCAGAGATAAAGGCTTTTTCACCATTATCTCTGATAACCCCCTACCCGGGAATCGAACCCAGGACCTCAGCGTAGTAGTAGTGGAGTGAGATTTAGATTAAATAAATGTTCCGTTCAAGAATTATTACTTGAAATGTATCCTCTTATGAGAGTAAAAGGAGCCAGGTTAGTACCTATATACTATCGTATCTACTATTACTAAAGTAACAATCATGTTTGAGAAAGTAATTGCATATTAACTTTTATTGTTCCAGGAATCATGGAATATCTCCGTTACATCAATTATTATTTACCTTAAGATTCTATGCCTTGGGTACAATGCTCATATCAGTCGCAGATTTTATAGGTGTATCCAAAACATCAGCTTGCCGTATTGTGCGTGATGTTAGTTATGCCATAGCGCAACTGTATGGCAAATATATTAAAATACAACTCAATACCGAACAAGACTTTTATAGCATTGCTCGATTTCCTCGAGTACTGGGAGCGCTGGATGGTACACATATTAGAATACAATCACCATGTTAGTACATTCTAATTGTTTATTGGGCTCCCTTAATTTATTTTACTATCTTCATCATTCTCGTAACTCTTTCAGGTGCACAGACTGGAGAAGAATACAGAAATCGTAAAGGGTACTTCTCTTTAAACATTCAAGCAGTATGCAATGCAAATTTGCAGTTCATGAACGTTGTTGTTGTTGCGTTGTTGAAGAAATAAAGTTGTTTTTATTTTATGATGGCAGCATACAAGCATGCAGTTAACATTGACTGTAAGTGAATAGGTGCAAACTAACTGCAGCCTATAGACATCTTAGTTAAAATCAGAGGTTAAAATGCAGATGCATTGCCACCCTTGAGGCTTAAATGGTTTGCCTCTGTGATAGTTATTATGGAGCCATACTATTGTTGTTTTGTCCTACGATATGTACTATTGAGTACATACTTAGGTTTCATTTTACATTATTATTACATATCTAATTGATATTTTTTCTTTTCAGTTTGGAGTGAAATCTGCATATTTCAATTTAAATTTCGTTAGTCAGAGTCAGATTCCATGATTTGGGAGTAGCAGTATAATGTACCACGCCATTGTAATGTTATGTTTAAATTATTAAGATTTTAATTAAGTATGTAATAGTGTATTTTTGTCATCATTTAAAATTTGTGAATAATATTAGACTACATTTTTTTACATGTATTTGAAAATATTATTGCTGTGATTATAACTAAAAGCTATTATATATTTAAAAACATGTCAAATATGTTCTTCAACCTTTAAATATTATAGAAATATAAATAGTGTTCAGAAATATTGTGAGCATGGATTGGAAAAGTATTAATGTGTTAGCGGTCAACACGGAGTTATATTATGTTTTTATTGTGTTCAAATGTTGTTTTTTCCATTTTACTGGGTATTTTAACTAAATTTCTCTTCTTTTGAACACAACGAGATAATGGATCAAGATTTTTGATTGGAAAGTCTATTTAATTACTGAAAATAAAAATTAATTAAATAACAAAGACATTAGACATAATATTTATTCATTATACATTAAAAGTTTATTTTTACACTATAACTTGGGTAAGTTATTTTCCTTATTTATTTTACTGTCTAACTCTAATTTTAACAATTTAATTTCTATATCGATTTTTGCTGTCTTCTTTTTATAATATTCAGCTATGGCTTGATTCCGTTCTAGGCGCCCATCCTCAATCCTTTTCTTTTTGCCTGAAATCAAGAACAATAATTATATGTAATTTCATAAATAGGTAATAAACTTGAGTTCAGACAGTACTTGACCAAATAGGTGTACTGGTTGAGGGTGGAGTCAAAAGTCTTAGGAATCGGTGTACATGTATGAAGAGAATGATGAGTGTAGAAGAAACACGGGAGGTGTGTCAGGACTGAGATATCTGGCGCTCCACACTCTGCCTACCCCGTAAGGGACTTGGCGTGAAGATACATACAATCATACATAAATAATAAAGTTTTCATATACCTACTTAGTGACTATAATAAACAAAGTATTTCTAATCACTCTTATCTCTACATCTTACCACTTAAAATGTATATAATAATTTTAGTCTTTCCTTATCTATGCCTATAAATAGGTCAGTAACTAGTTATTTTTAATAAAAACCTTCAATTACCTTTGTTTTGTAGCGACATTGCCATTGTGGGCATTCCATATAATTTGGCACCTAAATGACTCCCATTACTGCCTTCAATGTCACACAAATTACTTGTTCTAATTTTTGCTGAAAAAAAATTAATAGTGTTAATTAATGTCAACTCAAATTAAAAACATAAATAAGTCATGCTATAAATGCTTTAATATAGTTAATTTACTTATACTAATGATAAAGTGGGTCATCAGAATGTGACGACTGCTTGATTCAAGACTCATGGGGTAATATGGGCATGCAAATAGCTAGTCATTATGAAGCTATTTTGATAAACTATATAGTGTAATATTCATTGCAATACCTAAACATACAAATTAGGGAGTATACTAGTTTTATACCTAGTGTGAACAAAAAATAGATAATATTTATGAAAACTAATAAAATAATAATAATTAAACTCTATACCTCCACTTGTACTCGGTACAATATTATTATCTTGTAGTTGCATTGCAACAACATTGTCTCTTGTTAGGTGCTCTTGCAGCTCTCCTTCAGGAACAACCTCCAGCTCTAATATTGTTCCCGTCCCATCACCACCAAATGGCACCTCGAAACCCGAGCAGGTTACCCCCAAAATATTTGAAACCTTCTCTAACAGTTCATCCGGAGGAATGAACTCCGGCTTCCCCCCACCAGTCTGTATGATTTGAGAAAAATACATTTGTTTTTAAAAAATAACTGCATATTATTTACCATAATTGGGTACCACATAGACCTTTTAACTAGATGAAGGCGGAACTAAAACCCTTGTCACCTCAACCAATTCATGCAATAACAAACAGAAAAAAGAAATAGAAAAGATCTACTGTATACTCTACTCTACCAGTGTCCATATCTTCCCACACAGCAGAATATCGACAATGCCTAGGTACTAGATACATTACCTTTAATTGGTTCATTCGTATTTGCTGAGACCGTTTCCGGGCTGCCTTCTTTAGGTTGTCCCATTTCAATTTTAACTGATCCTTTTGTTTAGGGATACTCCCACATTTAGCGTTGAAAGCAGCCGTCAATTAGTGCCACGCATCTTCTTTCAGTTTATTCGTGGCGGCATTGGTCTCTTTGCTAGTTAAAATTGTAAAACTTGCTACCAAATCAATGAACATTGCCACCTCATCCTTTGTCATTGGTTTTTTACTTTTCTGTAAAAGAAAATTAACCTAATAATTACCAAAGTTCATAACACAAACATATGTGCATATAGGACAATTATTTTAATTATCAATTCAACAAATTAACAAGGTAGAATACTTACTGGTGTAAAATCCATAGCTAGTTTCAGTTATTAGGTACTAGGTAGTTTCAAGCGTAACAAAAATTCAAGAACTCGACTCTGTTTGGCTACAATGAATGACAACTGTAATGGCGGCAAATCTGTAGAGACGCGCGGCGCTTGACGGCGGCGTTTCGTTTCACCGAGATGTTTGTAGTATTGTAAGAATAACAACAAAATTGCAATAAAAATAGTAATTTAATCGATTATTGCAATGAAATACATTTAAAAAGGTCTTATATTATTTTTATTCTTCGTACATACCAATAAATAAGTAAATACCGCATGTTGTATGAGTCACGTAGCATACAGTTTCTGTGAAAATGAAACGCAAAGAGGGCCACCAGTAAAGTTAGAACTGTTTACTGTCCGTCACTCGTAGGGGAGTTAAAAACATTGTGGAACACTCAGAACAACCCGTTGCTGGTTTGGTAGAAACGTGTTGTAGCTATTATACTATGACGATGCGTTCGTTATAGGAACCGGGCATTAAAGAACAACAAAGTTGTCCCCGTTTGCGGGTTCAAGTCCTGTTCAAAGAAAATGTTTATTTATATTTTTTCTTCAAAGAATTTTATTTGCGAAAAATCTGTTAAAATAAAATAACTCTGCCATTTTCGGGTTCGGTCGACTTGTCTTGACAAAATTAATAGGTACTACACGCACACATCTGCTATGCAAATAGTGTACATCACACCGAGCCCAATATCAGAATGTAATAGCCACCGGCTACTTTGAGGAGTGCCAAACATGCAACCCTATACAGTGTGCAATATGTTGTAGTGGCGGTGCGAGAGGCGAGAGGCGAGAGGTCGCAGTGCTCCGTTCGAGGGAAATCACCGCGAGCGACGCGCGTCACGTGCCCGCGCGATACACTACTCGTCATCGAATGATTACTCATCTAATGCTTGCCTAATTTTGTTTAAAAGGATAAAGATCACATATTATAATCCTTTACTGACTGAGCCATTGACTTGCCAGAAAACCACCGATCGTAGAAAGCAGGTTGCTTGGAGAATGTACCTACTAAGAAAGGATTTCTCGAAATTTTGGGTCCAAATATTGATAAAATATGTCATTGCGATAATTATGGCGCTTAAAAACATACATACCTGGCCGCAGAAGCGCTACATATTATTCATAGATGAGATCTGCGGCTTGACTATAGGGAGGTACAAACATATTCGTGGGATATTTATTGCTACTTCTTTTGATGATGTACTCAAAATCCCATACACAAGCTAGCTCATACGTTATGTTCCAGAAGCATTGTAATAGATAAAGGACGAGGTGCAGAAATGTTCGGTTATTATCGAAGTTCCGTTTGACCGAGGCGCTTCCTAGCTTACGTGAAAAATGAGAGGCCCTCAAGGAAATATATGAGTGTTAGTTAAGTATCGGCTGCCGCCCCCGCGGTCCCGGCGCCGCGGCTAACCGCGCGGTAAACTTATAGCTAACTAACATCACCATTAAATACGTCCTGGACGTTTTTTATTGAATCTTAATGTCGCTATATTTTTTTCCAAGAAACCTTTTATTACCTTTTTGAGTAGAGTGGCACCTGCCAGAAAATCTTTCAGTGGCAATTTCATCATAATTTCCCATTTTTAAGGTTCCATAGCCTATAAAGAACCGTCCCTCTGACTATGCAGCTGGTCAAAGAAAAAATATTTTTAGTGTATTGTATATTTTAAACGCGTGGCCCGACGTATTTTTGGCGAGTTGTTTTTGATCCACTTCTGTTCTAAACGTCCTAATTTAGCAATCAATTATGATGTCTACTTTATAATAGGAATAAATAAACATTTTTTCGAGGTGTATATTAAAAGAAGTATCTTTGAATAAACATCTCTAAAAAGGTTTTTTTTGTGAAACAAACTCTGGTCTCAAGAATACATACTACACCTACTTCTCGAGTAAGGATAGGCTGACCGACAGCACACCGCGGACACGCCGCTAAAATTCCATAGAAACGATTAATTTTGTCTCTTTTACACGGACATCAATCAGTGACGTGTATTTACACGTGCCTGTATACCTGTGTGCGTAGCACGTACAAAATGACATCTATGTACCGATATGACATAACGCAATAAATAATTTGAACTTGAATTTGAAAAATACCAACCGTCGCCCATAAGAAGGGGAGGAGGTTGGGTGATGCGGGAAATCGGGCGGGACATCGAAGTGTCCATTCTATTCGTAGCATTATTACATATTCTCGAAAGTCAAGCAACAGCTCAGTAAACACGAGCACCATTTTTAGGGTTCTGTAGTAAACAAGGAACCCTTATAGTTTCGCCATGTCCGTCTGTCCGTCTACCTGTCTGTCTGTCTGTCTGTCTGTCCGTCCGCCGTTTAGCGCAAAAACTATTGATACTAGAGACTTGAAATTTGGCACAAGTATACGCCTTAATCACGCCGACAAAGTGGTAGAACAAAAATATGTGATTATTTTTTATTCTCCCTTACGTGTAACGCGCGGATATTTTTTTTTATTTTTCGTTTTCTATATACTCGTAGTGTAAATTATATAGTTGGATAGGTCTTTTAAAAATGTGATGGGTGTGCTAATATCATTTATCAAACCTAAAAACTACGGAACCCTACACTGCGCGTGGTTCGACTCGCTCTTGACCGGTTTTTGTTATACTACATTGATAAAACAATTTGACCTAACTCTTATGTGGTATGACTGGCGAAGTCTTGCAATATAGTCCCGCATATGGATGGGCTATGATATGAATAAATAAAATATACTAGCTTGTTCCCGCGCTTGTGGCTGCGTGCTCTCCGCTCGCAGCACTCGTCCCCATTCTGCACGCCTTCATAAATAATAACATGGCTCGGTGTCTTTAGAACACACATTAATATTTTATTGGGTTCATCTTTTAAAATGTAACTCGGACCGAATGTAATATACGGACGTGATATCACAAATGTGCAGTCACTCTTCGCTAGCTGCTAGCCACGGTTATTTCTACTTCATTCACCTAATATTTAATGTTAGAACACGGGTCCAAGTGCTTCTACAGCTTGTGAGAGACGTTTTTAGATATTTAACTATGATTTTAAAGATTTATAATATTGAAGAAATGGGAAAAAAATGTAATCGGGCGGGTTTTGAAGATGGGTTGCGACCTCTGGCTGCTGTCCCTGGGCTACTTCACTTCTACACATATGACATACTGTATCTTTTCTTCAACATTCAATAAATGCACTGATACGGGCTATTTGTGAAATACAGTACGACAGTGACTTCACTATATGTATAAATTTTGCAACTGATCGATGAAAAAAATTGGTGATAAGTGCTAATCAACCGAAATTTAAGAATGCACTATCCCTGAAGCATCAAATGGGGGTCCACTTAGATCCATAAGATCCAAAAACAATAAGAAATCAATTGTCACATTTTCCGTGCTGCCTGAGGGATTAAATTAAAATAGCAATTCGAGGTTCATATACGTAAGTACTACTCACTCTCCAGAATGACCACATTATGGGCAAAGATTGGTTCAGCTTCTTACTGCGAAGATGTTTGTAGCATTTAATTATCCAAAAGCTCTGCGATATAAATTGGATCGTGACGTCAACAACTTATGTTTAATTGTTTTATATTATTTTGCATTAACACATGCTTGTGAAATATATTTTATTTTTAAAGAAAAATGGAAAGAAAAATTTGACTTCAGGCGAGACTCGAACTCGCGACCTACTGGGAATCTAGTCCAGCCGCTCTTCCAATTGAGCTACTGAAGCCCTGCCCGATTTGTCAAATCTTTCCTTCACATCTATTACATTGCTTTATGGTAGCAGTAGCGCCATCTATTACCAACTATGCTAGTTAGGCAACCGATATAATAGACTTTTCAGTTTATTGAATATCGTAAAGAAGTCGCTTTTACCCTTAATAATTGTTTTATATTATTTTACATTAACACATGCTTGTGAAATATATTTTATTTTTAAAGAAAAATGGAAAGAAAAATTTGACTTCAGGCGAGACTCGAACTCGCGACCTACTGGGAAGAGCGGCTGGACTAGATTCCCAGTAGGTCGCGAGTTCGATTCTCGCCTGAAGTCAAATTTTTCTTTCCATTTTTCTTTAAAAATAAAATAACTTATGTTTAAACGCCTCATGTGCATCAACAATTAAACAATTAAAGAACTTCTGTGCGACAGTCCTAAGAATTTAGGTACGCGGGACAACATCTCGCACATCACCTCCCCCTTCCTCTCTCCCCCAGTCATCGTCCACAATACACGTTTCTCGTGACGCGGTGTAGGCGCGGAGAAAACATCGGACACATTCAACTACGCATCGCGTTGCGTAAACTTATTTGTAGCTCGGTCATTGCCGTTGGTACTATTATTCTTATGACTTTATTCCAGAGAGATACAGAGTCTACTGTACACAGTCTTGTGCAAAATATGAGCCGTGTACAATGCCTAGCTGCCTGCCTGCTTGGGCAATAAATATCAATTTTCTTTTCATATGCTCTTAATGTAGACATGTTGTTATAGTATTTTTATCATTGCAAACTTACTTTTGTATTACTACAGTAACGTGCGATATGATGGAGTTGTTTTAGAGCTATAAATTACGAGAGATAATAAACTGTTTTACTTTGTTTCAATGACGCACTAGTACAAAAAATCTTCGTGAATACCTGCACGCGTAGCATGTTGTCTACGGATGTGCTACGCGGCTACGCTGTGCTACGTTTGATGACTTTCACCAAAATATTTGTTAAATCAGAATCAGAAACTCATTTATTCATTTAGGGTGATAGGCACCTCTTATGACACGTCAAAAACAAAGAAAATAAATTAAAGTGAACAGCAATTGATATACATGTCAAACAAGATAAAAAATATATGTAAAGTCAAGAATATCACTAAGATAAAACTAAACGTAATAAACTAATGTAAAAAGTATATCAATAGAATGTCTCATTTCTCTTTTACAGACTGATAACAAAGAGTAAAAAGAAAAGAAAAGACTCATTCTTTGTCATTCACCGGCAAAGCTCCAAAGGCCAATATGATCTGAGAAAAACTTGTCGGACAAAACTCAGTCGGCTCTTTTAAAAATACTTTCCATAATTTAAACAAATTTAAAATTAACAATATAATATCAACATTACACTTTAATTATTACATTTAACACCCTTGTGAAGATAGATCAGCATTTAGCCAAACATTTCTATCCTTGAGATAGTCCTCGAGTTTATAGTAAGCTTTTTTACATAGAGTGCGTTTAATTAATGCTTTGAATTTACTATCGGTGAGTTCAGCAATCCCGGCTGGGATCTTGTTATAAAATTCTACGCTATATTTTAGGAAAGACGTATTAGTTTTCGTCAGTCGAAAACTTGGCAGAGACAGCTTGTTCTTATTCCTGGTATTATAACTATGCCTATCGAGGATTTTATCAAACAGATGTAAAGTTTTCCTCGCGAAAAGTATATTTTCATAGATGTAATGGCAAGGGTCTTGTATGTCTTTTGTATGTCTACTGTCCTTATATTTATTTTTTTAAATAGTTGTTGTTGTTGTATCTTCACGCCAGGTCCCTAACGGGGTAGGCAGAGAGTGTAGAGCGCCAGACATCCCGGTTCTGACAAACCTCTCGTGCCTCGTCTACCTTCATCATTCTCTTCATACATGCACGCCGATTCCTAAGACTTTTGACCCCACCATCAGACAGAACTCGACCTATTTGGTCATGGTAGGTCAGCCTTGGTCTTCCTGGGCCTCTGCAACCATCCACATTCGCATTGTATATCTGTTTAGTCATTCGCTCATTCGACATTCTTTCTATATGCCCGAACCATCGGAGCATGCCTTTTTTCATTTTTACACCGATACTATCATTCACACAAAGTCTCTTTCTTACATCTTCATTACGAACGCGATCGGTGAGTGATACACCGCAGATCTTGCGCAAAGATCTCATCTCGACCGCGTTCAACTTACTTTCATGCTCTTTCCTGCATACCCAGCTCTCGCTTCCATATAAAAGCGTTGGAGTAAGTACAGCATTATGTACGGCTAGTCGAGCCCGCTGGCTGAGATGTTTAGATTCTAGCAGCTTACCCAACGCTCCATTCACGCAATTCCCAGCAAGCACTCTTCTTTCTATGTCAGTGGTGTACCTACCATCCTTGCTAAAAGCACATCCAAGATATACAATTTCATCAACCTGTTCAAACACTGCATCATCTACTACTACCCTTGCATTTGTTCTCTGTTCATCTCTTTCAAATACTAATACTTTAGTTTTATCCACATTCAATTGTAAGCCTTTCTCCATACAATCCTCTTTCATGACTGTGACTAGTGCTTGTAGCCCAGATGGTGTAGAGCTAACAATTACTGCATCATCTGCGTAAAGCAGACAGTTCACCACTAAGTCACCCATACGCACTCCCACATCCATCAACTTCACCCTCTGGAGGCATTTGTCCAGATATATAATAAACAGCTTAGACGAAAGCACGCAACCCTGTTTGACACCGATGTTAACATCAAACCAGGGTGACATGTTACCATCTACCCGCACACATGCTTGACAGCCCACATACGTGGACTGTATTGCACGGAGCAGACTGCCATCAATACCATACTCTGGCAAAATGTCCCACAGCTCCTTTCGTAATACCCTATCAAACGCCTTCTCCAAATCCACAAAACCGCAGAAAACCTTCTGGCTCACAGCAAGATGCTTCTCTACGATGTTGCGGAGGGAGAAAACTTGATCCATACATCCTCTTCCAGCTCTGAAACCACCCTGTGCATCCCACAACAACCCGTCGGACTTCTCTTTCATTCTTCTTTCTAAGACTTTCCCATACACTTTAGCTGCCAAACTGATCAAACTGATCGCTCGATAGCTGGTGCAGTCCATACGTGAACCCTTGCCTTTATACAAAGGCACGATGACCGCACACCGCCAATCCTTTGGGATTCTTCCGGACCTCCAGCAAAGGTTGCACAACACCCAGAAAGAATCCCAAAGGGCAGCACCACCATATTTGATCATTTCGGCAGAAACCTGATCAATACCCGCAGCCTTACCACATTTCAAACTTCGTATCGCCCCTAAATAGTTCTTTCAAAGAATCACGACTTCGTAAGTTATACATCGCTCTAATGGCTCTCTTCTGTAATACGAAAATTGATTGTACGTCAGCCGCTCGACCCCACAATAACATACCATAGGACATGACACTGTGAAAATAGCTAAAATAAACAAGTCTTGCAGTGTCTATATCAGTAATTTTTCTAACAGCATAAGCTGCGGCACTCAGACGTTTCGCTAACTGCCTAATATGTGGTCCCCATTGTAACTTCGAGTCAAGCGTTATTCCCAAGAAGATAGCGTCATCAACAAATTGAATTTTGTCATTGCTTATAAAATGTTTCCTTCTTTACTTTTTACATTAGGAAGGGTAAAACGGATACATTTGGTTTTTTTACTATTCAGTGCAAGATTATTGACAGTAAACCATTTATGTACTTCTCCTATGACCTTATTTACAGTATCGTAATCTGGATTTCGTCTGTTCACTTTAAAAACTATTGAAGTATCGTCTGCAAATAAAATTGTTTTGGGCATACTGTTAGGCATCAAATGAAGTATATCATTAACGTAGACTAAAAACAGAAATAGTCCTAATATTGAGCCCTGTGGGACACCCATTCCTGTCTTTGCACCTTTAGATTTTACTCCATTCACTTGAATCTCCATCATATTGAAATAAAACTATTTTTACGGATTTATCTCGCATATATTAAACTAAAATGATTTTTAAAATCAACCCGACATTTCGGTCGCTTTTCAGCTTCCGTGGTCCCGGGCAGTCTAACCGGGACCACTGATTTGGTCAGAGACCCGAGAGCCAAATTAAGCCGACACTATACCGAAGATATCCCGGACATCAGCCTGTACGAGATTAGGCTGGCCCTCAAACAACTTAAGAGCAACAAGGCGCCTGGAGAGGACGGAATCACGACAGAGCTTCTGCAAGCGGGTGGATCACCGTTACTGAAAGTCCTTCAGAAGCTCTTTAATTCCGTCCTATTCGAAGGTACTACGCCAGAAGCATGGAACAGAGGCGTGATGGTGCTTTTCTTCAAAAAAGGTGATAAAGCTCTATTGAAGAACTATAGGCCCATCTCGCTTCTGAGCCATGTCTACAAGCTGTTTTCGAGGGTGATCACGAACCGTCTCGCTCGCAGGTTTGATGACTTCCAGCCTCCCGAACAAGCCGGTTTCCGAAAAGGCTATAGTACCATAGACCACAAACACACGCTGCGGAAGGTTATACAGAAGTCCGAGGAGTATAACCGGCCATTATGCTTAGCGTTCGTGGACTATGAGAAAGCCTTTGATTCGGTTGAAACATGGGCTGTGCTGCAGTCTTTACAGCGTTGCCATGTATAAAAACGCCACCATGTCAGTCCGAGTACAGGACCAGTGCACGAGGGCGATTCCTTTGCAGAGGGGAGTAAGACAGGGAGATGTCATCTCACCTCTGCTCTTCACCAATGCAATGGAAGATGCCTGCAAGCTCCTGGAATGGCAACGACTAGGCATCAATATCAACGGCGAATACATCACTCACCTTCGGTTTGCCGACGATATTATAGTCATGGCAGAGTCGCTGGAAGATCAGCACAATGCTCGAAGACCTCAATCGAGTGTTCCAAAGAGTGGGCCTTAAAATGAACATGGATAAGACCAAGGTCATGTTCAATTACCTTGTATCGCCCGCTCCAGTGTCCGTTGGGAACTCGATGCTCGAAGTTGTCGACGACTACGTCTATTTAGGACAAACCATACAACTAGGCAGGTCGAACTTCGAGAAAGAGGTCATTCGCCGAATCCAACTCGGCGGAGCAGCGTTCGGGAAGTTAAGGAGCGTTTTCTCGTCAAACATCCCGCAGTCCTTGAAGACGAAAGTCTTTAACCAGTGCGTTTTGCCGGTGATGACCTACGGTGCCGAGACGTGGTCTCTCACTATGGGTCTCGTACGAAAGCTCCAAGTCACTCAGCGGTCAATGGAGAGGGCTATGCTCGACGTTTCCCTACTGGATCGAATCAGAATTGAGGAGATCCGTAGGCGAACAAAAGTCGCTGACATAGCCAAGCAGATCTCCAAGCTGAAGTGGCAATGGGCAGGGCACATAGCTCGGAGAACCGATAGCCGCTGGGGCAGGAAGGTTCTCGAGTGGAGACCACGTATCGGCAAGCGCAGCGTAGGGCCTCCACCTGCAAGATGGACCGACGACCTAGTGAAGGCTGCAGGTACCCGCTGGATGCACGTCACTTCCGATCGGTCGGCATGGAGGTCATTGGGGGAGGCCTATGTTCAGCAGTGGACGTCCTATGGCTGATATGATGAAACTCATCCTGTTTATTATCCATTGATATTCTGAAAACTGACGTAGAAGCTTGTACTATTCAATTTAGGTTTAAGCATGTTAGCCCACAGTCTGTAAGTCAAGGTCGTCAAGGTTATCTTTTTATTTCATGTATTTACATAAAAAAAGATAGTTTGTTTGCAAGATTTAAACACTTCTCACGAAACTTCCATCCTACGGTCTTCCCGATAGGCTATTCAACTGGACCGCCAGTTTTCTGTCTGAGCGTTATATACAAGTCATAGTTGACGGTCAGCGCTCAGACAGACTACCTATCAACGCTGGTGTGCCGCAAAGCTCTGTACTATCTCCCACGCTTTTTCTTCTAGACATCAATGGAATGTTGGAGCAAAACTCCAATTTTCATTGCTGTGCCTATGATAGTACGGGAGATGCACACTACACTAAGAGAATCGGTATCCTGGGCGTTGACATATCGAACGAAGTGCAATTCGGGAGTCACGTTGAGTGTAAGACCAAGTTATCATCCAAAACGCTAGGGCTGCTTAACAAAGCGAGGCAGTATTTCACTTCGGGGCACTTACTACAGCTTTATTTTTTTATTCTGGTTTGCAGGGGCTACATCACATTTAGTAGATAGCAGTTTTTTTGCATCTATGCTATGGACGTTCACATTATTTGATTTTTCACGATAATCTGTACTAGATTTAAGCTCTGATTTAAAAGAGCTCTTACTGAGTTTGTTGGGTAGCGGAGTTCTTCTCAGTAGTGACTGCACTTGGAACTCTGCTAAGTGAATAACATTGATCTTGACGAATAAGTTTTTCTTTTTCTTCATTTATTATAATTGAAGGAATTGAAAAATTTTATGATTATTATGTTTTAACCAAGTAGTTAAAATTCTAATTTTAAATTTACTATTAATATATGATTTTGCTTTTACTATATGTAATGGTTATTCCCTCTAGGTAGTTTATGATTTATTGACGTTTTGAAAGTATCTGTAAAGATCTATTCGAAATAGAAATAGAAAATATTTTTATTTCGAATAAATCTTTACAGATAATTTCAAAACGTCAATAAATCATAAACTACCTAGAGCGAATAACCATTACATATAGTAAAAGCAAAATCATATATTAATAGTACAGTTGAGAGCAGTATTCCAGAAGGGGCCGCCTTTGGGCCTTATAAGAAATAGAAATAGAAATGGAAAATAAAGAACCTTCACATTTATTGATATTCAATAAACTGCAAAGTCTATTATATCGGTTGCCTAACTAGCATAGTTGGCAATAGATGGCGCTACTGCTACCATAAAGCAATGCAATAAATGTGAAGGAAAGATTTGACCAATCGGGCAGGACTTCTGTAGCTCAATTGGAAGAGCGGCTGGACTAGATTCCCAGTAGGCCGCGAGTTCAAGTCTCGCCTGAAATCAAATTTTTCTTTCCATTTTTCTTTAAAAAATTGTTCACAGGCATTTGTTAATGCAAAATAATATAAAACAATTATTAACGGTAAAAGCGACTTCTTTACGATATTCAATAAACTGCGGAGTCTATTATATCGGTTGCCTAACTAGCATAGTTGGCAATAGATGGCGCTACTGCTACCATAAAGCAATGCAATAAATGTGAAGGAATGATTTGACAAATCGGGCAGGACTTCAGTAGCTCAATTAGAAGAGCGGCTGGACTAGATTCCCAGTGGGCCGCGAGTTCGAGTCTCGCCTGAAATATTTTTTTTTTTCATTTTTCTTTAAAAAAATCTTAAATACACTGTCAAATATTATACGGACCGCAAAACTCCTGTCTATGCATGTTTTCTAGACATGACAAGAGCATTCGACCTGGTTGCGTATGATATCCTATGGCGAAAGCTGGAAAGTATTCATCTTCCTACAGAAATCATCAATACCTTCAGATATTGGTACACGCACCAAGTCAACAACGTAAGATGGGCGGGCACAATGTCAGAGCCGTACCGTTTGCAGTGCGGCCTGAGACAGGGCGCTTCATCTTTACATCAACGAGCTGATCGTTGCGCTCAGCAGCCTACGTGTCGGATGTCACATTGATGACGTGTGTGTTAATAATCTGAGCTACGCAGACTATATGGTGCTGCTGAGCGAGCTGAGACTCTAACACAAGCTTGTGAAGAGTATGCCGGCGATCATGGTCTGAAATATAACGTAGTTAAGAGTAAATTCATGATATTTGAAACCAGTAGTGCTAAGTGTCCGAGAAATTTGCCAGACATTCGCTTGAACGGTATAGCCGTAGTAAGCGCATTTAAATACCTTGGTCACATACTCACCGCCGATCTCAAAGACAATGCTGACATCGAACGGGAGCGAAGGGCGCTGTCCAGGAGGGCAAATATGTTGGCTCGCAGGTTTGCACGATGTTCCACCCAGGTGAAAATATCTCTATTTCGAGCATACTGTACATCTCTATATACTTGTAATTTTTGGGCTAAAAAGAGCTCGTCTCATTGCCTCATCTGTGCTATCATTGCCTGAATCTACATAAAAAGATATTCGCGCGCCCGCTACGCCGCCATTGTTCTCGCTATTGCTAACTGAGTGAAAAAGCTGACACAACATGCCCTTATTTTGAATTAAATTATATTCTCGAATAGCAGCAAATCTTGATTTCGACTGCTTACATATTAGTGCTCACTGATATTTATGTTTATATCTCAATGTCAAGCCTGCTTATTTCATACCAATTGAAGTGATTGGATTTTCTTAAGACGATGTTATTGTGACGCTGACGTTATGTCTGAATAACTACTATTACCGAGCATTAAACGTGTCCGTACCTGCGCGTGTTTCATCCGGTAATCTATACTTATAATATAACGAAGAAGTGTACATTCTGTACATTAAAAATATTGAAAAAATAAATACCAGGGGATGTCACTAGATCGATACCGAAACCAAATATGTGATTAGAATTTTTTTTTTCTGTCTGTCTGTATGTCTGTCTGTCTGTATGTCTGTATGTCTGTCTGTCTGTTTGTTCAAGCATCACAGAAAAACTACCGGTCCGATTACACTGAAACTTGGTATGATTATACTTTAACCTTTGGCGCACAATACTGGGTGGGGTTTTTATCCCGAAAAAATGTCTGTTTGTCTGTGTGTTTGTGCATGCTAATTTCAGAAACAGCTTATTTGATTGTGGTTTTCACTAATATATTGTGGTAAGTTTCACTTAACGTTTAGTGTTTGTTTCATGTAAATCAGTTCAGAAATAAAAAAGTTATGTCAATTTTTAAGCTATTTTGTATCTTAGTTCTATTTTTTAGGGGGTTTCGTACCTAAACGGTAAAAACGGACCCTACGGATTACTGATCCTCCGCTGTCTGTCTGTCTGTATGACCGTCCATCCGTCCGTCTGTCTGTCTGTCTGTCACCAGCCTGTATCTCATAAATAGTGATAGCTAGAAAGCTAATAGTTTCACAAATTAAGTATTTCTGATACCGCTATAACGACAAAATTAATTACTCAAAATAAGAAAATGAAAATGTGAAGGGGTCTAAGGGGCATACAACAAACGTGTTTTTTTTTGTATATTTTTTGCTCGATAATAATAACGGTAGCAAGTAGACGCTTAAAAATTTCCCAGAATTTTTAGGTCTTATGTTGTATATTACCTTCGATAATAAATAATGATCATCAATGAAAACCATCATCGATGACCATCATCGATTGACCATCGAAATGACATCATCGATTATGCTGATGTTTGCTTTCCGGATCTTTCCCAGGATCTTCTTAATAAATTGGATCGAATTTTAAATAACTGCATTCGCTTTATTTACGGACTTCGTAAATACGACCACATTTCGTCTTTTCGTTCTAAGCTTAAGTGGCTTCCTATCCGGCAGCGACGGTCCGTCAGGATACTCTGCTTATTATTCTCCATATTAAACGATCCTAGTTCTCCTGATTATCTTAAACTCAATTTTAATATTCTGGGTGCTTCTCATAGTCTTAATCTCCGTTCGTCGGAATCTCTATCTCTTCAAATTCCTTCTCACAGAACTGGTTTCATGGCCAACTCTTTCACAGTTTCGGCAATAAAGCTCTGGAATTCGCTACCCGTGGACATAAAAAAATCATCCAGTAGATTCTCATTTAAAAGAAAGCTCCTTGAAAGTGATTATTATCTCAAAATGCTTTGAGTTATTTTCTATAAAGGTTTGAATTTGCTATTTCATTCTTACGTTGGTTTCATAATCAGACATATATATAGATATGTGTATAATATTATTTGTATTGTATATATAAGTTTTTTTTTTTGATGTAGGTATATATTTAATTATATCATTATTAAGTATCCTGTAACTCCATAATATTACTCCCATTGCTGTGTAAATTACTTTCAAAATGACTATTATGGCTTTTTATCTATTCTTGACGATTTTCCTAATACACTACCATTCTTTGTTTTCCATACAATCCTTAGGTTGACTGGTAGAGAATGCTTTCTAGCATTAAGTCCGCCTCATGTACTTTGTTTGTGCAGAAAGTTTAAATTAATAAATAAATAATTAAATAAAAATGAAATGAAATGTAATTTTTCACTTCTGCCGTATAGATCTATCTTTCATCTTTCATTCTCTGTCAGTAGCTCTAATTGACTGAAACTTCACAAAACTTTATAATTATTGTCTATAAAAAAATATTATGCATAGAAATTTAAAATGGTCTTTTCGAAAATACGGTTCAGCGTAGGATGGACGTTTGTAGGTAGGTACTTACACGACTGAGCGTTTAAACAGATAATTAGCAATTTTTCGCAATCGTAGCAGCCTGTGTGCTTTAATTCCCGATGGCCAAACGTCTAATATCGTGTACAGAGAAGCATTACTGTAAAGTAGATTTTTTTAGCCAAATTTTGTATCCAAATGCGCTGCCCAAAGTCCCAAAGTCACTGTTCCACGCGAACAAAGTCGCAGGCACAGCTAGTCGTGAATAAACGTCCCACAGGCGTGTCCACGATCGCTTCTAGAGATGAAGAAAAATATATTCGGTGCTTTCGTCGCAAGCCGGCGTGATGTACGTGGCGGGGGCGGTGGCGGGGGCGGTGGCGGGGGCGGGGTGAGGCGCGGGGTGAGGTGGTGTGCGGCGGGGGGAGCCGTTTGACGGGTTACACGTGAGAGATAAACTCGCGGCGGTAATCTTGAGCGCCATAACGTCCGCTTATCTGCACTCGCCCTCCCCTCCCCCCCCCGCCGCACGCCGCCCGCCGCCCGCACACCGAGCTGCACGCTATCGGCGTGAGCGCGCACAATGGGCGCTCGTCACGCGACCTGCACTAACACTTGCTCGCATTCGTCACTTTGAGTACCCGCCATATCTACCGTGGTTCCCGCCTCGCGCCCCTCGCGATAGTATTCGTCTTCATTAATAACATGATCCACCTCTGTTGTCACCTGACACACTCCGGGTTTTATTTTGCATAAAACATTGAAATGGATAGCCGAACTTTCCGGCATCTTATTTAGATTTTGTTCGCTGTAATATTTTTTACGAAAAATCTGCGAAGATAAGAGGCATTTCCGCGGAGCGTATTAAGCAGTTTCGTATTTTTTGCGTCGACACCTAATTAATCATATCCGACTGATAATTTTGAGAGAAGACGGAGAGGCTACTTGGAATGCAAAAAAGATGTCGAACGCCTCGGGGCGAGCGTCGACGTAATTTATTGAATGAACGGAGGCCGCGGTGACAGATGAGTCATTAATTACGTAATGTGGTGCCGGTGTGCGGCGAGCGGTGTTTGACGCGTGTGCGGCACGCGCTTGATATAAGATGGGAACAAGGAAATGTTATGAAGTGCGGTTATGAAACATTTAATTAAAATTATTCAATTTCTTAACTCATTCGAGTGATAGCTCAATACAATGATATATAGTCTGATTAAACGAAATGGGACGACAAATAATGTCATGTTTCCTGTACAAAAGAAAGACATATTTTTTTTGCAATTGAACCATACATTATCTTCATGTTACTACAGTGCATGCAACGTAAGCAATTTTCATTCAAAATTATTTAATTCAATTTTGAAGGTATATAAACAAATATAATATGAAGGTAGACAAGGCACGAGAGGTATGTCAGCTCTACACTCTCTGCCTTCCCCGTAAGGGACATGGCGTGAAGATACATACATACATAAACAAATATTCAAGTCTATACTTAGCAGAGGTAGATTGCGGCCGTCTTGAGGAGAGCTGTATACGAATATGTACGTTAGTGATAACTAGTAGTTCATCCGAGTGGATTATTCGCAATCGCGCATCGCTAGAACAAGGAAGGATTAGTTGTGCGGGGTGAGATGCGTGAGGGGACAGGTTGCGGGGTGACGGGGCGGGGCCGGCCCTGACCCACTTACTGTAAGTGCGGCACGCAGCGCTGCGTTCTCGGCCCGCTCCCCGTCTCGCGCCTGGCCCGCATGGCCCGCATGGCTCGCGTGGCCCGCCTGGCTTGCTGGGCCCACTTGACCCACTGGCCCGTAGAGCCCATTTGTGTCTGCATCGAACCTCTCGCGATATACTACCCGATAACGCGCCAATACCTTTCACCCTAAATAGGACATTTAATCTTTTCCTTTTCTTATTACGTGTAAACATTCGCATTGTAGCAATCTAACATCGGATTAGATTGCGACATGGGAATGTGCTCAGTTAGGCTTATTTAGATACGAGTATAAGAAATTCCATTTCGGTAGCCCTATCGCTGACTTTTAACATAACAATGCATTTCGGAGCTGAGATCTGGCAAGTATACTGTATGAACAAATGAAAAGCTACCTTCTACTTGCACAATGACGAGCGATACTAAATTGCAATTTTTTGTTTAATGCTAAAGTTTTAAAAACAACTTACAAAATATCGCTCTCACCATTATTTTTACAAATCTCTTATATGAAAAGACTACAATTAATTCTGGCACGATGTAAAAGCGCATCTTTGAACGAATAAACAGACTGAGAATTGTAATTGGTGAAACACAACTTGAATTGTACAAAATTCTGGCGCAAGCTAACATCGGAGACAAGTTAACCAGAAAATAAGATTGCAAGAGAGGCACAGTGGGCCGCAGTGAGCGGCTGAGTGGCTGAGTGGCTGAGTGGCTGAGTGGCTGAGTGGCTGAGCGGCCGGTCGCGGCTTTCTTTGCGATTGCGAGCCGTGATATTAGACGGCGCATAGAAATATTGCGGAGAGCGTATCGTCGACTTTTAATCAAGACTTTATTGTTCCTCGTCCTTTATGGAAGAGGGAACACTCGAGGATCGCTCGTGGAGTGGCGCGCTGGATAAACCGAGCGTCTCGAACACAGACTAACGTTGGACCAGAGGCGGCTCGCTCTTACTTGCATGCCATATTATTGAATAACCGACAGTTAGCTACGTTTACGGGAAGTGGTTGTAGTATGTTTTCAGTATTTATGGATATTATACTGGTATCTATATATAAAAATGCAACCCGTTTTCCTTGGTCACAGCATCACGCGTGAACGGCTGGACCGATTTGGCTAATATTGATTTTGAATGATTTTTGGAAGTCCAGGGAATGTTTAAAAGGTAAGAAAATATGAAGAAATTGAAGGGAAATAGTAAAAACCACCATTTCATTTTCCCATACAAATAGTCCGTATCTATCAAACCTTTGACACATGTCATATTTTTATTCTGAGGCAATATGAAGTTTGCCGGGTCAGCTAGTTAAATATAATATTCAATAGTCTTTATTTTATTATTTCAATAATCTTTACTGATTACAAAAAAGTATGGTCAAGAGTGATTTACAGTGCAGTTAATTTTTTTTTTTTCAGACAGATAAACCTCAGCAGATTTCTATGTTAATGTTATATTTATGTATCTTAATTTATGGTTTTGTGCTGGTAGTAAGTCCGCAGACACGTAGTTCTTCTATAGATGTGGCTGATATTACCTTTGTGCTGCTAAATGAAAATATTACATCCCGATGAGTTGGCCCCGAAATTTAACAAAAATATGTGGCAAAGGCTTCAGATGAAGCCGAACCGTGGGTGTTTGAACAATTGTACGAATTTATAATAATATACATTATTACAGTTTATCTCTTCGGAGAAATACAGGCATCAAGCTATGTTTTAAAAATCATTTACGCAATTCCTCACTATAAGCAACAATACTGAACTAAATCGATTGCCATCGGTGAATGACTAATTAATTGAACTCTACCAAATGATTAATGATCATCACAACACATGTCATTACCTTTTGCGTTAATCCACCATTTGGCACGTACGAGTCGTGTGTCGGCAAGTGTGTGCACCAAGTGAAAACAACAAGTCGCGCACTCCATTCAGCGCGATACTAAATTCTGCGAGTGCCACCAACACGAAGATAAACTGCTGGCTTACAATGTCACCTGTAATAATTGCCCGCCGCCGAGAGCAATATAAAAGAGGATCCGGCATTTATCCCGGCGATGGTTGGAGAAAGGGAAGGGATGTTTGAGGTGAGAGGGAGAGGAGGGGCGGGGGCGGTGAGGTGAGAGGGTCCGGAAACACAAATCTCGTTACGAATGTCTGGTGTGACAGCGGTGGCCGGCGATGGCGGAGTTCCGATGATCGCGGCCCTCGCTCATTGTGTCGTGTCAATAAATCAATCTGATGACTTGTACATCGCCTTTAGTGTTTGCTGACGTGATTGATTCATTTCTAACGTCACCATTGTGCGAGCGCCAGCTCGGGATGTCTCGGCACATACTCGTATATCTGGAAGGACCGTATATGTTTTAATGTAACGATAGTGGCAAACAAACATACTGTTCACATGGAAGTTAAGTGATGATCACAACCTACATACATCTACACAAAAACCAGAGGTCGTAATGCAGATGCGTTGCCACCACTGAGACTTTAGTTGTTTTATCTCTGTGTGTTATGTATGGACGGGTTAACTGTTATTAGGGGCCATATAAGACTAAACACTTGTGCAGCATCTCCGCCTTCGAGCCGCGCAACCACCCGTTGTTAATATTCAACGCACCTATGTTAGTCCGCACTTAACAAACGAAGGTTTATTTTGGTGCCGAATAAAATGACGGTCAACGGAATACATGGCGTGAATTTAAATGAGTTTGATAATGTAGTGGAATGTGTTGGCGGCAGTCGGCGGCGGTCGGCGGCGGTCGGCGGCGGTCGGCGGCGGTCGGCGGCGGTCGGCGGGCTCACGGAAACTTGCATTTGCTTAATTACGGCCGGTGCTATGTGACAAGTCATCGCATTGCATGAGAGCACGCTGATTGTACGGCTTTTAGGGTTCCGTAGTTAACAAGGAATCCTTAGTTTCGCTTTGTCCGTCTGTCTGTCTGTCTGTCTGTCTGTCCGTCCGTCCGCGGTTTAGCGCAAAAACTATTAGCACTAGAGATTTGAAATTTGACACAAGTGTGGCGTATACGCCATAATACTCTCTTTCTGCCTTGCTGTGGCGATCTTGTGTGTTGTGCAAATTATATCTCTTTACTGTAGTCTTTCTTATTTCTTATTTCTTTCCTCTTATTATTGTGCACTATCTTAGTGCTATCCACACACTCTAAATACCTCTAAACAAGTAAACGCCCTTAATCACGCCGACAAAATGGTAGAATGAAAACACGAAAAAAAAAATATTTAGTGTAACCTCCCCTACATGTAACGCGCGGATATTTTTTATTATTTTTGATTTCCATATAGTGTGGAGTATCGTTGGATAGATCTTTTAAAGATATTATAGATGTCTGATCATCATATTTCGATTTAGTTAACTGTTCGTGACTTATTAAGCTTTATTATCAGCAAACTTACGTTACAGTCAAGTGTCCTCCTCTACCTACTAAACGGTTGTTGTTAGAAATTCAAACGTGACGGCAATAGTAGCTATATATAATTAAATTAAAAGGAAAACTATCACACTTAAGTTGGCCTTACAAATTTACGAGTTATAGTCGACAAAATGTATTTTACTCGAAAATTTCGAACAACGCCACAGAAAATATATTTTTTTTTCATTACATTTCTTACTCTGTAAATACACTAAAAACAGAACCCTGCACTACGCGTGGCCCGACACGCACTTGACCAGTTTTTTTCTTATATTTTTTGTGCAAGGAAAATGTTTTAACTGAATCTTACATTCATTCGTTTTCTACTTTATTATCTAGTGGCACTTTTGCTACATTGAAGTCCTGGACTCGATTGCGTAGTTAGTGGGAAGTGATTTCTAATTTTTTGCAAATTTTCTAGGATCACTCTCGAGATCAGGTACTTTATAGAAGATGTCAATACGCTTGTCGTCTATTGCGGGACAGAAAGAAACGGGTGACTCGTGAGAGTTTGCTTGTATGTTTGAATGCGTAGGTATAATTTAACAATGCTAACCCCTTCGGGAATACACGAGTAAGGTTACGTTTATATGTTTCCACTGATGTTAAAATTCTTATGTTTACTAGTACGGCCAACTTGATCGCGAGGGTGTCGTAAACAATAGTTTCCTTACACTCATAGTTTAACTAATTTGAATACGAACAAGAGCCGCACCGCGATGTGCCGCGGGGGTATTCTAACGTCTATTAATATTCGGGGTCCGTCACAAACTTCCAAGTTAGGGAAACCAACTTAAAGTTATTGTGTCTTAAAAACAAAATCCGGAGAAGAGCTGATAATTCGGCTATTCAAAAACATGTTCAGTGAATTCGAATATTTAGAAGATCTTTTCATAATCTTCAATAGTGACAATTCTATTGAAAATTTAGTCCTTGTTTTAGATTGGATAAAATTGTATTGAAATACTTGTTAATTTTACACCCAGTGATAATCTTAGACGTCCCACAATGACATTCTATCCAAGGACATCGCACTTAACTAAGCGCTGTTTAAGGGACGGCAAAAGTGTGCCTAGATGCGATCTAAGCACACTTTTTTATTAGTCGTGTATGAATCGCGAAGCCGCAAGGATGTCATAAAAAAGTGCCGAAATAATACCTTAATGACGCAAAAAAATTATGGTGTGACCTACCACCGGTAAGTCGATGTTTTTTTATAAAAGATAACACGAGAAAAAGTGTACAATGCGTAGTAAAACCACTGAATTTTAAATAAAATATCAAAAATGGTTGACAAGTATAGTCTTTTCTTTCTCTCAGGCACGTTGGAAAGAGACAGGCGATAGGACGCGGCGGGAACATAGTCAGAAAAGAAAACGATGGAGTCGCTCATACTTTATCATTTAATATTATTTATCCGAATTAGGAAAATCGGGTGAGATATACTATATTATATTTTTTTCGTGTTAAATAATAAAGACATGGACAGAAAAATACGTAACATATTCGACATACTTAAACCGATAAATTATTTAGGTATTTATAATAATATATTTTGTCAACTTTTACGTCTTGCTCGTATGGTTGATTGTCGAACCAACTACCCAACCCTACAACCCTACATGCTTAGAAAGTATTGTACTAGTTAGTTATTTCGACAACAAGCTAGGTCGGAACCCTCAGCGTGCGAGTCCGACTCGCACTTGACCGATTTTTTTTGTTTATTATGTACTAGCTGTGCCCGCAACTTGTTTACTTGGAATAGTGGCTTTGGGACTTTGGGCAGCGCTTTAGGATATACATTTTGGTTAATTTTGGATCATAAACACTTTTGGGTAGCTTAAAAAATCAACTTTGCAGTAATGCTTCTCTGTACACGATATTAGACGTATGGCCATCGGGTATAAAAGCACACAGCCTGCTAGGATTGCGGAAAATTGCTAATTATGTGTTTAAACGCGCATCCATCCTATGCTGAACCGTATTTTCGAAAGGGCTATTTTAAACTTCTATGCATAGGTACCTAATATTTTTTATAGAAAATTATTATAAAGTTTTCTAAAGTTTCGGTCAATTAGTGCCTCTCATAGACAATGAAAGATAAAAGATAGATCTATGCATAATAAAGGCACTCCGTAAGAGCCGGCAGAAGAGAAAAATTGAACGTTGTGCATTTTTACCCACTAATGCCACCAACACCACCACCACCATCGTCACCACTACCATCGTCACTACCAATACCATCACAACCACCACTGTCACCACAACCACCTCCACCACTGCCACCACTTCAATCGCCACCAACGCCATCAACGCCACCACCATCACCAAACACCAATGACACAAACGCCACCAAAACCACCACCACCACAACCAGTGCCACCAACGCCTCCAAAACTACCAACAACACCACCAACGTCACCAACGTCACCAATGCTTCCATCGCCTCTAAAAACCACCGCAAGCGCCACCAACGCCACCAACACCACCACCAGAGTCACCAATAACACCTACGCCACCAACGACATCAACGAAATCCGAAAGACGTCCATCCGTCTCCGCTGGACAAAGCATTTCCCGAAGATGCTCTTAAAAGTGTTGTGCGTCATAAGGAAAGAATATGCCATAATTGCCACGCTTGACATGCTGAATGGTGATCATAGCGGCGATTGTTCTATGCCGGGACGCTGCTATGCTACGCTGTATGCTTGTGAAATATATTTTATTTAAAGAAAAATGGAAAGAAAAATTTGACTTCAGGCGAGACTCGAACTCGCGACCTACTGGGAATCTAGTCCAGCCGCTCATCCAATCAAGAGTCTCACCTGAAGTCAAATATTTCTTTCCATTTTTCTTTAAATAAAATATATTTCACAAGCATGTGTTAATGCGAAATAATATAAAACAATTATTAAGGATAAAAGTGACTTCTTTACGATATTCAATAAACTGAAAAGTCTATTATATCGGTTGCCTAACTAGCATAGTTGGTAATAGATGGCGCTGCTGCTACCATAAAGCAATGCAATAGATGTGAAGGAAAGATTTGACAAATCGGGCAGGACTTCAGTAGCTCAATTGGAAGAGCGGCTGGACTAGATTCCCAGTAGGTCGCGAGTTCGAGTCTCGCCTGAAGTCAATTTTTCCTTTCCATTTTTCTTTAAATAAAATATATTGCACAAGCATGTGTTAATGCGAAATAATATAAAACAATTATTAAGGGTAAAAGCGACTTCTTTACGATATTCAATAAACTGAAAAGTCTATTATATCGGTTGCCTAACTAGCATAGTTGGTAATAGATGGCGCTGCTGCTACCATAAAGCAATGCAATAGATGTGAAGGAAAGATTTGACAAATCGGGCAGGACTTCAGTAGCTCAATTGGAAGAGCGGCTGGACTAGATTCCCAGTAGGTCGCGAGTTCGAGTCTCGCCTGAAGTCAATTTTTTCTTTCCATTTTTCTTTAAATAAAATATATTTCACAAGCATGTGTTAATGAGAAATAATATAAAACAATTGTATGCTTAATGTTACTAACAGAGAAAATACCCGGCCACTCGGAGTCGAACTCGTGCACGAAGGGTTCCGTACAAAAATGGCATAAAAATTATGTTTGTTAGAAGGTAATATATAAAAGGCATGCTCCGATGGTTCGGGCATATAGAAAGAATGTCGAATGAGCGAATGACTAAACAGATATACAATGCGAATGTGGATGGTTGTAGAGGCCCAGGAAGACCAAGACTGACCTACCATGACCAAATAGGTCGAGTTCTGTCTGATGGTGGGGTCAAAAGTCTTAGGAATCGGCGTGCATGTATGAAGAGAATGATGAAGGTAGACGAGGCACGAGAGGTTTGTCAGAACCGGGATATCTGGCGCTCTACACTCTCTGCCTACCCCGTTAGGGACCTGGCGTGAAGATACATACATACATAATATATAACATGAGACCTTAAAATTCTGTAAAAAATTTAAGCGTCTACTTGCTACCGTTATTGATATCGAGCAAAAAATATACGAAAAAAAAAACACGTTTATTCAGAATCAGAATCAGAATCAGAATCAGAAACTCATTTATTCATTATCATTTAGGGTAACAGGCACCTCTTATGACACGTCAAAAACAAACAAAATAAATTAAAGTGAACAACAATTGATATACATGTCAAACAAGATAAAAAATATACCGTATTGTATGCCGCCTTGGACCCCTTTTTAGTATTTAATTTTGTCGTTATAGCGGTAACATAAATACATAATTTGTAAAAAATTTTGCTTTCTAGCTATCACTGTTTATGAGATAGTGTCTGGTGACAGACAGACGCATGGACGGGCAGACAGACAGACAGCGGAGGTTTAGTAAAAGGGTCCGTTTTTACCTTTTAGATACGGCACCCTAAAAAAGACAGAAGATAGATACAGAATAGTTTTAAAATGTTCGATAATAGGTACATGAAGAATCATTTAAAGAATTAAATTATCGTAAGTTTTTTATTTCTGAACAGTTTGACATAAAACAAATACTAAATATTAAGTAAAACTTACCACAATATATTAGTGAAAACTGCAAATCAAATAAGCCGTTTCTGAAATTAGCGTGCACAAACACACAGACAAACAGACATTTTTCCGGGATAAAAAGTACCCAGTGTTGTGCGCCAAAGGTTAAAGTATAATCATACCAAGTTTCAGTGTAATCGGACCGGTAGTTTTTATGTGATGCTTGAACAAACAGACAGAGAGACAGACAGACAGACAAAAATTTTTCTAATCACATATTTGTGTTCGGTATCGATCTAGTAACATCCCCTGGTATTTATTTTTTAAATATTTTCAATGTACAGAATTTACACTTCTACAGATTTATTATAAGTATAGATTACAACAGAAGATTTAAAAAACTGATATTTCAGTTAGCTTCTAAAATCAACATACGAAGCTTCGACTGAATAATCGTTCGACATTACTGCTTAATGACCGATGACGAACAGAGCAGTCGAAGCAAGTATGGTGAAAATATGCAATGTTTCGGCTTTGATTTTGTACGACGTGATCTGTCCTCGTGTATGGAATGTCAGTGACGTGCCATTAAATAATGGGATGCATGACTTCAGCGTGTCATAGTTAGTTGAAAAAGTTAGCTTAATTTTACCAGATTTGGAAATGCCTCTTTGATGTTTGGTTATATTAAATGTCATTTTGCATTAATTTTTATGCTTCAAACGTAGATTTTGTGAAATACATATTTTGTTTAAGTTACACGTTCAGGTATGGCCCACTGATTTATTAATGAGTACCAAAATTTTGACTCAATCAGTTCAATATTTTTAAGCGAATTTGCTGTTAAATAAAGATAAATAAACAAATAGATGCACGAATGATCGTAATAATCGTTCCATTTTTCCCGTTTGAAGTGAGGTCCTTAAAAATATGTGAAAGAGAGAAAGAAAAGAAATATTTTTATTTCTGTATTAATAGATCTACACAGATTTCAAAACGTCTAGAAATCACGAATTGCCTAAAGTTCTTTTTTTCCTTACATGAACTAGATAATTACGAAGAAAAAGGAAAACTTATTCGTCAAAATATAGTAATTTACTTGGCGAAGTTCTAAGTGCGGTCACTACTGAGAAGAACACCGCTGCCAAACAAACTCAGTAAGAGCTCTTTTAAATCAGAGCTTAAATCTAGTAGACTTTCATGATTATCTGAATCATGAAAGTCAGATAATTTGAACGTCCATAGCATAAATACAAATAAGAACTAAAACTAAGAAAATAAGACGTGGCCCTTGCAAACCAGAACAGACCAGTCCCCAGCAACAGCATCTGTTCACGAGTACGACGCATGTGGCAACCATTGCTCTTCTCGACCATTATATGGGGAAAGGAGCAACCCGCCACACGACGCCAAGAGGTTTTAAGCGTGTATCAATGTTCTAGAATGCGTAGGGAAAGATAAAAGATGGAATTCGGAAAACATCCTCACTGTGTAAGCCGGAAATAATATCCGAAAAAAATAATGTTAGTAAAAATACTAGCGACCAATATTTTGTGGCAACCTAACCAAATCATATTCCAATATTCATAATTATCATGAAAATCTGTTTTAATTATGCGATGAACGTAATGATTTTGCAGCCGGATCTTAGAGCATTATATTGTGCTTTAAATGGAGAGCGACGCGTTGAATTACGTCATTAATCCGGACAAATATACATTCAGTTATTTTAAATGTGGCGATATGTTTATGAAAGTTCCACGCATTGTCAGTGTAGCAGCTGAACATTTGCATTTTTTAAAGAGTTGCAATGCAAATGAAGATCATTCGTCTGCTAGGGTCGAGTGTATTTATATTGACAACATATTTTTTATTTGCATTGATACGAGTATGTAGATGTAGATGTAGATGTAGATTTCACGTCGTGCTTATTAATTTTTCTTGTGTACATAATTATATTTTTTGATATGGGTTGGAATCGCCTGTATATATTATCGGTCTTAGGACGTTTCGCACCGCGATCAATTCGGACAATTCATGTATGAATCGCACATGAGACGTACCCTTCATCACTTTTCACTTTCACTAATTAAACGGACAGACTACTAATTGAGAAATTGAATATTCACGCCAACAGCATTGCTGCTTCATAGTAACTCGATTTATCTGTATCCTATAGACCATTCTCTTCTTGCATTATATAACCGTTGTTAATAACCAGAGTTTCCAAATCAGTCAGAGATGATGCTGTAGTATTAATGCTTAATGACAAGATTTTTTTTAATGTAATTGAAGTGGCAAGCAAGCATGCAGTTCACATTGATGTTAAGTGATGACTGCAGCCTATAGACATTCACACAAAGACCAAAGTCAAAATGCAGATGCGTTACTACTCCTGAGGCCTAAGGTGTTATGCTTCTGTGCCGGAAATTACAGGGCCGTGCATTAAAATTTTAAATTACGTCACTCCCCGTCAAGGCTTCGTTTCTTCTAAGGCTGGAAACGTTTCCTTGTCCATAAGACAAATGTCTACGTTTGCTAGTAACGTAAGACGCATCCAATACACCTTGTAATTTAAATAGAGTCGTATCTCGTATTTGTTCAAAGCAGGGGCCAGAGTAGACTCTCAACAGTGCGCTCGGCGCTGACATAACAGACGTCGGAGAAGAATGCGCCGAATGAAGGCGAGACCGCCGCCGACCGCCGCCGACCGCCGCCGACCGCCGCCGACCGCCGCCGACCGCCGCCGACCACCGCCGACCGCCGCCGACCGCCGCCAACCGACGACCGCCGCTGTTTGCCGCCAAAATAGAAGGCAATCCTTTGAATTATATGATAAAACGCTGGAATTAACATTTGCGGTATTTTTGTAGTGGCTAAGTGTTTGTGAAATATTTAGTCTGAGCAGCCTGTGTCAATTAACTTTTGAAGGACTTGGAAAGGCGACGAGAAAGGTTTTCATATTGTAATGCCAGATGCGGAATTGGATATATTTTTCACACTACTACTATATGTACAATTTTATTAGCCTTCGATAAAAAATAAAATTTACTAATAGGTACAGGAATCTCTTATGAAATGTTATCAATGTGTTTGTAGCTAGCTACAACTAAAATGGCATGTCAATTTAGAACAAAATCAATGACTTCAGCGCTAACTTTGCTAGCCTAAAATTTGCTGAGATGTTAACAGTACGATATCAACCATACGATAATATTACACTTATTTCGGGCAATACGCCCGAAATAAGTATAGTAGTACAAGCAAGCAATTATTAATAATTGCAATTATAACTCCTACCAATATGGAGTTATATTACCAAAACAATGATAATACATGCTGTATTTTGTGAAATATGAATGATGAATTGCAGCTGCAATTTGTCATAATAACATTCTCAACAGAAGTAGGGCTGCGGGAGGAGGTCGCAAGTCGGCGAGAGTGAGGAATGTGTTGTACAAGGCTGTCATAAATCGCGCGACGCTTAGTGTCGCGTTTACGAGCCCCGACACAACACAACACAACACAACACAACACAACACCACTCCGCGCCACACGTGTCACGACTTTCATTGCACTTGTTATTTAACACACGACGCCAGTTTTACTGAAGCTGGGATTATTCCCAGTATTATGTCCACAACTACGCGAACTAACCTAAACTTATACGTAAATCCTTATTTTCCAGATTTACCTTGTTGAAAAACGTTAAATGAGCGAATGAAAATGAAATAATTTATTTAGATCCTGACATAGTATTTTGACATGCAATAAAAATAATAGAGATACAAAGATAATGATAATAGTAGCTTGCTAAGTTGAAATACATTCCAAATAGGTCCCAGCTATAACCCAGCTTGTGCCGAGTCTGCAAACCCGGCACTGATATTCTGTTGGGCCCTTATAATAAACAAAACGGCTACCAAACCATACTAGAATAAGATACACAACGTGGAAGGTGGCAGAGGCCCAGGTGGACTTAGATTAAGATTAAAAATCGTGTTTGGCTATATTACTTAAACGATAAAATATCTTATCGATGCCTAAAAAAAGTGATGGGGAGCTTCTTTTGTCTCGGTGTCTGACACCAGTGACCTCCTACCTGCGTATAATAATGTAAAAAAGTCTGACTAAGCCAAAGCATAGTTCCACGTAAATAGACACACCGTAGGCAGATCAATAAAAGGACACACCGCAGCACGTCAGGAACGAGGCACGTTTCCTTGCCGCCCCGCTTGACGAAATGTCCTTGTCGCGACCAGTCCAATGCCAGCATTTTCTATGTTGAAAGTCATTTTCTATGTTGTACACTCACAGTGTTCGCTTCGATTCCAGTTTGTTTGCGTAAAATGAACCATAATCGAAGCGATGAGTGTGTGAAAGTATTGTGTGTTACATTTCTGTACATTGTTATCATAACAAATATTTTACTCACAATTACTTACAAAACATTATTTAATTGTTAATAACGTTTTAATGTATTGTCCTGCGCAGCTGCTGCCTGTTCACTTGGAAATCTTGATGATGATTTTATTATAAATATTATTATGCCTTGTATAAATTTCATCTCGTTTTGTGAGATTACATAAAAAATGGTTTTACATAATTTTGAAATAAACAATGGTTTGAAATACGTCATTTTGCCATTATAGTCTCCGATAAACTATATGTAAGGGCAAATAGTTAACTTTCACTACAGACCATAGTGCTTACGTTTTATTGGTCGCATGAAAATATTCAGTGTAGGAGCTCGGCACTACATAATAATGGTAATGTATGGCCCTGTAATAACTAAAAAATAAATAAAATACGCTTACACTCACAGCCCCACATTAGGTATAAACCTATGTCCCGTTGTACACACGCAACACATACACAAACACCCAGCCCCGAAATAAATAAATGTAGGCCATACAAATATTTGTCCCGGTGCGGGATCGAACCCGCGACCCTTGGAATCAAACGGTTATCTCACACCCCTGGATTAACCGGGTCGTCAAAATCTGTCACAGAGACATAACAACTTACGTCAACGTATCTGCATTTTAACATCCGGTTTTTGTGTAGATGCCTAAACGGCTGCTGTCATTACTTAACATGAAGCGGCAAGCATATTAGGTGTTGCGGTGGGGTCCAGGTCCTCGAGCTCTTAGAAATAAGCTTTACCACCTGTCTTCATCTAAACTAATATTATAAAGAGGTAATATTTGTTTGTTTCTAATGAATAGGCTCAATAACTACTGGACCGATTAAAAAAAACTTTTCACTTTTCGAAAGCTACATTATCCACGGGTAACATAGGCTATATTTTATTTTGGAAAAAATAGGGTTCCGTAAGATATTTGGGTTTTTCAGACACAAGGTGTAAAAAATCAACCAGAAAAGTTACTCATTTTGCGTACGCTGCCTAAACTATAAAAGATATCGAGGAAGACTTTAGGCTATATCTATGTATAATCATCACGCTAAGACGAATAGGAGAGGGAAGGCAACATTGCACCGCGCGAAGCCGGGGCGGGCCGCTAGTTATTTTATATTTTTTAATATAACAAAGGTGGCAAATAAGCCCGCAGTTCATTTTGATGTTAAGTGACGACTGCAGCCTATAGACATCTACACAAAAACCAGAGGTCAAAATGTATTTGCGTTGCCACCCCTGAGACCTTAGGTGTTCTGTCTATATGATGATTATTACGGGGCTATACATTACCATCTAACCGGAACATGATACTGCTAAACACTACCCTTTAGCAGCAGATTGATTAGGTGATGCGGTGGTGCCTACGCCTTCGAGCTCCTACACTGGAACCCTACTTCCAGTAAAACATCTTTATTATGAAAAATATGACAGTTGATTTCAATTGTGTCTTCGCCAATATTGGTCTCCTGATACGTGAGAGATTTAATTGCGACAGTAATGCGAAGTAATAGCCGTAAGCAGCGGTGAGTATATAATAATATTGACGGCAACACCATGATCTATAGGACAGCAGGGCATCAGGGCAGCGGGCAGCGGGCAGCGGGCAGCGGGCAGCGGGCAGCGGGCAGCGGGCAGCGGGCAGCGGGCAGCAGGCAGCGGACAGCGGGCAGCGGGCAGCGGACAGCGGACAGTGGGCAGGGGGCAGCGGACAGCGGGCAGCGGGCAGCGGACAGCGGACAGCGGGCAGGGGGCAGCGGACAGCGGGCAGCGGGCAGCGGGCAGCGCGCGGATCGCGGCCACATTAATCGCTGTCACGGGCCACCATTAGCCGCGCGCCCTCTTTTGTCCATTTGACACATTTTAATATCAGCCGCGAGTATCCCTCCGATGAAAGGCCGTCCGTTTCGGGTCCCATTCACAAGACAACGGTAGCTATTGTCCGCAGCACCGAAGCATGTTGCGTTTCCGTATAATTTGCCGAGCTCATAACGTACTTTCCGGGACAATATACTTTGGTTCAATGTGCTGGAAATTATTTAATTGTTTCTTGGTTGTATTGAGAAGGGTCTTTTATGGGGAACTAACGATACATTTTGCATCATTCAAGATGGACATCTAAGCAAACGGAACATACATGCGGATGCAGTACAAAGACAGATAAGTAAAGACACAAAGTACGCTGAATTATTCCACTACGAGAAACCGCCTTTGACAGTTATTCATGATACCCCCACTCCAAGTTGCCTTTACACGCCTTCAGGCTTCTTAAAATATTTCATTCCCACTCTCTCGCGCTCCCCCCCCCCCCTCGAGAACCCGGTATCCCCCCGCACCCCGTTGCTCCGATCGCCCCCTTAGTGATATAGTAATAAAATTCGTCTCACCAAGCACGAATTTTAAGGCTCTTTTTGGTTACAACGAAGGAGCGAATACAGGACGTGCGCAAAGTTCATAACTCGTAGTTACGTGTAGACCGTCGTAGACCCGCGTAGCCGCGCGTAGCCGCGCGTAGCGTAATCGTAGCGATGCTCGTTGTCTAAATAAAAACACTGTCTCTGAGTGGGGATATTTCATTCGGAAAAAATATCAGTTGAAGTAGGTTCTGCCTTCCTAGAGGATTGTAGGATTAAGGATATGATGTCGTTTGAAATAGAGTAAAAACGTGACGGTTTTTAGTTAAATACAATATTGTAAACGCATATGATGATAGGAAAGATATAAATGGTTAGGTTAGTACAAAATGATTTTTTTTACAATTTTCATTTTTTTATATTATGGAAGTGGCAAACAAGCATGCAGTTCACATTGATGTTAAGTGATGACTGCAGCCTATAGACACTTACACAAAGACCAAGGTCTCTGCCTACCCCGTTAGGGAACGGGGTAGGCAGAGAGTGTAGAGCGCCAGATATCCCGGTCCTGACAAACCTCTCGTGCCTCGTCTACTTTCATCATTCTCTTCATACATGCACGCCGATTCCTAAGTATTTTGACCCCACCATCAGACAGAACTCGACCTATTTGGTCATGGTAGGTCAGTCTTGGTCTTCCTGAGCCTCTGCAACAATCAACATTCGCATTGTATATCTGGTTAGTCATTTGCTCATTCGACATTCTTTCTATAGCCCGAACCATCGGAGCATGCCTTTTTTTATTTTTACACCGATGCTATCATTCACATAAAGCCTTTTTCTTACATCTTCATTACGAACGCGATCGGTGAGCGATACACGGCAGATCTTGCGCAAAGATCTTCACCTCGACCGCGTTTAACTTACTTTCATGCTATATGATTAATATTCGATATGATTTTTGAAGTTGACGTATTTTTTTATTTCTGAACCGATTGACATGAAACAAACACTAAATGTTAAATAAAATTTTAAATTTTAAAATTTTAAATATTAATTTTAAAAACCGCAAATCAAATAAGCCGTTTCTGAAATTAGCGTGCACAACACACAAAGAAAGACAAACAGACATTTTTCCGGAATAAATGTACCCAGTGTAGTGCGCCAAAGGTTAAAGTATAATTATACCAAATTTCATCGTAATCGGACCGGTAGTTTTTGTGTGATGCTTGAACACTCAGACAGACAGACAAAAATTTTTTATCTGTATATTTGTAATCGGTATCGATCTAGTAACATCCCCATGTTACTAGATCGATACCGATTACAAATATGAGATTTAAAAAAATGGTATTTATTTTTTCAATATTTTTAATGTACACAATTTACACTGCCTCAGTTTTATTACAGGTATAGATAAAATAATTTCCATATTAAAACAATCTCCATCCAAGTAAGCTAAAAGCTTGTATAATTTGTTTTTTAATGAATAATGTAGTCTATGAACGTTTAAACAAAAAGTGTAGTTGCGTTGTCACACTTGAGGCCTTTCGTCGTGAGGTTGAAACAGAAAATTGAGCCTGCAAAGCCTCAAACAATCTCATAATATTTGTATTTAATAAAAATAAAATTCATTAATTTATTTCAGGTTATTTCACCCATAGTAATAAAACATTAGGAAAAATTCAAAACACAGAAAAAATATAAAATGCATAAAATGTTCCGTCTTAATCTTTAGCATTATTAGCTTATTATAAAACTCATATTTATAAAATAGTATAATAATTCAATTATTCATTTCTCTAAACACGTAATTAAACTCTAATTTGATATTAATACCTAGATTTTGTAAACATGTTTTTGGTTGAATTTTAAAACTATTAAACAGTTCTTTGTGCTTTTGACAATCTGCTGTGATCCCAACTGATATGGGATGTTGTATTATAGGTACGTGTACGTGCGTTGGCAAGTTGATTTGTTTGCGGTGAAAGCACTGTACTGGGAGAGGCGGCCGGCGGCGGTGGTGGTGGCCGACGGTGGTGGCCGGCGGTGGTGGCCGGCGGTGGTGGCCGGCGGTGGTGGCCGGCGGTGGTGGCCGGCGGTGGTGGCCGGCGGTGGTGGCCGGCGGTGGTGGCCGGCGGTGGTGGCCGGCGGTGGTGGCCGGCGGTGGTGGCCGGCGGTGGTGGCCGGCGGTGGTGGCCGGCGGTGGTGGCCGGCGGTGGTGGCCGGCGGTGGTGGCCGGCGGTGGTGGTCGGCGGTGGGTCAAACGTCGCACCAGTGACCGGAAACGCCGCAGGGAAAGGATGGATCCAATATCTCTTAAAATTAGAAAAGTAAAGAAGAAAATTTGCGATTTTGACGAGGGTTATCTACTCAAGGTAATCGTTGTTTAATTAACTTTATTTTGTTTGTGGCGCAGAAAAAAACATTAAAGACTGGCGTTGAAAATGAAGACATTGAAAAAATTTAAATTACTGTAATTGTTAACAATCTGCTGTTATTCAATATCAGAATCAGAAATGTATTTATTCATTTAGGATAACAAGCACCACTTATGACACGTCTTAAACAAACAAAAAATTAAAGAGAATAACAATTGATAAACATATCAATCATTATGTACGAGTATATCAATACAAATCACTACAAGCTAAATAAATATAAGTAGCCTTTAAACATCTACATAAAACAACAGATCATTAAATGTAGGCGCGCCACTCCTGAGGTCTAAGCTTTAATGCTTCTGTGCCAGAAACTATGGGGCCTTTTATTACCAGGTGACCAGAACACGACAGTGTTGAACAATACCATTCGGCAGTAAGTAGATTAAAACCTCTTTCAGGATTTATATGTTCAGGCAGAAAGTTCTTAAATATTTATAATTCGCCGGCATAAATTTATACCCAAAAGCACATAAAATAAAAACGGCCTACTTATACAATAACTTTTTACGACCTCACTAATTAAACAGACGAATTTCTACAAACTGAAAGTAGTTTGGACAAACCTGTATTTTACCTCAATTTCGTTTAGCGGTTTATTCCTGACCCTCATATAACTAGACTCAAATTATTTCGAAACGGTTGTTCTAATTGAATCGCTTTCATGGAGTCCCTAAGGAATGAGGGCCTTTTCCATTCGGCTTGTGTCATTATTTCTTGCAAATGGTACTCGGATTGTGTGGCCGTCATCTGGACTTCATCACCACAGGGGAGATGGACGGCAAGGAGAGAGGAGTTACAGATGCATTTAGCACTAAGGAGGATGCATGCGGCAACGTATACCTCAAAAACATATACTTCAATTTAGCGCACAGTGTGAATTGCATCAAAATCGGTGCCATATGCTTACTGATTATTTATTTACATTGAATCTTCTGAATTTGAGTGCTATAGCCATGAAATCTTGCAGGTTATGCTCTTCGTAAAGTGTACGAGTACGCATATGCGGTACCCTAGTAGATTTAATTATTATTATATATTCTAGAATACTCTAGATCATATAAAAATGAGGTTTTCAGCATATCAAACCTGGAAACTGGTCGTTCATAATCCTAAAGCAAAGACACGATGTTGAGTAAAAATATAGTTCCCTTAATTTCTGTCTGTAAAGACATCTATGTGCAGATGTATGTATTTTTTTATGTTATGGAAGTGGCAAACAAGCTTGTAGTTCACATTGATTTTAAGTGATGACTGCAGCCTAAAGACACTTACACAAAGACCAAAGTCAATGCAGACGCGCCACCGCTCCTGAGGCCCATGGTGTCACACCTCTGTGCCGGCAAATTACAGGGCCGTACATTACCACCTGACCGGAATACGATAGAGCTGAACACTACCATTTAGCGGCAAGTAGGTACTCGTATATTAGGTAATGCAGTGGTGCCTACGCCCGCGAGCTCCGTCACTGGAGCTCTACCACCAGTGATGTATACTTATTGATTGAAATAAAAAATGAGAAAAAACGGAGCAACGAAACGTCGAGACACGACACGAGCGAAGCCGCGGGCGGTGAGCTTGTGGGCTGGACGGGTTAATAAGCTATACTGATACCAGCGCGGAGTCAACTTAAATACAGTGCTCAACAATAAATAACGCACATCGAGTATAGGAAGAAGACTTCGGCTTATTTCGGGTCTGTAGAGCGTTATCTCTTTCGCACCGGACCTATTTGACGTTTATCGACTATTTTGATCAAGCTTTGACTAATACCGGACTGTCAGTGCTTACGTAGGCAGTGTGCAACAGAGATAACGCTCTACGAAGTCGAAACGAGTCGAGTCGATTATTTCTTTCGCAGGCTCGATGTGCAATATTAATTGTTGAGTACTGTACTATGCTCCAGATCATAACTTAAAACTGCTGACATTTTTAGTGAAATACTAGCTGATTCCGCCAACTTTGTATTGCCTCAGAATGATATAATGTGTCAAAGGTTTGATAGATACGGACTATTTGTATGGGAAAATGAAATTGTAGTTTTTACTATTTCCCTTCCATTTCTTCATATTTTCTTATTTTTTAAACCTTTCCTGGACCTCCAAAAATAATTCAAAACCAAAATTAGCCAAATCGGTCCAGCCGTACTCGAGTTTTAGCGAGACTAAAGAACAGCAATTGATTTTTATATATATAGATTCATAATGATAACTGAATAGAGCGTCATGGTCTTTGACCAAGCTCTTTAAACGGAGAATAAAAAAAAATATAACTGAAATAAATATAATAGTGATTGCAAAAATTCAGTTGATTTAAAAAAAAAACCGGGTAAGTGCGAGTTCGACTCGCGTGGTGAGGGTTCCGTAATTTAAATAAATATTTTCGAAAATATTACAGATTTAAAATGCAGGGACATAGCGGTTACGGTGGTACCGGCAGGGGGGGTTATATTATTAAGAATTTTCGATTTAATTTGAATACTCAAACTTCTCGTAGGTTTTTCTCGTAGGTTTAAAATTTATTATTTTACTTGACGTGTTCATCTTTGGGTCACAAATTTACATATATTCATCAAATTTCAACTCAATCGTTTCGGAGCAAATTGGCTGTGACAGACGGACAGACAGACAGACAGACAGACAGACAGACAGACGCACGAGTGATCCTATAAGGGTTCTTTTTTTCCTTTTAAGGTACGGAACCCTAAAAACACTGAAAACAATGAAATAATAAAATCCAAAGTTGATGCAAAATATTTAAAGGAGCATATATTTCTTGGGGTCGGTGTCAGCCAAATCTACCCAATAAAAATTTGAATTAAATTAAAAATGAGAGAATGCGAATTTTTTTTAAAACGGCAAGCTGGAGCATGGTAGCTATGCTCGCTAGGTACTTACGTACCGTACCGTACTTACTTACATACCTTGAACGCTAGCAAAAATACGCCTCTCTATATATTTTGTATGTGCTATTGATTCCATTATTTCCTTGCTTTCAGATAAACTTTGAATTCGGCCTTTTTTTATATTACTGATTATTTTTATTACAATTCTTTTAATTTCTTAATAACCTGAATACATTAAGCCGTAGCTGCCTTAAATTACACGAAAAAAAAAAATTTAATAAGATATTAGAGGCTGAAACACTTTTCTAATAACACCCGCGGCGTAGCCGGGGTTACTTGTAATATTCGCGGCGGGATTACCGCTCACCGTGAACACCTCGTCCGGCGGCGGGCGGCGGGCGGCGGTCATTCGCAGTTAGAATTTAATTAACGGCCCGCTCAAACCTTTTTCTGGTATTTTAGTGGCGTGCGAGTGTAAATGCAGTGCAGCTTTAAAGCAGGGGAGCGTTTGAAAGCAATTACAGATGCGGTTAGGCGGTGTGCGGTGTGTGTGGCGGCGCCCCGCTGCCCCGCTGCCCCGCTGCCCGGTTGCACATACTGTGCCGGCTGCACGCGCGCCACTTCATTCAAAGGACCGCCGATATAACTCGATTCGCGTCGATAATCCCTTTATGCGTACGTCCCTCACATTGCGATTCATTTGTATACTTTGAACGTATTGGAATTAATTGCACGTATACGTTTTACACGCTACGTGCACGCAAGTTACTAATGATTAATAGTTTTGCTAAACCTATGAAACACACTCTTGTTGAGTGAATAATCATTTTTAGAATCACCATTCACAGTTTATAGGCCGTGTTCTCCAGTCATTTTACTTCTAGACCAAAATATATACAGGGTTAATTGAAATTAGTGCATCACCTCTTGCAGGCAACTTCTTCACATTAATGCCGACAATATTTGTTCTACGACTTTTTAAAATAAGTAATTTTCAAAGTTTAAGTTTTCCAATACAAACTTATTTTGATGTCTCTAAACAGGCATTTATTTTGATCATAGATATGCCATATGCACCTTGCCGAGGCAAAATATCGCCACGAGGAGCGGGTTCGCGGGGTCGCGGGGTCGCGGGGTCGCGGGGTCACGGGGTCGCGGGGTCGCGGGGTGACGCAGCGGCGGCAATGCTCTTTTGAACTTTTGAAAACATTTTTTTGTTTATTTGATTTTGGGTTATCTATCAAGATTTGTAAAAAGTCGTAGAACAAATGTTGTTGGGAATGATGAAGAGAAGCTGCCTGCAAAAGGTGATGCACTAATTTAAATGAACCCTTTATTCAGGTCGATAGCTACAAAGGCGCCTGGAGGATTTACAGTAAAACTGGGTGGACATGTAAAAAAAACTTCAGTCTGACCAGTGTCGGTTTAGCTGCACACCTAAAAGCTACTTATCTCTTTTTAATCTACTATACAAAAATAAGTCGGGTTTTCCTTCCTGACGCTATAACTCCAGAACGCACGAACCGATTGCCACGGTTTTGCATTCGTTGGAAAGGTCTCGGACTCCGTGAGGTTTATAGCAAAGAAAATTTAGGAAAAAATATTTATAAAACGAGATCCACGCGGGCGAAGCTGCGGGCAACAGCTAGTGATCTATAAAAAGACAAACATCTGGCATGCGATCACAGAGCCATACTCATACCCAAGCTAACATACTTATTTTCACTGCATGTGGTCTTAGGAAGTGATTCCTTAACCGCTCTGTAAACTTAAATATAATGTATCAATACAATTTTATTTCTTACTAGCTGTGCTCGCGACTTCGCTCGCGTGTGAATTTATGATTGTTCAGTATCTACCTGGACGAAGTCATGGGCGCAGCTAGTATAAAAGTAGCCTAAGTTACTCCTTATTACATAATCTATCTGCCAGTGAAAGTCCCGTCAAAATCGGTAAAGCCGTTTCCAAGATTAGCCCCGCCAAACAGACCGACAGGCAAAAGTTGTAAAAAATGTTGTTTTGATATATGTACCGTGTAAACATGCATTTAGTAAAAAGCGGTTATTTTTATATTACAAACAGACACTCCAATTTTATTCATTTGTATAAATAAGTGAACACTGCAATCAATAGTAGAAGGTGGAAATGCAGATGTGTTGCCATCTCTAAGGGTTATGTTGCACGGCAGTGCTAAACACTACTGTTTAGTGGCAGATAGAGTAGGTAATGTGATGGTGCCTACTACTGCCTACGCCCTCCAGCCCCTACTGGAACTCTACCACCAGCAAATAATTATTATTAGACCGCAATTTCTGTCTAAATATGACCGATACTACGTGGCAGTGTGGAGTGTGGAGTGCGGAGTGCGGAGTGCGGAGTGCGGAGTGCAGGCACAGGATCACGAACGCAATTCGATTTGTATCTCAAATCACTTGATGCGTGCATCCGTCGTATCCAATTAGTGCGGATTGAACGTATTGCCAATATGTGCCCGGCCCTACACTCTCTACGCCCTACGCACTGTTGAATTATTGCATGAATAGAATTAAATACAATGTTTTACTGGTGGCAAAGTACCACAATATTGGAGGTAAGTAACACCGGATGACCTAAATCTATCTGCCAAATAATTGTAGGGTTCTGATTCTGAAAGTAAAGATTTAAAGCGATTTTAAGCGGCCTTTTGGTTGCTATACCAACAGGTCGCCCCGCATAATAGGTAAAAACACACGAGCTCTGCTACTAGTGAACATTCTGGAAAATGTATAACTTTATTGTTTTTCGTACACACTGTCATGTTATGACAACTGTCATGTACACGACGTAATAACCACGTCGAGTCCGTGTCGCTTGTAACTGGCGAATAACATGTTTAATGCTACCGACTCAACACGGCTCACAGTGTACTGAGGTAATAAACCCCATAATATACTTCGTTTCTGGCTTTCTTTAGAAACTGAGGAGGTTGTGAGAAAATAGAATATTATTATTTATAACAACAATACAAGTTCAACCATATTGCATAAAAAGTACCAACTTATTTTCACACACACACACACATTCGCATATGACCGCGTGCGTTTTCATGCTCACAGAAAAGTGAAAGTGAGAAAGACATATGCAAATACGCATTATGCGATAGTAAAAACTTTCCCATATTTAATGTTACTAAGTGGTATATACAATATGATCATGTAATAAAAGCGGAGACGCGCGGCTTGCGTTCAAACTCGTGTGAGGAAAATACAAACCAAGCTACTTGTATGTATTTATATTGAGGAAAACGTACTTACATTTTCTGTGATTCTAATTCTAATTGGTGAGATTTATGTAAGTTGTTTATTTGGAAATTATGATACCAAGTTAAACTAAATGTAATGGGACGGATTTCAAGGATTTACAATTTATCAATGCAACATTGAATTACAGTCTAAAGAAAACGAACGTGATAATTTAACAATATTATACAGAGTGTCAGGTGAAACGTGTCACTTGTTTAGTCCACGATATCTGAAAATACGAGTACATTATCACCTTAACGGAACGCATTACTATTGATATATGATTTGGCGCCAGAAAGATTAGATAACGCGTTAATATCTACTTCCTCGAGTTGGAACATATCGACACATGGGTTCCACCCACCCATGGATACTACTTACTTAACTAGTAGTTGTGTACGAATATTCGAATATATAGATCAGGAATCTATGTATTTGGACATTCATGATAGATAATATGATGTTAGAGCTACGCCATACGAATAAAGCCTCGTATTCATGGTAAGCATTTGTTAAAGGACAACCTATATTTGATATATAAAAAATTTTTCAGAAATATTCTCGTCGTTCATCAACAATGTTGATCATCTGTTGCTAAACAAATGTTTACCATGAATACGAGGCTTTAGTAATTCTATAGAAATGTAATCACATACATAAAGTGGCACCACAAGTTTGACAAGCAACATACCTAAAAGTAAAGTGCTGTATTTTGACCTCTGGTCTTTGTGTGGGTGTCTATAGGCTGCAGTCATCACATAACATCAATGTTAACTGCATGCTTGATTGCCACTTTCATGAAATAAAAAAAAGTGAAGTGCCTAGAGGACTTTATTTCAGCTGCAAGATGAGTGTCGCACGTCACCCGATCCGCACTCGCCCGCGAACAATGCGCCACAGTACCGCGCGGCTCCGTGCCGCGCCACTCGCGCTGAGTGTGCTCTGACCTTTGTATTGATGACACAATATCGCTTACCGAAAGACCAGCCATTTTATTTTGGTCTAACATTGCCATCAAATTGACAGTTAAATTAAACTACAGTTACTATGTCCCAGCGTGGAGTCCTTAGTTTGTTAGTGTGCTAATGGGATTTTCCTACTTCTAGGAAGTTTAACAGTGCTATCCTTGGAGTTTGGTAGTTTGGACAATGGGTCCGAAGATGGCAATAGCCTCGCTAACTGTTACATGGGACAGAACATAACCGGCGAATGATAGGTACTTATTATAATTCTGCCTACCCCTTCGAGGAATATAGGCTCGGAGTTAGAATACGTTTATCTAAATTAGAGGTAGAAAATATCACTAACCAAACCACCAGCTCAGTCTTCTTTCTGAAACAAAGCATTTTAATTTTAATTTTGTCGCACGGCGCTTGTGTGGTGCGATGCGTTGTGATTAATAAAATAAACACAAGCTATAACCAGGTAGCATCAACACAAGCGGCACTTTTTTGACGTCTGGCGAGTGGCGACTGTAGCGAGCTCATTTATTTTTAAGCAGACGAAATTGTCGGGCATTATGGAAACGGACGCTAAAAGAGTTCACGTAGCGGATGACCCGCGGAATTATTAATTTTCAATTTCTTGGTAATCCGTGAAACAAATGGAGTATTCTAAAGCGCATTACGAGGCAGGCGGGACCCGTACGGCGGGCGGCACAAGTGCTGTCGTCGCGCGCCACAGATCATACAGGACAGTACCCCATAGTACTTTTGTATACTTTTGTGTTGGTAAGTTCAGCACTGCATATTCATCATGTTCTTATTTTTTAACGACTAGGAGAGAGAGAGGGAGAGAGTGAAATAGAGTGAACGTCGCATTACGCACAGTGCCATGGAGCGAGAGGTGGGCGATCGAGTGAGAAACATCGAGAGAGAAAGAGAGAGTAAAATAGGGCGAACGAGATTGAGGAGACAGCTATTTTTACTGGCAATAGAGTACTGGTGTCGAAGCTCGAAATCATAGGCACCAGAGGCAGCTCTTGACGTTTTTTAGTGGAGGTTCACAAAAAAATACATACCCGCTTTTTTTTCAATTCATTTCAACAGCAAAATAACTGGCGAATCCGACACATTTGTTTGTGTACATGAAATGGCAAAAGCAACACAGCGTATTATTCCCGCGCACTTGCGGACGCCGCGGTTCGGCAATGTCACGTGATCACGTAGGCTAATTTCTCTTACACAATGTTCTGTTTCGTTACAACTTGACGCAAAATGTACGCGTAATAAAGATCATTTAAGACTTGTTTAGCTATTGTAGAATAGAAAGAGTGTAATGTAAGGATAGTATGTTATAAAAAGAAATAAAAATTACACTATATTATTATATATTATGTAAGTATATAATTTTCGTGGGAGTGCACTACATCAGCGCTCTTAAGGAAGAACCGACTCTGTAGGCACCACCGCATTACCTAATATATCGGCCGCCGAATATGTTCAACCAGTACTGTTGTGTTCCGGTTAGATAGTAATGTGTGGTCCGGTAATAACTGTCACAGAGGCAAAACAACTTAGAGTAAGATCCCAGTGCCGTAAGACACAACACATTACCTAAAGCATATAACTTTCGGTTTCCAGTAGTCACTCGTGTACTTTTTAAATACCGAGCTTGCCGGTGACAGGTACTAAGGTGAGAAAGGTAACTAAAAATCAGAGTTACTAAGCTTAATTTTTTTTGACTGGTTTTAATAAAATATGCTTTATAAAATATTACTATTAAAAATAAAATATATATTTATACGAAATACGACTCAAAAGAGCTTTTAATTATTTATTTACTTTGCTTATACCTACTCCTAATACGGCATTAGTACCGTGTACTTGCGCCGCCGACTGTGCCAGCGGCATGGATTGTTTGTTAATACGATATTTTACACTTGACAATTTGATATATTATTCAGAGTTTATTTTTCGAGCTAAACGAGGGAAGATTTATTTGTTTGTTAATTTTCTGCATTCTACGTTAAAAAGAAATTATTACGCTTCTGGAGTTAGGATATTTGTGCTTATTTTGTTAATTTAGACAAGGTTCTTCAGCTCATTCGAACAGAACTTAGTAGATCAGATAAAAACGATATTATGGCGTGGTTTGGAATTACTGTTTTTTAATTTAAAGGGTCTGTTCGTCAATTTTATTTCAAGGATTAGTATTAGAATTTACAGGCCGCGCGCGGCTCACAACAGTCGTTGGGCGCGCACGTCCGTCGCGGACCACGGAAGCGGGGCCATACATTTTCATACTGCATCTAATATCGCGCGCGGCCGACGACAGCCGCAGCCCGCACGCGGTTGCGATCGATCGCGATCCACGGTATTGCACCTTAAATGTTGCCTTTACCTAAACTGGTGATAGAATTCCTGACCAGGAGCTCGCGCGGCGTAATTTCAATATTAAGCTGAATTACCTATACATTTGCCGCTAAATGATATAGTCGTGTTCGCGTTAGAAGATAATGTGTAGTTCCATAATTTGTTGCAAAGAGGTAAAATATGTAATTTACGCTTTAGGGTACGACAATAACGCGGACGCATTATGACCTATTGCTTTTTTATTTGTATTTTCTTTTACCGTCCATTTGAAGACGAGAAGGATGTAGTGTAGTATTCATTGTTACCACTTTTATATTAATGCAATTTTTTGCATAAAATAAAAGCCGAAATATCGAAACCTATTGATTTCTGCCAAAAAATTGAGACCTGAAAAATGGCTGGCTGGCTATATTATCCTCCACTCTGTCGAGGTTTAGCATTTATTGCCTTTGTGCATGATAGATTTTGCAGTTCATATAATATCGTTGAGATGTCGCTGTTCCCTCATAATTGAAATATTTATTTTTCGCAATGCGAGTGAACTTAAATAAAAAACGGAAAGAATTACTTCGGGCAGGAATCGAACCTGCGACCTCAGGATAACCAGTCCAACTTTATTTCCGTTTTTTCTTTAATTTTTAAAGTTCACTCGCATGTGTTATTACGAAAAATAAATATTACAAACGTTTTCTAACTAAAACGTAGAGTCGATTTGAGCTTTATTGCTATTATATAAAGTTCATATTAAATTACAAGCACTCACTGTTTCTCATTCCTGAACATAACAGTATAAAAAATGGTTTGTATACCAATTTTTATACTGTTAAGCTCATGATAAGGATGATAAAAATAATCTGTTTAAATGAAATGGACAAAGTGGTAAAATGGAGGGGTATTGTTTGCATGCATGGAATTGAGGTTAAAATTTGTATGGGATTTTTGGTAGTTTTCAAGTTAGAGACTTGAAAAGTGATGGTGATAGGAATAAATAATACGTGTTGAATTTGTTGACATCCGAGCAACATCCAAGCAACATCTAGTAATAAATATAGTCTACCCATTAACATGAACAGTTATTTATTGTATACATGTGTTAAAAAAATTTGATAAATCAAGAATTGCTCTACCGATTTTATGCAAACTTTAAATAAACCATCTAATAGTTCGTTCTCCGTTCTTGAGTTATAAAATTACAACGAAAAGTGGCATTGATTTTTAAATATATAGATTAAAAATCACATTTTTTTAAAATGAAGTATAATTTTGCTTAAATAACCATTGAGTACACTTTAAAAGTAGTTTTTTTTTATCAAAAACGTATATTATAAATAATTAAAGAGATTTTTAGCTCTGAATTTTCGTGAATAATATCCACTAACAAAATTTTAATCTCCGGCCGTTTGCTACTCTCGCGTAATGAATGCGGACAGTGCGAGTTTGTCTCAGAGCCGTAATGTAATCGTGCACACCAAGGGTACGGTTTAAGGGTATGATTAATTTAAAATGCACACATCTAATAAAAATCAGATTTTCAAAAAATCCACCGGTAGGAAGGTGAAATGATAGGGTTGAATTTTCAATGGAACTCTGATTAGATTGCCTCAAAAATGAGTATGTGCAAAAACTCTTCAATTAAAATAATGAAATACCTACGTGTGTTACAATTTTATTTAAATCATCCGCCAACAGAGTCAAGGATTCGAAAATCGTACACGCGCGTGTCGTGCGTAGTTACAATAAGAATTAAGGTTAATTTTAGGTACACTCATACGAAACATATGTAGGGTTATGATTAATTGATTTCAATTGAAATAGTCTTTTGGAAGATTTTTTGAGATTATATAATAATAATGGCAACCCATTATACGTTACACTGCTGGGCACGAGTCTCTCCCCTTTTTTGGGGGGAGGCCTGGAGCTTACTCCACCACGCTACTCCAATGGGGGTTGGTGGAGATACGGGTTAGTGGCCAACCCGCTGTCAGATGTTCTCAAACCGCCCATAAGGCTTCCGAAAAGGTTTAACGACTGCCATCTATCGATAGCAACCGGGACCAACGGCTTAACGTGCTCTCCAAAGGTTGGAAACGCGCATTTTGCTACTTGCGGTCACCCATCACACACTCGACCGCGGCCTGTCTGCGAGCCTACTAGCTTGTGGGTAGTATGAGTTATTACTAATTTGTGTTCAATTTACAGTGATCAATTGTTCTGTATTTAATTCTAGAAGTCAGGTCACGATTATTTTACATATTTTGCTAGGTAACGAATAAGTATTAAGGCTTTTATTAAGTTTATTGTATAACTGTGGTTAAGTTTATTATATAAAAGATTCTTCTGTTATCAGAATCTTTTAGCAAATGCATTATTAGCTTTGTAAGAAGAAGAACAATACACGCTCATGATGTATAGTACAAAGTACCTACTAAGTACGCTGTGCCTACTAAGCGCGGGAGCCAGCGCGGGAGCCAGCGCGGGAGCCAGTACGCCACGGTCGCCGGCCTTTCGCCAACCTAACCTCATTAGCATTCATGAAGCATTTCCCTTTGAGCGACCACCGCCCGCGTCGCGACTCACACGCCCATACAAAAATATTCTTTACAAATTATTATCATACACTTCCCGCGTCTTAGTCACTTAAGATCTTAAATTGAACACAAACTTAAAAAGCTGTGTCGTAAGTCTCAAACGCTTTTCAACTTTGACTGTTTAGCAAGAGTATTAATAGCGTTCTGATAACTAGTTTGCTTTTAATAACTAAGTGTAACTGCTAATGTAGAAGAAATCCTCAAAAATTAATAGCACAGAAACACAACACATCCGTATCAAGAATAAGTAACAGTGCATCAGAATTAAAGTTCCTGCATTTTTGAATGTATATTGTCTGCTGCGATCACTGTTAACGAGATGTCTATTTGTTTTTGTAATGTGAAATTTGCTATTTATGTCACATAAAAATAAATATTCGGTTTAATATGGTTCTTGCGACAGACATAAAAGTAAATGTACGTTTTGGAAAGTAGTTATTTGAACGTGTTTCACAGCGGAGTCGCTCTGAAAACATCTATTTCTATTTATTTAACTCGTTTCTCTTTGCATAAGTGTTAAAATACAATACGAAGTTGTGTATGAGCTACGAACAAAACATTTCTCCCAGTATTAAATGTAAAGGCGTCCCGATACTAGTTAAAAGACTTCTGGGTTATTATTCACTCGCGACGTGACACCGCCGCCGCCGCCGCGCTGCTTGTATGTGTGGGATAGTGCGCCTGTGTGCGTCGTACACATGTATGTATACGACGCACACACACTCGTGCCTCAAGATTTAACGAACATTGAAGCGTTTATATCCGTGAATGAATAAAAATGAAATAAAGAAATATGTAGGCATATGCCATTTGCGGACATAAAATATGATGTTCATCGTACTATACAACATGAATCACTGTCTGCTGGGTAAGTGAGTGGAGGACTGCATATCCCCGTTCCACATTAACTCTACAAATCCAACGCGGACGTTAATTCGACGTTCATTGCGAGAAAAGGGACATAACAAAAGAGCTCATGTTTTCTTGAGTAATGTTATTGCCCTTACTCATACCGAAAACCTCAACCACCTTACAAGGTTACCAACATAATCGAAGCAAAGACCGATATTCGAATAATAACCTTTGAGTGGCCCTTTGTTTTTAACTTTATGTGCAGGAGGGTCCCGCGATAGACCCACCGCCACTGTGATCGCCGATCCGCATGCCAAGCTTTTCGATTATGATGCAACAGGACATTTTGGGGGACGCTTTTGTTCAGCAGTGAACGTCTTTCTGCTGCAATGATGACGATGGTGATCTTAGCTTCAAAATTACCTTGTTTATGTGAATATATGATATTATACAAAGGGCTCAACTGAGAGTATAAGGAAGACGAAATTATAAGATTACTTTCACCTCACTGTAGAGTAAAAAAATTGGCCTTGCACGTTTTTCATCCAAGCGCAGACCACGGCATTATAAGAAGACAATAAGGAAAAAACATTAAAAAACAATAGAATCTTCTATTAAAGTCGTTGAAAGAGGCCCATTTTTTATTGAATGATTTTATTGTGTACATTAGTAAACAAAGACATTTGACACTAAGAAAAAAATATGCCATGATGCGCGTGAAATAAATATTGCGTCCGCGTTCCGTCTAGGAAAGGGACACTAAAAACAATGTTTGTCAAAAAAAAAATCACTTATGACTTACAAAATGAGCTACGTAATAAGCATAACTCATTTTCTTAATCATGCCAAATAACAACTTTCTAGTGCTAAAATTCTACGAGTTTAGCTGCGGACGGACGGATGGACGGACATGGTGAAACTATATGGGTTCCTATGGCTACGGAACCCTAAAACCCGCAAATAAAATTCTCGAACAATATTAATTACTACGGAATCCTTCAATGACAGTCCGATTTGCACTTGGCCTCTTTTTTAAGTAACTTAATTTTGATTCGTGACTTACGTCTACGTAACGTACGTACGTCTATAGTGTGGAACTACTTATCAATATTTTTTTCGCCTACAAAGTCTCGTGTTTGTACTATCGAACAACAGTTTAAAAAGTTGAAAACTGTTATAGCCGTTTTAACTTTCCGGCGCTTAAATCTGGGACTCCCGCTACTAAAATCCTGCATAACATATAAGTTTTGACTTTGGAAATGAAACCTGACAAACTTTCCACTTTTTGCTAGTCATATGTATACAATGTAATTTTTTTACGAGGGGAAACTTTGTTACGCATACCCGCCCCTACGGAGAGAGGTAGGTTATGTGGGACTACGGAAAAGGATGTCCGTCTACCCACTGAAAACCCCTGGGTGTCCCGGACTCCGGACTCGTGCGGCATCAGCGTAACGTCGTACACATTCACGATCCCACCGGCGCGGGCGGCTGCTCGTTTCAGAGCCCTCCGCGGAGCCCTTCGCTCGATAGCTGGTGCAGTCCCTACGTGAACCCTTACCTTTATACAAAGGCACGACGATCGCACACCGCCAATCCTTTGGGATTCTTCCGGATCTCCAGCAAAGGTTGCACAACACCCAGAAAGAATCCCAAAGGCACCACCATATTTGATCATTTTGGCAGAAACCTGATCAATACCCGAAGCCTTACCACATTTCAAACTTCGTATCGCCCATACAATCTCATCTATTGTTATATCCTCACAAGCCGGCACCGTCAAGTCAGCAACTCCGGCGTCAGGGTTGTGAGCATAATCATACATTTCCCCATAATACTCGCTCCATCGTTTTAACACATCTTGCGTGTTCTCAAGAATGTATTCATTCCAGAAACTGGAGAAGAGCTTCTAGACTTTTTCACCTCCCTCCAATAGAGTTTGATGTTAGTCTCAAAGCTCTTCGCCAGTCTCTCATCAGCTTCCTATTTTTATCTCCATACATACATACATACCTACATACAAATAAATAGAATTTGAGTGTCTCCGATGTTGACGGGACTTTCACTGGCAGATAGCTGATGTAATAAGGAGTAACTTAGGCTCCTTTAATACTAGCTCCGCCCACAATTTGTCCGGATAGATACTGAACAATCATATTTTTTCTTACGTGGACGAAGTCGCGGGCACAGCTAGTCTATAATATTAATAATAATAATAAATTACTATGTAATCGTATTATGCCGGTGGTAGAGCATTTTTTACTGGTGGTAGAGCTCTAGTCACGGAGCTCGCGGGCGTAGGCATCACCGCATTACCTAATATACTTGCCGCTAAACCACAGTATAGATACAAAGATAGTGTTCAGCACTTTCGTGTTCCGGTCAGGTGGTAATGTACGGCCCTGTAATTTCCGGCACAGAGATATAACACCTTAGGCCTCAGGAGAGGTAACGCATCTACATTTTGACCATGGTCATTGTTCCGGTGTCTATAGGCTGCAGTCTTCACTTAATATCAATGTGAACTGCATGCTTATTTACCACTTCCATTACATAAATAAAAGAAAAGAAAGTTATGCTCTAAATAAAGTATTGTTTCTAAATTCGCAATTGTGTGAAATGAATAATTCGGTGTTATACAATCCGAGTATTGTGATAACGATTTGCATATAAATTGGTTCCACACAAGCCCACCTTGATAGGTGAAAACAGTTTTAAATATGCATAAGGGCGACACGGATTTGCTTAATATATAATTTCGTTTAGTTCCAGTTTAGAATAATATAACAAACACGGTAAAGAGGAATGCCGCTGTTCCCGTTATGCCGGCACTACACGTGGACAGACGCATGCGCAGGTGACGTCTGCAGATGCATGTGTCGACGTGTAGTGCCGGCATTACATGACACAGCAAGATGGCCTAACTACCTAACTAGGAATGAACAGTCAGTCCGGTCATGTCGTCATAAATAACCTTTGGATTAGCAAATTTTGTACAGTATAGAAAATGTTGTTAATTTTTAAAGGTCGTGAAGATCGCCACGGACTGTCAATGTGGATTGAATACCTTTGTTACATATACATTACAACTGCACACATGGTGGCTACTTAACTCACATAATTCTATGAATTATTGATTTTTCGTTATTGATCTTAAGTATGAAGCTCTTTTTTTTATTATTCCCTCTAGGTTTTTTTTTGTAGTGAAGAATTTTGCAAATGTTCTTTGCTTTACATGTCATATAATATATGTACATATTTGTATTGCACTTAATGTCGCGTTCCTGATACTATACATGCTAATTCTTTAGCTGTACATAATTTCTTGGTACCACCTGGTTGCTGTATTAAAAACTGTTTGCGGGAGGGGCCTGGTGACCTGTAGCACAGGTTTCATCCAGAAACCTATTTCAGGCACCAGTCTCTCACAAAACTAGGGTTTAAGAGCAAACAATGTATTGACAATAAGAATGTACCTAATTTTGTGAAGGAAAAATAAATATGATTTTATTATTATTATGTCTCTCGTCAGCACGGGGTCCAATTTTAACCCCGGACCTTTGTTAGGCTTGCGCGGGGACATGGGGGGTCCAACACGTAGAGGCCCTTTCGAGAATTTTGATCTACTTTGTAATGATTGATATTTTGATAATTGATAATTCTCTCTGACTGCATCAATAGTTAATACAGGCACAGACAGACCCCGCAGAACATAATGGGACTATTGTAATGATAAGTGATTCGCCAAACTTTGGGCTATGTGGGTGAACTGGGGGGACTAGCTGGCTGGGCCTATGGAGTGAGAACCGGCACCTGCCTATATTCAACATCTCACATTATCGAATCCTACTTTAGGCAGGTGGTGACTCGCCTCTCCTTGGTGGGCCCCCCAAACAGCCAACCCGATGGTCGACGGGGGGCAACACTGTTGAGAGAGGCTGGGGGTGTCGAGAGGTGTGGGCCCCGGTTTCACCATCACGAGCGAGTAATCTCGAGCTCGGTGCGGGCTTCCCCGCTATTATGCCTTTAGACACTTCCACCCCCGAGTGTATGGCTCTTGCAGAAATTTAGACAACAGCCTATTATCTAAATTTCTGCAAATGCCATACCTCTAGCGCCCCACTCTGACCGGCCAATGAAGGCAATCCAGAGGTGAGAGACCTGATGATCTGTCCGGCCGTACCTCTAAGTGGCAGACGAGGCGGAGCCCAGTTCTCTCGGAGGAACTCGAGATGATGGTAGGGGGTGGTGTCGCTACTCACCAACAGCTCGCCACAAGCTGCTCTTAAGCCCTTATTATTATTATTATTATTATTATTCATGAGTATGGTTTGTTTTGTTAGTACTCTGTACTCAGTACAATGCAATCAAACGTCGGATAAACAGTGCGTAATGTTTACTTGTGCCAATTGTGTCAAACAGTAGGACGAAGTAAGCTGAAGCTAAGTCTTGTTGGTGGTCCGGTCGCGTACTGCTACTGGTCAAAAGATGAAAATGTTAGACTGTTAGTGGTCCTTGATCACAACTGCGTTGTTACTATGAAACCAGGAGTGCTCTGTTGATCATTATATTTTTTTTTCCTTAAGTTGGAATGTGAATTTGATGGTAAGTTTGGGAACTGGGATTTTTCCATTAGAGATCCAGTGGCACAATCAGCTTTTAATGAAATGTGTCCCATATATGCCAAAAAATTTTACCACCCGTTTACAAATGCATGCATGTGTTTAACTCTACCTAAACCTTCGGAGAATTCACAGAGGAGAATAAACAAATGCCGACTGCAAAACCTCATTGAAAATAAAAACAAAACGAGGCGACACTCGGTACACGCGACGCGATGCGACGGCGCACGTGGATTGATTGCGGAATGTTCCACTGTGGAGCGATTCGCAAACCGATTAAAATGTTCGTTTAGAGGTGACAGTGAGATATGCGGGCGGTATGGCAACGTACCATACCTAAAGACGTTAACAGAAACAGACCGACAATATCAGACACTAGCTGCCCAGATAATTTAACTGTGGGCCTGTTTAATGATTTGATTAAATTATTATTGTCGTTAATACGACAGGTTGAGAATTCATTTCGCCCAATGCAGCGATCGAGAGACTCCTATTGCCCCTGCGGCAATATGTGTACGGCGGTATGGCACAGAAACAAAGGCTAATCAGGTGCAAGGCAAACGCAACTCTTGTTTTCGCACCTCGAATGCTATCACTACATAAAACGATTGAAGAAGATTTCGTAAACGTTTGTATTGTCTATTTCTTATAACATCTTTGGCACGTCGAAAGCAGTGGGTGGCGCGCGTCATTACCCGCGTCCTGCGAGACAGTAATCGAGTATCAATCAGCCGCCAGCGCGAGCGTTGTTCGGTGCACTTAATCGTTTCTGCTCGGATGCGATTAAACCCTTTGCGGTATATTTCAACTTGACGCGACTAGTGATTAGTGCGAAACTTTGAAGAGGCTTCGAACGTTGGCGTCGGTCGACTAATGAGGAACATGCATCTTCAGTCTTCCACTGTACATTAAATATTTGATTAGACGCCGCGAGTCATTTTGAGAGTTATTTTCGATGAATATTTCGACGGTCCCTACGTATATAAGGACATGTCAAAAACCGAGGTTTTCAGGAGAGCGTAATTTGTGTTCAAACCACTCTAGAAATAATTCTATGTACGAGTACAACATTTTTTTTTCGGTAATGTTTTATTAGATTTAGAAACTTTAAAATGATATTTATACATATTTATTTTTCTTACATTTTTCTGGAAAAACTGACAAATCTTAAAATAAATGCGTGTCAGACAAGTCTTAGATAACTTTTTATACTCAGTTAAGAAAAAAACAGTGTCTATTATACAAAAGATTTTAAATAAAATAGTTTATGAAAACGTAGGATTGTGTTATTATTTTCAAACGGATATATTATACGTTCTAAGTTCGCCACCCATGGGTATAAAAAATACATCAATAAAGCCATATCGCTTTAAACGCGGTTTCATTCATTAGGGTAGGACCATATTTCTTGTAATGTAAACAAAGACATGTCTTTAAATAAAATTTATTAGGATTGTGTTTTATGAATTACACTAGGTTTAATATTGAAAATAATTTATTGTTAAGTTACAATCTTCTTAAAATCTGAACAATTGGTTCTTGTCTCATTGAAATAAATACTAAACATAAAATATCACAGTTAAGATTTATAATTAAATTTCTTTAAGACTATTCGAGCGAGGAAAGATAGTATTCATATAGATGTTTTTAAAATGTTGTAAGGGTTTGCAACTGCCGAATATTAACGGGTAATCCATTCCATAAACGAACAGCTGCATTAGAAAAAGAGTTAGAATAGAAGGAGTAGTATGGGATGGAATTTACAGTCGAAGATTATTAGCGTAGGAAGAGAGGCTAAGGAAACGTTCCTTGAGATATAGAGAATAGTGAGGATAAAACAGTACACAGTAGAGAAGGGAAAGAATGTGAGTATTCCTGCGAAGGCGAATTGGCAACCACTTGAGTTGAAGTCGAAATTCGGAAACATAGTCATATTTACGTAAACTAAATATATGAACCTTATACATAAATGTGAATGGAATTTTAAGTTATTCGAAATTCTTCAATTTGTTTTATTAGTTTTTTTTTTTTTTTTTACATACATTTTGGAGATTTATTTGAGTCTTGCCAAATGGGTGCATCTTGTGAATGATTTTGATAAAATCCTTTCATGTCTTTAGTACAAATACCCGTATTTTTAGCATGCAGGTTGTTTAAAAATTTTACTTTTTATGTCATTCAGTCGACAGACAAGCAGACGGGCCACCTGATGGAAAGTGGTCACCGTCACCTATGAACATTTGCAACACCAGGGGAGTTGCCAACGCGTTGCTAGACCTGAAGTCCTTTAGGTCAGGTCCTATTAACTCCATTTTTGAAGAAGCCCATATTGTAGCACCGAGAGAACACCTCAGAGGGAAGTTAGTTCCACAATTGACTCGTTCTGGGCAGAAACGAACAAGAAAACTGCACCTCTGAGCACTGCCAGGTCCAGTCGATGAGGGTGAAACTTCTCGCTTCGGCGGAAAGTACGGTGTAGGAAAAGAGACTTTGGCACCATGTCGAACCATTCGACAGAGCACTCACCATTGTAGAGACGGTATAACATGCACAGACTCCCAATGTTTCTGTGCAGGCTCAGATGTTCGAACCTGTCAGTAAGTCCTGGATCGTTAACAATACGAACAGCGCGTCTTTGTAGGGAGTTAAGTGGACCAAGCTGGTATTTGGGAGCTCCTGCCCACAAATGGGAGCAGTATTCCAGATGGGGCCGCACATGGGCCTAATAAAGATAGAGTAGCTGCTCCGATGTGAAATACTGCCTCGTTTTGTTAAGCACCCCCAACTTTTTGGATGCCAACTTGATCTTACACTCAATGTGACTCCTAAATTGCACTTCGTTCGATATGTCAACGCCCAGGATACCGATACTCTTACCAATGGCAAGAGGAGTGCCTTGGAACTGTGGTGCTACAACTAATGGGGTTTGTTTGTCTTTGTGTCTTCGAGGGGTTGAACTGCACTAAGTTGAGTGGACCCCAATCCTCGGATTCCGTTCCAGAGAGTGCTTGACTTCAGACACAAGTCTAGTCCTGCTTTCTTCGATAAGTGTCCGAGAGGCATTTGCACGGCTTGTATAGTGTGCATCTCCCGTACTGTCATCCGCGTAGCAATGAAAATTGGAGTGTTGCTCCGACATTTCATTGATATGCAGAAGAAAAAGCGTGGGAGATAGCACTGAGCCTTGCGGCTACTTATATTCAAACGTATTTCTTAGCATGGGTTTTCATACTATTATCTCCTATTAAGACAAAAGCCGCAAAAAACTTATTAATGAATATTATATACTTGATTAAAATCAGTTTATGATAGTATATTAGCTGATTTGTAATATTGTTCTACATCTCTAGGTACTTCGGCAGCTTGTCTTTAGTCATTTCGTCGTTAAAAAACTTCCAATGAGCGATCCTCAAGGTCCATTGAAATGTATTTTTCACCACATAAATTTTCCTCTAAGAAAAGAGGAAAATTTAATGGTGTTTATTAAACTGTAGTAAAAGCAAATAAAGACAAATGCATAAATAAATTTATAGTGACACGTATAGACAAACATGTAGGACATGACTTCATATACTTCAATATTATGTAAAGCTTTTTTTATCTATAAAAAATGATCAAGTAAATCATATTTTAAAGAAGTTTGCAACTCATAATAATGATTTGATTTTTTTTATTGGAGAACCTACGTAAATGACGTCAAGTCAGATAAGACCGCGTTCGCACCGAGCGGCGCGCATTTTAAAATACTGTACAAAACGATAAGTATACATATCCACATCTACGGCACTTATTCGTCGTACTTATATAACTTGTACTCTTATACAATTTGTATATTGAGTAAAAAACATAATATTTCAGCAAAAATCTTATATAGGTATTGCCATTTTTGACATGTCTTTATGTACGTAGGGACCGTCGATTTATATTACTATTATCTCCACCAACCCGCATTGGAGCAGCGTGGTGGAGTACGCTCCAGGCCTCCTCCAAAGAAGAAGGGGTGAGACTCGTGCATAGCAGTGGGTATCAAAGGTTGTCATTATTATTATTTTTCTTATTTAAATTACTTCATAACAATACGTGAGCACACGTAGCCTGGTATCAGCTTATACTACAGAAAGGAATCGCCAACACTCTATCGTGTATCTCTATCTTTATTATATAAATTTAATATTTTTTTTGAACTAAATGAAACTGTTTATATACACTACCTAATTTAATAATGTTAAAACTATGAACGGGTGACTGGATAACGAGATAAACACATCGAAATTTGAAAAACTGCATTTTTGACCTCTGGTTTTTGTGTTAATGTCTATAGGCTGGAGTGATCACTTAACATCCAATTGCATACTTTTTTGCCACCTTCATTATATAAAATAACTAGCCGCCAGCACTCACTAAGGTCTCAACCTTATCTGGTAAGTTGGGTCAAACTGCACACGGCGTGCAAGTTTGATTAAAATCGGTTATGTAGTTTAGGAGTCCATCGCGGACAAACACATTGACACTTAATTTATACAACATGTAACGGGAATAATACACACTCTCTCACACCTCGAATAGAAAATCTAGTTATAAACATAATACATGAACTGTAATTACATGTTTATGTATAATTTCATATTTTTATTTAAGAAATAAGCTGTCCTCAATTTGTACGAACAATATGCACACTCTATGCTACCCTACCTCTACCAACGGCCGCACATACAACACGAACCTACTCTAGTAAATTATCCTTCAAATTACTATTACATAAAAATATACACTGCATACACAGTAATTTACGATTATCGAACAGTCGGCAGCAAGTAGTTCGATGCAATTAATCGTTTCTACTCGAGCGCACTCGTGCTTCTTGGGATATAAATTATTACAACTTGGATCGACTTGGAATGGTAGGTAGGTCCTTCAAAACTGAAAAAATGATGGAAAATAAAGTGTTTTCTATATAGTGTTAACAAACGTTACGGCAATAGCAGCTACATGTAACGAAATTAAAAGGAAAACTATCATACGTAAGTTGGCTTTACAAGTTAGTGAGTAATAGTCGACCAAATGGAATAATCCAAATTTTTTAACAACTCCATACATTTCTTAAATATATTTTTTTCATTACATTAATCAAACCTTACAAATCTTCACAGCAATCTCGAACGTAGGTACTTATTTATAAAGAAAATGGTGAATTAGATGAGAATACATAACACATCATTTAATCTAAGCTCGGCGCACACCGGCCCGCCCGGCTCCACGCTAAACCAGATTACAACCTCAAGCGTCGCCCGACCACCGACCACCGACCACCTCAATTAATCTCCTTCACTGCACCGACACGCTCCTTACCCCACACACCTTCATATCTGTATATGTGCCGTCTCGTTGTCTTGACCGGCCGCTGCCGCTGGATCCTCGTCCTCATGTCAAATATCAAAGTTAGCCCTTTGTTTACGGAATCAGTGTTATTTCTCTTTGTTTTGCAAGTGTACGATCCTAAAGAAATTATAAATGTTTGATTTGAGTTTCTTAACACCATTGAGGTAATTATTTACTGGTAAAAGCTCGAAAGTGACGCACCTCATTAACTAATCTCTAATCTGTCTGCTGTCAAATAGTAGCACTAATTCCATTTTGATCACGTGTGCCAGTTTACAAATTAGGGGAATTTGTAAATTTCTGCCATAGAGGCAAAAATACTTAAGCTAGGTAGCAACACATCTTCACTTTGACCTCTGATTTTATTGTAAATATCTATAACTATAGACTCTAGCATTACTGCACTACTGCTAGCATCCGTGTTGGCTGCATACTTGTGTCCCACCATCATCGCTTTAAAGCTTTCTGAATGTTTAAATAAATTTAATTGGTTATAATTAGCCAAACCAGTAAATGCATTTATATGTAAAAAATCATTAAATAATCATATTTCATACAAATTTCTTGATGCCTAGCTACGATTAAGGAGTTAAATACGAAACGTTAACTTAATCTTCTCATCCCCTAGTTCATGCATCGCCCCGTTTATAGTCCCCCCGCAGGGCTCCGGCGCCGGCGACGGCGAGGATCATTGCAAACGCGATCGACTCGCCTCCGATACCGGCAACCACTTATTTCCCCTTCATGCGATCCCGCCTCCGGCCCAGAATACATCAATATGTAAGAGAAGGCGCGAGTTAACGGTGAATAAATAAAGTGTAAGGCGCAGCGTGAGAGCCGCCGCTCTTACTTGTAAGGCTGGCCATATACGAGTCTCTTGAACTAGTCAGGGTCGACTGCTAATTCATAGCTTTTATAATGACAATAGCACACAGAATAGCAGAGAACTGTGCAGTTCTAATGTGAACTGATGCACGGTAAGCAAATACGGCCGGCTTTTTGATATAATTAGGTACCTCATTCTACCAACAAATCAAAATAGGATAACACTTAACACTACCATTTAGTCGCAAATAGATCGTGACTACGTTCTCCAACTCTGTTACTCCGTGGTCCATTACCTGTCAAAGTGAATAGTCTTCCCACAACAGCACAAGTGGAACTGCTGAAGTAATTACAATTATTACTCACCAGAGTAGTTGTAACTACTTCAGCACATTGTATACATACTTAACCTCCACACTAAAGTACGTGGAAGTTCGTAAATCATTCAATTCAAACTCTTCCCGTCACATCTAAACTTCAAAAACAAGTGAAATCTTGTAATATTGGATGAATTGTGTGAGTAGAATCTCTTTTTCTATCTATAAAAAGTCATTTTATTGCATATACTAATAGATGAAATTTGGACGTGCCACTTAATTTTATAATAATTGGATTTTGTTAATATAACTAAGTTATTGCTAATTTAATCGTCATCATTATAGCCGCACTCCCTAGATTAACAATATTAGTGCTACACCGACGAAACAAAGTTTGACGAAAAAATGTTCGACGCTCACAAAAAACTGCGCATTAACTTAGCGATATTAAAGAAGACGATGCCCGTGATATACTTTTTGTTTTGGCACAGACCGAGCTCCGACTTATTACGTACCGAGCTAAATAATAAAGCCGCCACTTTACTCTGATGAATATTTTACATCGGCGATGTTGATAGCGCGGGAAGAGTTGAGCCATCTTCGTCTTTACTTTTTTAATATTCCTGCGTTGAAGGTACGCGCCGCGGGTTGCGGCGGTTGCGGGCGGGCTGAGTACTTCGAGTTTCATAAAGATGCAACGTTGACATTTAAACAATTGTCAGTAGTTACAGGCTCCTTAAAATAAGCGCTAGCACGTGTTCAATTGGTGACTCCAGCTTGATGCAATATAACATAACACCTGTTCATTTAAGATTTCATAAAGTTAAATAATCTCGACCTCTTGAAAAGGGGATCGATCAATCGTTTCCTTTATCGAAACTAAGTTCAGTATTTTCTAAATTTTAGTTTACCCAAAAGCATTTTCCTTCTTTCCGTTTTCGTCAGAAAGTTTCTTGTGGTGGCAAGGTTTTATTTGGGTGAAAGAAACGAAATTAACATGATACAGTGGTATACAATTTTAGGCGCCCGAAAGCGGCGCTATTTACTGGAATGGATTGCATCGTTTATATCTGACTAGACACTTGACGTATTTTGTTGACTAAATTGTACACGTGCGATCAAAAAATTCAACACAGCGATCCTTATTCAATTGAGAACTGATGCTGGGTGAAAAATTATTTACCTGTAATATTTTTATTTTCGCAATAACACATGCGAATTAATTTAGAAATGAATCAGTCAAAAGTATAAATATTTGCGTTTTCATTCATCCTGGTGAACGTACCATGCCCACTTAAAATACAAATCTGCAAATCTTAAAAGCACGCAAAAATATATTATTATATCTGCTCCCATCTGGACACATTTCTAATACTTTTTTCCCGCATGATAATTAGGGGCCGGCGCCAAAAGCGAGCGGCTCACGTTTCTTGTCGCCTTTGATTCCCCTATTGAATCGCACTGTTCCTGAGAGGTCCTCACTAATTGAATTGCTCATTAAACTCTCTTTAACGATTTCCAAACGAATCACAGATGCTGCGAGCATTCCGGTGCACTTCCAAATTCGGTTCGAATGTTCCCGCAACAATGCTCGCGTAATAAACTGCTCCCAACTAGGCGGGGTAGGAGGAAGAAGGGGAGGGGGAGGGGTGCGGGACGTCGCGGCTTAGTCAAATATTTTCCTTTTTCGCCGACGATACTTTAAGCCTCATAGATATTCATTAAAACAGTAATCGCACCGCCGATTATTAAGGCAGGTATTAACCGTTCACAAGCCGAAGGAAGTTTTCATTTTCTCGGAATGTTGCTTTTTAAGATAAGTACCTAAACAATTTCTTGACTCTTTGATGGTTCTTATTTATTATCATACTAGGAGAAATGCTTTACCTGTGGTTCCATATAAGCATATTCATTATTTGAGAAAGAATAAGAAAAGGAAAATCTCTTTAGTTTGTAGAAATGATAATTATTATTTACAGGTTACAGTATGAATCAATTACTGTCGTAAATCTATACTAGTCAGAGCTTGTGGTTTGGTTCATGTTGTTATTTAGATTTCTGTGGTTGTACCTACCTACCGAATATTATGTACCTATAATAGTTACCGTTCTATATTATAACCACATCGAACCTTTTGGCTAAAGGCATGAATTGCAACATTCACTCACCATCAACCTCAATTATACACCCTTTAGTATCTCCTTTACTTAAAAACACCATCACAAAAATAAAGTATCGGTTTCACGATGCTCCTCAGTTGGCGAGATTAGCATCGTTGTCGACACAGATGCTCCCGCCGCACCGATAACCGTATCTCATATCAGAAAGTACGGCGAGGTGCGCGTCTGTCGGACCATCGATTTCTATTTTAAATAGGGAAAGTGGGTCGTGCCTGTGACCGAGTTTCGGCGACTCGCTGCACCGCCGCCGCCGGCGAGCGACGCCGCGCGCACTCACTATCTGCGGCACCAGCAAATTGTTACATTACATTTTATAAGTGAGCACCCAATCTCTCTGCCGTCAAATGGTATTCAGCTCTCTCGTGTTCCGGTTATTTGGATGACCTAATAATATGGAATATGTTATTACTACTGCAGAATCAATACATCTTATATATTACAGGTGCCAACGAATCTACATTGTAGATGTCGGCTGTAAGCGTGATTAACCATATGTATCTTCACGACAGATCCCTAACGAGGTAGGCAGAGAGTGTAGAGCGCCAGATATCTCGGTCCTGACACACCTCTCGTGCCTCATCTACCTTCATCATACTCTTCATACATGCACGCCGATTTCTAAGACTTTTGACAGCACCATCAGACAGAACTAGACCTATTTTGTCATGGTAGGTCAATCTCGGTCTTCCTGGGCCTCTGCAACCATTTACATTCGCATTGTTTCTATATGCCCGAACCATCGGAGCATGCCTTTTTTCATTTTTACACCGATACTATCATTCACACAAAGTCTCTTTCGTACATCTTCATTACGAACGCGATCGGTGAGCGATACACCGCAGATCTTGCGCAAAGATCTCATCTCGACCGCGGTTAATTTACTTTCATGCTCTTTACTGCATACCCAGCTCTCGCTTCCATATAAAAGCGTTGGAGTAAGTATAGTATTATGTATGGCTAGTCGAGCCCGCTGGCTGAGATTTTTTGATTCTAGCATCTTACCCAACGCTCTATTCACGCAATTCCCAGCAAGCACTTTTCTTTCTATGTCAGCGGTGTACTTTCACTTATTATCAATGTGAGATACATGCATTACCAATTTCGTAACATAAAAAATATAGTTCAATTTATAGACCGATGGTTCCTATCTCAAAGGCTTACGGCCAAATACTCAAACGTCACTTTAATCTAAGTGGGACTTTAAAGTATTCTGTCTCTATAAATCACGTTCAAACGATAGTGATAGCGTAAATTTGAGGGTTGCTTAAAATTAAGTGACGTATGAGTATTCGGCTATTAGAATCTTAATCTCAAAAGGAGCAACTTAATCTACTCTAGCTTTAACCCTTTGACGCATATGGGGCACGGGTGTCACAGAGATTTATTTTGTATTTTCACGATTATGTAGCATTATTTTCACACTGCGGTGTTCCGACTCATCTGCCACCAGTGGCGTGGTAATGGGAACGCTCTCACATATCGGTGACCTCACCGTCGGCTGCTCTCTTCTGAAACCCCCACGATCAGAGCTCTTTTGCTTCAATGCCAGTGGCGTGCGGAATGCCTGTAGGCCAACCAGCTCGAGATCTTTCTCCAAACAGGCGACGGGCAACTTTTAGTTCCACGCACGGAGGTCCTTGCATTACTTACGAAACAAGCTGTCCTACGACGGCCGGGTGGAAGAGTTCATGGTCAGGTAGTTGGGTCCCGGAGGAGCAAAAGCAAAAGAATCAATCCCTCCATATCTTTGATAAACGGCGGGACTATCGTTAGTAGGCTGGGGGTAGGGTGCAAGGATAACGATGTACTTGTACACCTCTTTCCCAGCCGTCTCTTCACCACAGCAACGAGTGGCGGACAGACCGACGCCTAACGCCGCTACCTCGCTAGGTTTGACCCGGTACTGAGCTCCCTCCGCCTGGACAAGGTTGAAATCCCTCCCCGAGGGTTTTAGCCTTGTAATAGCGGCGGGGGTGGGGGGCGTACAGAGTGCAACTCTAATTAAGATAAAGAGAAGTATAGCGCAATAGCAACAAACAATTCAATTCGTATTGTAATTTACACTGTAGTGACAGGAACTCCATACGGATGGTTTATCCCGTATCAGTTCTTACGGAGCAATGCATTTGGTGGAAATAATATGACGGTATTAACTTTGTCAAACACAGCGACGCAACCAGAATAAACTGAATAAAAAGAATAAACTGAATAATTATTTATCTCATATAAAGTTTACCTTAATGAACAGTCACAGAGCTATTGAAGCCATCCTGTCCTCGAGGAAAAGAGGGGAGAGGTGTAACACGTGCCAGCCAATAGTTATCTCTCGGGTATTCAATATTTAACTGGAGCTCGCAAAACTGCAAAGTGGTTTATAATAAATGGTGATCGAATGAAAGCAACGAATGAGCGGCGCTGCTGTACGGTTTGCTACACCGCTGCACGCGTGACTTCCATTTAATTCGGTCATATTATTATATGTTTCGCTGAGTTTTACTTGATGGTCGAGATATAAAATCAAAGAGTAAAATGATTATGATGTTGTTGACTACAGTCCGCTGAATGGAAGCCTCCCACAAGATACATACAATGATCGGTTCTGGACCGCCCTCGTCTACCGATTGACTGTGACCTTCTGACCGGTCTGTCTATTTACCACCTTTATGGTACAAAAAAAACAACTTCGCAATTTCGGGTTCTTTTTTCGGAAGACTGAGGCGATTCGTTAGATATTATGTTGTTTGGGTCCCATATAAAGGCGAAAGCTATTAAAACTCATCGGACATGTTTCAAATTGAAAAAACTTGGCCCACAGAGATCGAGCTTATTGACCTGTAAGCCACCGAAGTAGTAATTCATATTTTTAACTTTAAATATTTCATACTTGACGGAAAATTATAGGCGAACAAAATAATTAGCTAAAACAAACATTCCATTTTCCACGATGCTTCACAGACCTCACTCAAGGTAACGAATTCTTTGATCCTTGAGCTGAATTCTTTGATATTGAGTGGAGTATCTAATTTTTCGCATAAAGATAAAATATATTTTTATGAAGCTGCAGCTAATAACCCCAGAGTCCCCAATTTGGTTATCATCTGCATGCCTCATGATATAAAGTTCTTCGGAATAAATTCTATCATAAGGTGTTGGGTTAGGTTTTTCAATTAGTTTTACCATGTAATGCCATGTAAAACGGTGACTGACGGTTGTATGGAGTATTTTAATAAGTGAAATTATTCTATTTAGCAACCATCAGTCAACAACAATTAATGACTGATGGAATTGAAGAACGCTGGCATGAGTGTGTAATGGACGACTTACCACTTCTAAGGATGTTACAACATACAACTGTCTGTTTGAGCTTCTTTGAAATTTGCCGCTTACCAATCAGAAAACCTGCAATATAAGGTGTAGTAATCTACGAGTATACTGTAAAGTTGCACCGGCTCGCGGCTTTAGTGAAATTTGTGTTATTTTCAGGCAACATAATGAAAAGCATTGTATCCGATAACGTAATTGTCGGTGCGGCGAGTGCGGCGAGTGCCGTGAGCACGCTCGTTGTGAATTTATTAAAATTGCCCATTTTATTTTATGTATCGGAATCACAGACATGTTGGTTCTTCCACACGGATGCGGGAACAACGGCTTTATATTATCGTGAACAATTTCAAAGGGAAGACGCCAGAAAAAAAATGTAATATACCTATTATGTTACGCATACTAGACTGGAAATGACAAATTCCAAGAAGAGCACAGGAATGAAACTTTATTAGTCAACGGTTGGTTAATGTGTTGTAACTGCTCTGCTGTCGATTTCTCTGCCAAACCTTAGTAACAAAGTGTTAGTTTGAGACAGTCACAAGATTAATAATTTCTTTAAACATCTGCTTATTATTATATCACAGCATTTCTCATCTGATTAGAGAAGAAGTGGACAAAACGTGTACTACAGCAAATTCGCTATTGCTCACTTCCCTTTTATTTATTTCACCACTAATCGAGTGTTTAATACCTACTACTCGAAGAGTATGTGTATAAAGGTGTTTTACTAAATGGTAATTCTTCCTAATCTCTATATCCTACTTAAAATTATAAATGCGAATGTTTGTATGTTTGTTTCTTATGTTTGTTTCCCCTTCACGCAAAAACTGCTGAACTCATGAAAATTGGTACACACATAGGATCGTATTTACCCCAAAAAGTGTTTCTGTGGGATGCCATAGGATAATTTGATGAGTTTTCACAGATTACGCGAAAAGCGACCTACACGCGGAGCCGCGGGCAATAGCTAGCTTGATTTTTACGTAACCTAAAAATCAAATAACGTTAGTCTCATTAAAACTCAAGACTGGGTGCCCTATTTTGGCTAATTTAAGTATTGAAATATTTCTAAAAGTCCGAGGAAGGTTTAAAATGTAAGAAAATAAAATTATAAGAAAAACATTAAAAATAACCATTTCGTTTACCCAAACAAATTGTTTGTACCTGTCAAATATTTGACATGTCATTTAATTTCTTCAGGTAGTCTAAAATAAAGTGCAATTTAGAGCACAGTTCTGAGCTTCTTCTATTATAGCTTCACATAGTAGCGTAAGTTATATCTCGTCTGAAGTGGTTAGAATTACTACGGAGTTAGACGATAAGGTGAATGCACCAATGTTCTTGTGAGATTATATCTTAAGTATGAAGACGACCAAGCTTGAGAGGAAGAACATCGATTACGTCGTTCCAGTGTGGTAGGGCCTTTACTGGGCACGGATGTCGCGAGCGGCGCGGGGAGCGACATGGCTGTCACTCGCGCCTTTGTCCCGCTGCCGCTGTAATCCTGCCCCGAGGCAGATGCAATTTCATTCGCAAATAACTATAAACCAATTTGGTTCTAGCACGAATGTCCAAATAAAAAAATTGTGCATTATAAAAATGTTTTACTTTAGTTGTGATGTTATTTTTAAATAAGTTAAATGTAAACCAATTTAGTAGCATGTTTTTATAACTTTTCATTTGTATTTTATGAAGTTTTACAAATAGAATAGCTTTTATATAAATAAAAAAAATTATCATTTTGGTGATTATCCGTAGGCATGGATAGTTAGGTGGTAACATTTCCAACATGTCGAAACATGTCTACAGCTGAACAAAGGCCTCTCTCAAAGATTGTTACAACTAACGGTCCCGGACCATCCAGCGATTGCCACCTTGATCAGGTCGTTGATCCATTTAAAAAAGACTACGCTTTGTCTGCCAGTGCGCAGTTGCCACTCGAGAACTCTTCTGCCCCAACGGCCGCTGGTTCTTCGAGTTTCCAGTGAGGGAAACTCCAACTAATCTCTCCATTCCTTTTTGTGCATTGTTAAAGTGTAATTGAAAGAAATAAACAAAATAAATAAAGTGCTGTTGCAATATTAATTTAAATGCATTATACATGTAGTAAGTAGAACTGCTACAATTAGAGACGCAGTCAAAGATAAGATTTCTCTCAAGATGCGTGTTTGATGTATTCTTTTCTATTTTCATTGACTCCATTTAGAACTGAGCTCAAAGCAAAACGTTTTCTTTCACTGCGTTACTGTCTGTATCGTTCATAACTTCGCTCCTTTGAATAACAACTCGGCAAGTTTTTTCTATTCAATTCTCAACACTCACGGATACAGGCTGGAGTATTTTACAGTTCAACTACTTTCTATAGTATATTCACAGATAAAATGCGCCACGATGCACAAATATAACAACACATGAAATTCAAAAAATCATGGCAAGTTTCATACATTGATTTGTACAAAAAAAGTTAGAAAAAAGTACAAGGTAAAACGGATTAGAAATATTATCTAGGGAACCTAAAGAACATTTTCTAATGTGTAAATTATTTTTAAATCACCGGAATAAAAATCGTCTTTCCTAACAACAGTAGAAACACTCCATACTAAAGTTCAATTTCAAACTTTTTATTCCGGAGAGTAAAAAATATTTGAAGTATCAGGAAATGTTGTTTAGGTTCACTGGATAATCTTTCCATGTTGTTTTACCGTGTACCTTTTTTTCATTTTTTTCTGTACAAATCTTGATATGATCCTTTGTAAGTTTTTGGTTTTACTTTGTTTTTGAAAAAAATTGCCGAGTTGTTATTGGAAGGAGCGAAGTTATGAACGATACAGTCAGTAACGTAGTAAAAGAAAACGTTTTGCTTTGAGGTCAGCTCACATTCATACTGATGAATATCATAAAAGCTAAAATCTGTTTGTCTATCTGTAAATTTTCACATCTGAACTACGAGTACATTAGCGAGTTGGGGGCAATTTAGAATTGAAATAGTTAAAGATCAAGTCAAGCATAGGCTTATCCTCTTTAAAACAATACCCCTAATAAGCAGAAATAGAAGATGGAAGCTTATATATTACGAAATCCAAGCAGCTGAAGTCGCGATGTAAGCTAGTGACTCCATATTTCGAAACTGTTATTCGTCGTCCCACCGTCGCAAACCATCACATTGAAAACGAGAAACGTTTAACACCTTTTAATAAGTAAGTGAGGGATCCTCAGGTAACTGTATCGTTAACGTTTAGTTGAGAAAATATCACACGTCGTCGGCGAGCTCCGAGCCTCCCGGGGGGAGTGGGGAGGGAAGAAAAGGCGCAAACTTGAAGAAATGTTGCATCATTCATTGAAGATCTAGTTAACGACTCAGTCGCGTGAGAGTGTGAAATGCGTCAAAATGAATAGAGACGACAGTTTTCGATTCAGTTTAGGCCAAAACAATAACTGTTTATCAATGTGGTGAGACTCACCACAATTGCCTTTCCGGGCACATTACCGAATTCCAAGAGCGGCACTAGAGAACTGGAAATATCCCAATAGCGGGTGGTATAGCTCCAGTATAGGAGCGTTTCCGGGCACATTACCGAATTCTAAGAGCGGCACTTGAGAACCGGAAATATCCCAATAGCTGGTGGTATAGCTCCAGTATAGGAGCTACAGAGCGTAGGTACCATCGCAATATCCTAACCTATCTGCCGCCAAATGGTAGTTTTTATTTATGTTATTAGAGTGGCAAAGAAGCATGCAGTTCACATTGATGTTAAGTGATGACTGCAGCCTGTAGATACCTACACAATGACCAGAGGTCAAACTGCAGATGCGTTGCCACTCCTGAGGCCTAAGGTGTTATGCTTTTGTGCCGGAAATTCAATCAATCATTTATTAAAATCAAAAAAGAAGAAAATACATTAATAACAGACTTAAAACAAGGTGGTAAGTTAATCCAATCAAAACGAACCAATGCTAGCTTTACAGCTAGCATTGGTTCGTTTTAGATTTGCCATCGAACCCCAAACTAGGCGGAGCCTGTATTTTGGGCGCTCTGCAGCCAGTTCAACAAATAAGATGCGCTTGTTCATGTACATATTCGCATAGATAATTGAAAAGTCTATGAATTATTCAAGTAAGTTAACTTAATTATAAAATACGGATTAATCACTACTAATTCTGGAATCTATATTTTTAAGAATTAGATAATTATATTTAATTACATTGGTTAAATATTTTAGATTACTTAGTTAAATGATCATATTAGAGACAACAATTTAGGCGTCAGGGACAACGCATCCATATTTTGACGACGTTTTTGTGACACTTTAACATCCATGTGAACTACATGTTTGTTTGCCATCTTCGATACATAAAATATAGCACTACTTACCTCCAACCTGGAGATTGAACCCAAGACCCTAGCGTTGCAGTAGTAGTTTGCAACCATTAGACCACTGAGGCAGCTATGTAATCCTATTTGAGCAATAAAGTAGGAGTAGGAAATAACTCTAACTCAGCGCTAACTCGCAAACACATTAAAACAGAATAGATATTCACAGTCGTCTGCAATTGCCTCACTGGAAACTAAAAACGGTTAGGACTTTAATAAGTAAGTAGAAGTTGTATCGTTAACGCTTCGTCGAGGTGATTCCGTGCGCTGGGCTTGTTCTTGAGGCAGAGCGAGTTGTATTATTAATTGAAGAACCGGTTAAGACTGAGTTGAACCAGGATGTCTGTGCTTTTAAGAATAGTTTTTTTTATTTACTGGTGGTAGATCTCCAGCGAAAAAGCTCGAGGACTAAAACATTACCGCCTTACCAAATCTACTACCGGCCCGTCACAATATTGCACCTTCGATTGCGAATCGAACTAATCTAGATCGCAAACAATATTTCCAATCGACCCGCCGTCCGCTTCCCAATAATAACAGACAGGAAATTAGTGTACATTTGTTCTTGGGACGATTTTTCTAACAAATGGATCGAAATATCGATTGAAGGTCTTAAAAAATGGATGGAAATCGAATATTCGATTTCAATCCTGTCATAACTACCACAAAGTCAAAATAATTGATGCCTCAGGAGTGGAAACGCATCTGCATTTTGACTTTCAGGTTGTCTTTGGGCTGCATTATTCACTTGCCATGTATGTGTACTACTTATTTATCATTTTATTACCAAAGAAAAAAAGTCATATCGCATCATCTTCGTATCAAAAAACATTAACAGAACCACTACTAAGTAAGAAATGCAGTACGGCTTGTTACAAGCCCGGAGCTGAGACAACAGCCGGCGTCCGGCTGCAAGTTTAATTACGTGTTTATAAATAATGTTGCTGCGCCGTGTCTTGATGGTGTCGCCATGTTCCGCGAGCGGCTGCAGCCGCGTCTCTACTAATTGAGACTTAGCGAAAATACAACAAGCTAGCTAGTTTCAAACTTCTATCATTCCTTATTAAAGGATAGTCAGAGATAAATGCATATATTCAAGCACAAACTTCGATTCGGCGGTCACTTTTTTCATCTTATGAATGATGGACCTATTTAAATCATCCCAGAGCATTGTAAAACTCCGATTGTCACACTTAGAAACTTAAAAAAAAGAAAAGCCATCCTACCTGGGGATTGAACCTCGGATTGTAGGACCTCGGAGCAGCTGTAGTAGCGAGAATTCAATCTAACAGTATCGTGAATAACTTGACTTGAATTGATCTGTATTTTTAAAAGCAACATATTGGTTGGGGAAAAAGTTTCTTCGCATTTTTTAAGGTAATTCAAAATATTTTTTAATATAGTTTATTTAAATTTAACTAAAGTATGTATGTACCATTTTGTTCGATAAGCTTTTGCCATCTTATAGGTAGGGACATGATCCCATTGATATAAAAATTTTGGGACTTCTCATCAAAATACCGCGACAAGTGGATTTGGCAGTCCTCTCGTGATGTTAACCTAACATTGCATATAGAATTCTGAAGAGACCGAAACAGGTGGAAATCTGAAGGTGCAAGGTCAGGACTACACGGCGGATGCATTAACACTCTTCCCAGCCAAACTCTCTCAATTTTTGCTGAGTGGCTATAGATGTGTGAGGTCTAGCGTTATCATGATGAAACACCACACCCCTTCTGTTTATCAATTCCGGCCGCTTTCTCTCAACTTCTTGCTTTAATCTCATCAGTTGTTCTCGTTGTTGTTCGAGTTCAGAATCGATAGTCCTGCCTGGTGGTAATAGCTCATAATGAATAATGCCCTTCCAATCCCACCACACCCGGGTTAACTCGCAATAAGGTGATGTTGTGTCATCACCTTATTGCGAGTTAACCCGGGTTTCGCCACAGTCTGTGAAGCCGGACCGGCCTTTGACCACGACCTTTTTCACATGTTCTTGTCGTACGTCATCCACTTTTTATCGCCAGTTATCAGCTTCTTCAAAAATGATTCGGTTTCATTACGTCGTAATAAAGAATCATAAATGAGTACACGGTTCATTAGGTTTCTTTCAGTGAGCTCGTGAGGTACCCAAATATCGAGCTTTTTTTTGTACCCAGCTTTTTTCAAATGCGCCAAAACTATTTTGTGATCAATTCTCAGTTCTTCAGCTACGTCGTAACCACTGATATGTCGATCTTGCTCCACTTTTTCAAAAATGGCATACATTTTATCCGTAATAGGGCGACTAGAGCGAGGTGCATCTTTGACATCAAAATTTCCGGATTGAAAACGCTTAAACCAAATTTGTGCTACTTTCACAGACACTGCACTAGGTCCATAAACATCGCAAATTTTTTTCGCGGCTTGCGTTGCATTTTTATCTTTTTTGTAGTAAAATTTTAAAATGTATCGAATTTCTTAATTAGATTCACTCATCTTGACAGTACGAAAAACAAATGAAAACACACATTTGCCTAATTTGAATTTGGAATTATATTCTTTAAAATTTTAACTTTCAATGATACCAAAACCAGCCAGATACAAATACTACAGCCAAAGAGATTTTATTACAAGTTCATACATACTATAATGCGAAAAGACTTTATCCCCAACCTATTATTATATATATATTGCAAGCATTTATAAAAGTATTGAAGCTTTCCCATTATTTCCAACGACATTTCGTTTCACTAAGTCTCTTTATGCAGTCTGTTGCCTCTGAAGTAACTTTACATAAAATCGCGACTGTTTTGTCTTTTTTTATCTATGGAAGGTGGCTAACAAATATGCAGTAGCCTATAGACACTTACACAAAGACCAGAGGCCAAAATGTAAGTGCGTTGCCACCCATGAGACCTTAGTTGATATGTGTCTGTGATAAGTTATTACGGGGCCGTACATTACCATCTAACCGAACACGATAGTACTGAACAACACTACGAGTATTTTGCGGCAGATAAATTAGGTAATACGCTGGTGCCTACGACCTCGAGCGACCCTTAGTAAAATGTTGCAATCAGGTCAACAACTATTCGATCATATCTTCGAAAACCCAAAAGGACCGCTAATATTATGATCACGAAGGAAAGTGTATTTGTCAATGTGTTACGTTTTTTAACCGACTTCCAAAAGAAGGAGGAGGTTCTCAATTCTCATTAATAAATTCGATGAAACTTGGCAAAGAGCCTATTGTTATGAGCCGAAATTGGAGGCCACGCCGAGGAAATGGCAACAACTAGTACGCGTATAAAATATACTTACTTAGTACGCTACGGCTCAATGTGCAAAAGTGTCCCCAGCGAGGTTCAAACATCTCAATATTGAAGCAGCGTAAACTCCATTAATTACTTGGAGTTTGTTTATTCTTGGAAAGCTTTAGGTCTGTTTGCGTTACAAGTTGGTCGGCGGCGGATTCACAGAATGGAAAGTGGCAAGTGAGTTATAATGGCGCGCCTAAATGATGAATGGGTGACGCGGGCCGACAGCACCGACAGCACCGACAGCGACATGTTCGCTCGCCTTTATCTTGCTTACCAGTTTACCACCGCTTGTCTGTCACTTATTTTCGATCCTTTAAATTATGTTTTAAACTTTTATTAGATTTGTATTTTATTTCGGTTAAATTTTTTTGCTACTTATTTAAAACTTACGGTTTCAGTAGATTTATTGATTGTAGGTTTTACTGGTGGTAGAGCTTCAGTGACGGAGCTCGCGGGCGTAGTCACCACCGCATTACCTAATATACTTGCCGCTAAATGGTAATGTTCAGCACTATCGTGTTCCGGTCAGGTGGTAATGTACGGCCCTGTAATTTCCGGCACAGAGGCATAACATCTTAGGCCTCAGGAGTGGTAACGCATCTGCATTTTGACCTTGGTCTTCATGTGGGTGCCTATAGGCTGCAGTCATCACTTACATCAATGTGAACTGCATGCTTATTTGCCACGCCCATTACATAAAAAAAAGGTACAGTTTCTCACAAGACTGATTAAAATAAGTAACATAGAACGGAAAAACACCTTCAATACATAAAGCAGACATAAATAAATACGCTTACACTCACAGCCCCACCGTAGGTATAAGCCTGTGTCGTGGGTGCCGTTGTACACATACAACACATACACAAACCCCAGACCCGAAACAAATATCTGTAGGCTATACAAATATTTGTCTCGGTGCGGGGATCGAACCCGTGACCCTTCGAATCAAACGGTCATCTCACACCTCTGGACTAACCGGGTCGTCAAAGACATCATAATATATATCATACTGTATCGTCATATCATAATCTCAAAGAGATACTATTTCAAATTTCGGAGTAACATCTCCAAGATCAACCAAATAAATCTTCTATTAGGTATCCTGTAATGTCCATATGTACTAGCGGAATTTTTCCTGATAGTTCGAGTTCATATAAAATATGACATGTGACTGGTTAAGGATACTGAACTGAACTGACGCGGGCCGACATGTTCGCTCGCCTTTACCCCCGGTTGGCACCGCTTGCCTTCTATTACATAGTTTCGTCATTTTATATTATATCTCCAACTTTTGAGAGTTTTTTATTTTGTAATTGTTTAATTAGAAAGAAAGAGAGAAAATATTTTAAAATTACGAAACATTTGTTCATTTTTGGCTTTCACTGACTGGTCATTTTTTACTTTCATAAATAGAAGCCTAAAAATTAGCCAATGAATTTCAATTTTAGAGTCTATATTACCACCTACGGCAGAGCACCATGTGCTCGTCTTTTACAAGTACCTTTTTCACTGCATCATTATATTACTTTATATGCTGTTTATTTGCTGCATTTTTCATAAATGCGATGTTGTCTACGCCGTCGAGATGCATGCCTACAACTCTACCACCATTAAAACAGAACTGCATTAGTCTATGTTCATATTAGTAAATGCGGTCAATATCCGCAAGTTCCACTCCTGTATTTCTAACATCGGCTTGTCCTTGAATACAGCTTAATGTTTAGTTGGCAACGACTCCCACTTTACTGAAGTACGGAGAGTGACTCGTCATGTGACGAGTGGTGGCTGTTTAGAATTCAAAATGTATTATTCAAATGTTGGAGTAGTTCGCTCAATAGATGGCGTTGACTCAAACGCTAGCTACAGCTATATTACGCGGTTGAGATTTCTTGGTCAATACATAAGTATATCTGGTTCTTGTTCGTCCATTGAGAGGCTCAGTACAACCTTCACACATACTGTTTTCAGTTCAATTATTTGAATAAACAGTATATACCTGTTGTGTGATTTTTATTTGTGTAGTTTGATGGCTACCCCGTTAACATTGGTCCTTATCGAGTCGGAAGTATCGACGGAAGGCCGGCGACTATAAGGCTGAATTCAGTGAGTCATTTGTGCTGAAAGACCTGGAGACGCTAGCAGCCAAGGAAGTAAGGCACACAGTGACCAAGGAAGTAAGGCACACAGTGACCAAGGAATTAAGGCACACAGTGACCAAGGAACTAAGGCACACAGTGGAACCACAGGTCACATGCTACGAGTGGCATGGTAAAAGTGAGTGAAGAGTCAAAACCGTGAGTACATTTGAAGTGTTAAAGTGTTTTCGTTTCCTGGACTTAGTTTATTTTTATTCGAATTTGGACTTGTAAAATTCAAGATAAATTTGGACTTAGAAAAATTTCGCATTAATTTGTATGAAGAATAAACTTGTAAAATTTTCAAAAGCAAATTAGGACTTAGAATAATTTCTCAAAAAAGTGAACTGACGGGGAACCTATGCCCAATTTAATTTTATTGTCAAACACTTAGAAAAAATTGTAAAATCTTCAACTTAGTAATTTTCTTGTTCAACACTTATAATATTTACTAGTCGACTGTGAACTTAGAATATTTTGCGTTGCATACAACCTTATATCCGATTGTTTGAAGCATTCATGACTTAGAAAATTTATCTTTGAAACATGGAGTCACTTGCTAGAGTACAAAACGATATTTACGAAAAAATTGTAAGGGCGAGATCCAATTATAAGAAAACGCCTAAAGAACGTTTCACTCAGTATTATGTGGAAACTCGTTTAGAAAACTTAGAAGACATGTGGAAAAAATTTAATGATTATGATTCTAAGATATATAGTAACATCAAACAAGAGGATATTGAACAGTATAAATATGTTGAGTTGTATGAACGCACTGAGGAGGAGTATGTTGACTATAAATGTGAACTGAAATCTAAGTTGGCATGTATGGTGATTTCCGTTAAAGATGGTAACGATGTGTCTAAGCAAGATAGCCACAAAGTCAATAACAGTAACATGTTAAAATTACCTAAGATTACTTTACCAACCTTCAACGGCGATTATTCAGCATGGGTAACATTTCGTGATTTATTTGTCTCTTTGGTACATAATAATAAATCTATAGATGATGTACAAAAGTTACACTATTTAAAAACTCAATTAACTGGTGAAGCCGAGCAACTTTTAAGACACATTCCGGTAACGTCAAGTAACTATCAAATTTGCTGGGATCAATTAGAAAGCAGATATAATAATAAACGATACCTTGCAAATTGTCTGTTAAAGAAGTTATTTAGTCATAAATATCTAGTAGTTGAGTCAGCGGGTGGTATCAAGGACTTGCTTGATACCATGACCGAATGTTTATCTGGGCTAGATAATTTAAATATAGATGTTACTAATTGGGACGTTATTGTTATTTATCTTATGAGTCAAAAATTAGATTTTGAATCTAGAAAGCTCTGGGAGGCAAAATTAAGTGAAACTTTTAAAGAATTGCCTACTTTGCTCAATTTTAAAGAATTTCTTCAAACTAGATTCAGATCTTTAGAATTTTTAGATAACAAAGTTGCTAGGCCTTCAGTATCTCGTAATGTAAAATCTCTTCACGTTACTGTACCTACATGTGCTCACTGTAATGGAGATCACAAAACTTGTCACTGTAAAGGGTTTGCCAAATTAGATGTAAATGCGCGTCGTGAGTTTGTTCAAACCAAGGGCTTATGCTTCAATTGTCTTGGCAGTAAGCACTCCGCGTATTCGTGTCGTCAGCCTACACGTTGTAAGATTTGCAAAAGACGTCATCATTCTTTGTTACACCCCAAGAATATATCACAACAGACAGACAACGCTGAAACTGAGGGGTCAACGTTGAATAAGAATATTGTACCAAGCAACGAGTCTATTGTCAATTGTTTCTCGAAAATGCCCAGCCAAGTATTATTGGCCACAGCCTTAGTCAAGGTTGAGTCGAGAACAGGTGTGCTCATGACACTTAGGTCTTTACTGGACCAAGGGTCACAGGCTTCCTTTATAACGGAAGCAGCAGTCCAATTACTCGGTTTAAAGAAATTCGTGAGTAAGGGGATGATAGCAGGGTTAGGAAGTGATCAGACTGGTTCATTAGAGTTTAAGTCTGTGGTGTATTTTAAAATTCAATCGCTTCATAATCCTCAGGTTATTGTTGATGTTAAGGCTCACGTCCTCAAAGATATCACTGCCTTTCTGCCTGAAAGGAAGGTAGTCGTTCAACCGATATTAGAGTTGAACGAGGAAAACTTAGCAGATCCCACATTTAGCACGCCTAATAAAATTGATATTTTATTAGGCGCTGAAGTATATTGCCAGATTTTGGAGGAAGGCATTATCAAAGGTTCACCTGGTTGTCCGATGGCTCAGAAAACCAAGCTAGGTTGGATCTTATCTGGTCAATTATACACAAAGGGTGCGGATCAGACTAATGTCATCAGCATGCACGCACACTATGATGCGAATGAGTTGCTACGTAAATTTTGGGAATTGGAGTCAGAGAGCCCTAAAAGGCACTTCACGCCTGAAGAATCTCAATGCGAGGAAATATTTTCCCGCACTACAACTCGGACATCTTCAGGTAGGTATATTGTTAAATTACCTTTTCGTGACGAAGATTCCGCGTGCAAGTACGGCAACTCAAGGGACATTGCTGAAAAACGATTTTACTCACTAGAACGTAAATTGTGGAGAAATCCTAAACTTAAGGTAGAATATTCCAAGGTGATACAAGAGTACTTAGATCTTGGTCATATGGAGCAAGTTCCAGAAGAGGAACGTTGCAAGCAGGATGCAGTATACCTGCCGCATCACGCTGTTGTCAAAGAAGACAGAGTAACAACCAAGGTGCGAGTCGTTTTCGACGCTTCATGCCCTGGTACCAATGGGATCTCTCTGAACAATGACTTGATGGTTGGGCCGACTCTGCAGTCGGATTTGAGAACTATTGTTCTTCGTTGGCGTTGTCATCCGATTGATCTCATTTCGGACATCATTAAGATGTACAGACAAGTACAAGTTTATAAGACAGATTCAGACTTCCAACGAATTCTTTGGCGTAATCCTGATGGACCACATAGTGAGTTACAGGACTACAGGTTACTGACAGTAACTTTTGGAACTTCATGCGCTCCTTACCTTGCTGTGCGTGCCCTGCAACAACTTGCACACGATGATGGTGTAAATTACCCGTTGGCATCGAAAATAGTTCTGAAAGATTTTTACATGGATGATATGATGACAGGGTGCAACAGTATTGAAGAAGGAAAAATGATATACAAGGAAATGAATGAATTATTGAATAGAGGAGGATTCCAACTACAGAAATGGAGCAGCAATAGCGATGAGTTGTTAGGTGAAATTTGTAAAGGAAATGGAGAACAGGAAAGGAATGGGAGAGATGAAGGAACAGAGAACCTGAAAATAAGAATAGATACAGTTGTAAAAATCCTAGGACTTACCTGGAACCGTCGATCAGACGCCTTCGAGTACTCCGTACACTTGCCGCCGCTAAGTTATCCTGTAACTAAAAGAAAAGTCACATCAGACATAGCTAAATTATTTGATCCACTAGGTTGGATCGCTCCGACTATAATTATTGCAAAGATATTCCTCCAAAAACTGTGGCTATGTGGAATTGATTGGGACGATGAATTGCCCTCACAATTAATGGAGAAATGGATTGCATATCGGAACGATTTGGTTTTACTTACCGGTTTTCAAATACCTAGGTGGGTTAATACCAGCAAAGATGACACGCGTATTGAGTTACATGGGTTCAGCGATGCATCCAACGATGCATACGCTGCAGTAGTATATTTACGAGTAATAGGTATTACAGGGCAGATTAGTGTCAACCTTATCACTTCCAAGACAAGGGTATCACCTATCAAACAGGTATCTATTCCACGACTAGAGCTATGTGGTGCTGTTTTGTTGGCAAGGTTGTTGCACGAAGTCTCACTTACCTTACAAGTTCCTAAGTCTTGTCTCTATGCTTGGACTGATTCATCTGTTGTGCTTGCGTGGCTAAGCAGTCACCCGAGCCGATGGAAAACATTCGTTGCAAATCGGGTATCGGACATCCTGAATGTTTTGGATAGTGATCAATGGCACCATGTCCAATCAAAGGACAACCCTGCGGATTGCGCTTCTAGAGGAGCAATGCCATTGCAGTACCCGAGTGATGAATTGTGGCTGAGAGGTCCTTGCTGGTTGAGGGAAGAAAAAATTAGTTATAGTAAGAAGGATAGAATAACGGAGATAAATTTAGAAGAAAAAGCGAAGAAAGTATGTTGCATGTCAGTTAATGAAGATTTTGATTTATGGGATAAATATTCATCTTTAACTAAACTAATAAGAATAGTTGCATTATGTAGAAGATTTCTGGTTTTAAGGTCTATTATAAAATTTACGAAATGGATTTCAAGCAAGGAAATGTCAGAAGCTTTGAATGTTTGTATTAAGCAATGTCAAGCAATCCATTTCAAGGAAGAATTAGAGAATGTAGCTAAGACAGGCAGAGTTAATAGAAGAAGTAAACTTACCTCGTTAAATCCATTTATTGATGGTGAAGGAATCATGCGTGTCGGTGGTCGGCTACAGCTTTCCGAAGGCAGTAAAGACATGAAACATCCTATTTTGTTGCCTCATAAGTCTCCACTGGTTCAACTTTTGATACGAGACGCTCACGAGAAGACATTACATGGCGGTCCTCAACTGATGATTAATTATTTGCGTACAAAATATTGGATTGTGAATGCGAAATCGCTTGTGAGATTTCATGTACGCAAATGTGTCACCTGTATTCGTTATGCTGCTCGCACTACACAACAGTTGATGGGTCAACTTCCAGCGGCAAGAGTAACGGCTTGCCGACCTTTCCTGCGAACTGGAGTAGACTACGCGGGCCCCATTAGTATCCGAACGTCGAAAGGTAGAGGTCATCATTCTCACAAAGGCTACATATGTCTCTTCGTCTGCATGGTTACTCGGGCTGTTCATTTAGAAGCAGTTACGGATTTGACAGCTCAGGGTTTCCTTGCAGCTTTTAAACGATTTGTAGCCAGACGTGGACATTGTGCCGAATTGTGGAGTGACAACGGTACTAATTTTGTGGGTGCCGCCAGAGAGCTCAAGTCTTTGTTTGACATGGAAAGGTCGAGCATGGTAACAGAGATTGCTGCAGCGCTCGCTATTCGTGGGACTAATTGGGCCTTTATTCCACCGCGTGCTCCGAACTTTGGAGGACTGTGGGAGGCTGGAGTTCGGTCCACAAAACATCACCTTAGGAGGGTAGTAGGAGACACAACTTTGACCTTTGAGGAACTCACTACGGTCCTCACTCAAATTGAGGCTTGCCTCAATTCTAGACCTATATCGCAGATGTCTGAGAACCCTGACGATCCTATACCTTTGACCCCTGGACATTTTCTAGTAGGAGAGCCGCTTGTTCTTGTACCAGAGGCCAACTATGAAACATCAAATGTTAGTAATCTTCGTAGGTGGCAATTGACTCAAAATATGGTTCAACATTTTTGGCGACGATGGTCAGCAGAATATTTGACACATTTTTTGCAAAGACACAAGTGGGTACACACTCAACCTGAACCAAAAATAGGCGACGTAGTATTAATAAAGGAGAATGATTTGCCTCCAGCGAGATGGTTGTTTGGTGTTATAGTGGATAAGCATCCAGGTGTGGACAACCTCACGCGCGTAGTAAGTCTACGTTGCAAGGGCATTGTTATAAAAAGGCAAACATCTAAATTATGTGTCCTACCTGTTATTGAATAAGTTATGTTTATATTTGATTTATTATTTGATAACATTTGTGTCTGTTCATTGTTTAAGTATTTTGTACCTTGTATTTTGCGATGTGTTAGAGTTAAAAGTCAGGAAATCTCAATAGTTCATGAAGCAAGTTATGGACACTCTGTCCATGGCGGCCGGTATGTTCAGAATTCAAAATGTATTATTCAAATGTTGGAGTAGTTCGCTCAATAGATGGCGTTGACTCAAACGCTAGCTACAGCTATATTACGCGGTTGAGATTTCTTGGTCAATACATAAGTATATCTGGTTCTTGTTCGTCCATTGAGAGGCTCAGTACAACCTTCACACATACTGTTTTCAGTTCAATTATTTGAATAAACAGTATATACCTGTTGTGTGATTTTTATTTGTGTAGTTTGATGGCTACCCCGTTAACAGTGGCCATAGTGCGGAGGATTGTGCTGATAAATAATGGCAGATAATATATGGCTTAGTGCGAGTGGAACTGCGTGTAATAAAGGGTTCAGTAGTCTACTCGTGGAATAATGTAACATATCTACACTACTGTATTTACAAAGGTAGAGATAAATGTTCAAACATTCAAGCATACATGACCCACGATTCGCCAGTTATATTTTGTCCATTCAGGCACATTTCAAACTTTGAGCGTGGCATTGAGGAACTTCCCAAAAATCCCAATAGTCATCACCCTTAACATGAGGATGAAAAACGGAACCTCACAAGTACATGTCCTCAGTCATAATAATGATCCATAGCAAAACTCCCTAGAAAATCAATTTGTTTATCTCATTGACTCCATATAGATGATCATCGCTTTACCGGCACACAGCAGCGTAGCACGATCATTTGATTGTAGAGAGAAAAGATAGCAGACGCAATAATTATGGCGAGGCTTAACTTCAGACCACAGGAGCTTAGGACAAAGGGACGAACGAATCGGGTGAAATTATACGGGTTTATTTTTTCCTATTCAGCTGCGGATCCTGAAAGGTCGGATTTCGTGATAAACACGAGAGGTGTGTTAGGAATGTGGCACCGGCTCGCGTATCGCCTAGGGATGCTCACATCGTTGAGATAAACATAAATGTGACATACAAATTTCATAAAAGATATCGATACCATGCCTTCATGCCGTATCGTGCCGTTATACAGACATAACACGCATACACACTCACACACGCACACACAAATATAGCAAGGTTATATATAAAGAAAATATGTAGATCCTACAAATATTTGTTCCGCTCCGGAGATCTCGCACCACATTATTGCCAATAATTAAATGTCACCATAGTAAGCTAGTATTATGAGTTCCCCGAGTTTATCGACGACCGCTTTTTACTGTTAACAAATTCAATTCAGATTATTGTTATACTGGGACGTTAGCATATCGGACGCAGTTTACTGTTTTTTAATTTATGTTTTCCGATAATTAATGTTAAAAAAACAAATAAAAAAAGTAACAGAACATGGCTAACTGTTGGTTTAAGAAAATGTTGTGTAAAAAAAAGGTATCTTTACCTAAAATACATACAAAATCGGCATAATAAAGCATCAAATAAACAAAACTACAAAAATTACGATAAAATACTCAAAAAATGTTTACAAAAAGCACGACAAATACAAAACAAAAAATACATTGACAATAAAAAAAACAAATGTAAAGCTGTATGGGAAACAATAAATAAGAATATTGGAGCAACAAATAGGAGTTCTGAAATCGACAAAATATTATTTAATGACCAAACATATACTAACCCAGTTGACATAAGTAAAATATTTAATGACTTTTATATTAATTTGACTAATGAGAATAATTTTACTTATAATGTAAATGACATCAATAAATCTGTAAATGTATGTAATATGAATTCGATATTTTTAAAACCAACTGACTCTATGGAAATATATAAAATTATTAATAATCTTAAAAATACAAAATCGGTAGGGATTGATGGTATTAACACAGACTCTTTGAAATTATGTGCTGAATATATTAGTGAACCCTTGAGCTTCATTATAAATAAATCACTCGAGGAAGGTTCATATCGAAATATATTAAAAAAGTCAATAGTAAAACCACTTTTTAAAAAAGGAGATGCGTCGGATGTTAATAATTATCATCCAGTTACTTTGATTCCAATATTATCAAAAATATTTGAAAAGGTAATGTTCAAAAGACTTTTCGACTTTGTTACGAGACATAATTTACTAAAAAGAGAACAATTCGGTTTTCGTAAGAATAGTTCTACTTCACTAGCATGTTCTGATTTGATGAAAACAATAACAGAAGCAATTAATGATAACAAAGCAATCGCAGCAGTGTTTCTGGATATGAGCAAAGCGTTTGATTTTGTGGACCATAAGCTACTTTTATATAAGTTAGACAAATATGGCATCAGGGGTATTGCTAACCAATGGATCAAAAGCTATTTGTCAGATCGAACTCAATGTGTTGAAATAGCAAAAATTGTAAATGGATATAAAATTTGTAGTCAATCTGATTTCAGAGCAAATAACTTTGGCGTGCCACAAGGAAGTGTTCTTGGGCCGTTACTGTTTTTAATGAATATAAATGATTTACCAAATGTCACGATCCACAAAACCGTATTATTTGCAGACGACACTACGCTCATAGTGAAATGTGACGATTTAAATACATACCAAAAAAATATTAACGAAGCTCTTGATAGTATAATTACGTGGTTAAAAACTAATAATCTTAACATTAATATTAATAAAACTAATTTAATTCAATTTCAGACATATAGAAAAAAACACATTGACCTCAATATAATTTATGATAAAAATAAAATTAATGAAGTTGACTCCACAAAGTTTTTAGGGCTAGTTGTGGATAAAAATTGTGACTGGAAAGCTCACATTGACTTTGTTTGCGACAAACTGAATAAATTTGTATTTGCTATAAAGCGATTGCGTCAAACTGTTTCGACGGAAGCAGCCCTGATTGCATATCATGGCTATGTCTCCTCTGTGCTTTCTTATGGCCTCTTGTTATGGGGAAACTCGGTGGTAATTGATAAAGCTTTTCGTGTACAAAAAAAATGTGCAAGAGCTATTTGTGGAGCTTGGTGCTTGGACAGTTGTAGGCCATTATTCCAGAAATATCGTATATTACCGTTGGCTTGCATATACATTAGGGATCTCTGTGTATTTGTAAAGCAGCATCCATACTATTTTAAGCTCAATTCTGAATGTACGAATAGGAACGTTAGCGTAAGGAATCAATTTAAACTGTTCATAACTAAATGTGATAAAACTAAAGTATTAGTATTTGAAAGAGATGAACAGAGAACAAATGCAAGGGTCGTAGTAGATGATGCAGTGTTAGAACAGGTTGATGAAATTGTATATCTTGGATGTGCTTTTAGCAAGGATGGTAGGTACACCACTGACATAGAAAGAAGAGTGCTTGCTGGGAATTGCGTGAATGGAGCGTTGGGTAAGCTGCTAGAATCGAAACATCTCAGCCAGCGGGCTCGACTAGCCGTACATAATGCTGTACTTACTCCAACGCTTTTATATGGAAGCGAGAGCTGGGTATGCAGGAAAGAGCATGAAAGTAAGTTGAACGCGGTCGAGATGAGATCTTTGCGCAAGATCTGCGGTGTATCACTCACCGATCGCGTTCGTAATGAAGATGTAAGAAAGAGACTTTGTGTGAATGATAGTATCGGTGTAAAAATGAAAAAAGGCATGCTCCGATGGTTCGGGCATATAGAAAGAATGTCGAATGAGCGAATGACTAAACAGATATACAATGCGAATGTGGATGGTTGCAGAGGCCCAGGAAGACCAAGGCTGACCTACCATGACCAAATAGGTCGAGTTCTGTCTGATGGTGGGGTCAAAAGTCTTAGGAATCGGCGTGCATGTATGAAGAGAATGATGAAGGTAGACGAGGCACGAGAGGTTTGTCAGAACCGGGATGTCTGGCGCTCTACACTCTCTGCCTACCCCGTTAGGGACCTGGCGTGAAGATACATACATACATACCTAAATGTAGAATTGAATTACATAAAAGGAATGCTTTTGTAAACGCCATAAAGGTTTTTAATAAATTACCCATTACGCTCAAGGAAATACGTTTACCACTATTTAAAAACAAACTGACTCAATGGCTACAACATAATTGTTTTTATGACTTAAATGAATACATGACTTGGAAAGCAATATCCTAATTAATTGAATAATGTTTGATCTAATCATCTGACCTGAATTTTATTATTGATGTATCTAAATTATTTTAATTACCCAATTCCGTTTACCTAATTAATGACATATTATTTATAAATTTTATGACTAAGTAAAAAATATTTATAAATGTGCAACAGAATGATAATAAGATATTAATAATAGTGACAAAGGTATGTAATGATGATATGACAATTTAATTCGATACAGATTATTATAATTAACATTAACTCTTAAATAAAATATTCATAATTTAATCTTTGACATACTTATGAAAAGGAATGCAATTTTAGTGATGACAATTTGCTGTTGTTCCTGATTTGATAATACATGTATTAGAGATTGTTAATTTAATTTTAATGTAACTAGAAATGTTTATAATATGTGTGAATTTCAATAGTTTAAGGATATGCATAATATTTTACACACCATTGTTATGGTAGAATGTTATAGTTTCCATTATTTTGTTACCACCTGTAACCACTACATTCTAGTAAATAAATGATTTATGATTTATGATTAATTTCAGGTTTGAAAAGTGTTTTAGAGCTGGCAGCGTGTTGGCAACTTACCTCTTGTTGCAAATGTTTATATGCAACGGTAAACATTTTTCATTCACGCCCTTCTGCTGGTCTATGGACATAAAACACCTCCTCATACCGACTCGGGGGCTCCCATCAGTCCCATCCACAAATAAGAAGTTCAAACTATCCTCATGATAATTTTCATCACACGGAATTTCAATTTTGAAAGCTTAACAGGGAAGACAGAGTTACTTTCACATTTATAATATTAGTATGGATAATATCTATAATTATTATAGACTTCCGAATGGGAAACCACTTTGTTGTTTCAGAACCATCGATGTACCTTTCCCATCCCTATATTTCGGGCGCTCAGAGCTCACGCAAATGTCCCGCTAATAATAAACAACACCGATACACCCCCCACCCCAGCCCGCCTGCCGCCCCCAAGTATGTCGGAAGAATTTGATATCGAGAAAGTTGGTTAATTATGAGGAAGTGGAACAAGCCGGCCGGGTGGCCGCCCGCGCCGGTAATGCCGGTAATGCCGGTAATGAAGGCTGACATCGACTTAGCTATGTCGATACCGATTGATCAGGAAATCTATTCGGAAGTTTTAATGAAGAAGTTGTGATTGCATTTCTTACGTTATAGTGGTGGCAAAAAACGGGTTCAAATGTTAACGGGTTGGGAATGGAATGTTAATGTTAACGGGAGGCCATACATTACCATCTAACCCGAATACGATAGTGCTGAACACTACCATTAGATGGGCGATAGATTAGGTACAGCACCTATACGATGGTGTCCACGCACTCGAACTCAAAAAACTCACTGTACTTAGTTCCAGTTTGTCAGAAATAAAGCATGACTCCCAACTTATAACACAGTGAAGCACACTGCACGTTCATTTGCTTTTTCATAAAAAAAACGGTAAAGATTAAATTTAGCTGCAATAGATTTTCACGAGAATTTCACGATCCACATTTCACATTCCCTTCCATCGAAAAAGATCTGTCCATTTGGAATTTTGTATTCTATTTGCGGCAGTTGTACAGCTATTGCTTGCGTTACGCACACACTCAACCGGGTATTGGTGTGCGTGATAGTGTGTCCTTGTATTGCGACATCATTCTTTTCTACCGTAATGGAAGAGACGGATATCACTCTTACAGGTACATTGACACTCTTAATAATGCTTCGGCACACAAAAAGGTTTTCTATTACAGTCAAACTCAAAAACGTAATTTATAAGACAATGTATTTGTTGCTAATAATTATTGGATAGGCATGTCGCCCCTTCGTACTTAGAACAGGTGGCTCGAGGGACAGGGTGTCTACCAGTGTCAGTGTCTACCAGTGTCTACCAGAAGGTCACGTCACAGTACTTCTATTGTAATAATGTTCGTGTTTCTGTGCACTCAACGACTTTGAACATTATGCAGAAGAGTAATGAACATTACCACATACACAAGTTTATGCATTGCACACCCACACACCACACACAGAAAACAATGAAAAAGTAAAGATATGGGATTTTTTTCACAATTTCCAACTAACAAAAACTCACAGCATAAATGATACTGTGACTTCCCAAAGTAATGTTTTTCCATTTATACAATGCGTCAGTGTCATTTATAGCGTACAATAGTTTATGCAATTGAAATGGGTTTTGTTGTGAGCGGTGACCGCGTCCGGGCGTTGTTCGTGCGTCGTGGCGGCGGCGGCGTGCGGCGGCGCGGGGCCGGTCAAGGCGCTAGTCCACTGCTGTACGCATATTTGATTTACTGCACTCAATTATACAATAACAACGGCTTCTGCTGTGGCAGTGCAATAAAGTGACCCATGAACACGTCGCTGAAAATTGTTCAGGTACGACGATCACCCTTTACAGGTGAAGAAACTGCAGTGGCGGAACTTAATAACGTCAGGTAATAGTCACGTGATTTATTTATTGTAGTAGATTGCACTATGACTGCCATGTGTATGCGTGATTTATCTATTAAATAAGCACAGAGGAATAACAGCTTTGGCCTCTGGAGTAGCAATCTACATTGAAATCTCAGGTTTGATGTTAATGCTTATAGGCTACAGTGTTACTTCTTACTATCAATGTGGTTATTTGACATTATATGATAGAAAAAAAGCTTAGCATCAAGGGTATGTTTTTAAGCTATTGCATAGCTTCTATCGAGGGCTTTGAGCGCGGGGACCGAATCCAGAAATTCAGTAACGAAAAAACCTCACGCTCCTCACTCCGACGGGCACGGAGGTGTGGCTTGAAGGCCGTGCATTGTCTAACGTCGTTTCTTTTCGGCAGTCTTTGACACGGTGTTTGTGTGCGTGCAACTAGACGTATTGTACGACTCTACAAAGCTCGCACAAATCGAGACGAGCTGCTCCGAAATCGGACGAATACATAAGCAGCTGTTTATATGTATTGTAAAATAATAAAAATATTTCAAACAATATTAACTTTTTTATTTAATAAAAGAAAAAAAATTGTTTTCTTATCGGTCACCACGCTCAAAAAGTGTAACTTAAATTAATATCAAAGAAAAAAAGAAATACTGCATAAATAAAAAAATATATATTATCATTGCATAATTGTTTTATATTATTTCGCATTAACACATGCTTGTGAAATATATTTTATTTTTAAAGAAAAATGGAAAGAAAAATTTGACTTCAGGCGAGACTCGAACTCGCGACCTACTGGGAATCTAGTCCAGCCGCTCTTCCAATTGAGCTACTGAAGCCCTGCCCGATTTGTCAAATCTTTCCTTCACATCTAGTGCATTGCTTTATGGTAGCAGCAGCACCATCTATTACCAACTATGCTAGTTAGGCAACCGATATAATAGACTTTTCAGTTTATTGAATATCGTAAAGAAGTCGCTTTTACCCTTAATAATTGTTTTATATTATTTCGCATTAACACATGCTTGTGAAATATATTTTATTTTTATAGAAAAATGGAAAGAAAAGGGCTTCAGTAGCTCAATTTGGAAGAGCGGCTGGACTAAATTCCCAGTAGGTCGCGAGTTCGAGTCTCGCCTGAAGTCAAATTTTTCTTTCCATTTTTCTTTAAAAATAAAATATAATTGCATAAGTTTTTTTTTAATTTCGTTTGCCTTGTAAAATATAGCTAAGTTTATATGTATAGGTAATGTACAGCGCATTTACAATAAATGTTACATATTTGGGTCAGTAAAAATTACTCCTTTATGAAGATGTTTACTGTGCTGTGTAACAGATGTATAATATAGTAGTAGATATATTATTATATTCAATGTCGGTCCACATTCGTGCATAACGTGTGTTGAACAAGAGAGTGCAGTTAAACAGCACCACCATGTCCGTGTGCACTGCGTGCAGTGTGCGCCGCAGTGGGCTAGCGCATTTGTCAGGGAGTGTTCGACGCGAGGTTGCGGTACAATCACGAAAACAACGCACAGCGAGGGATACAAAAGCGCTTTCCTCTTTCACAGTACTCGCCTTGTACAAACGGTTTGTATTCACGAATATTTTATCATACTTTTCGCGGAACGAATCCTTGCTCTCAATTTTCACTTGTGTACACATTTTCTGTTAATGTCGGCATTGGTAACCTAAGTAGTAGGTTGTTAACTACTTTGAAATAGTTCTTGCTGTTTTATGAGAAATGAACTTTACTGCAATATTTGAGCTACTCAAAATAATTACTCATACAACTTCTATGTACTTAAAGCGTAATACCTACATGTGAGAAAATGGTAAGTGGGGGTTTCAAGAAATGAGAAAAGAAATACGTAGATCTTTGTAGGAAAATATTTTTCTCCCCTTCTATAATCTCTGGCTAAGTTACTTTACCATAAGACTGCAACTTTCACTATAAAGTCACATAGGTGGATCCAGACATTGCGACACATGTGCTCCGCACACCCCGATATCATTTTTCTCAAGTCAACACTTGCCTCATCACGAAAAAGAACTTCTACATAATAGGTTGGGGAAAAAGTATTTTCGCATTATAGTATGTATGAACTTGTAATAAAATCTCTTTGGCTGTAGTATTTGTATCTGGCTGGTTTTGGTATCATTGAAATTTAAAATTTTAAAGAACATAATTTCAAATTCAAATTAGGCAAATGTGTGATTTTCATTTGTTTTTCGTACTGTCAAGATGAGTGAATCTAATGAAGAAATTCGATACATTTTAAAATTTTACTACAAAAAAGGTAAAATGCAACGCAAGCCGCGAAAAAAAATTGCGATGTTTATGGACCTAGTGCAGTGTCTGTGAGAGTAGCACAAATTTGGTTTAAGCGTTTTCAATCCGGAAATTTTGATGTCAAAGATGCACCTCGCTCTGGTCGCCCTATTACGGATAAAATGGATGCCATTTTTGAAAAAGAGGAGCAAGATCGACATATCAGTTACGACGTAGCTGAAGAACTGAGAATTGATCACAAAACAGTTTTGGCGCATTTGAAAAAAGCTGGGTACAAAAAAAATCTCGATATTTGGGTAGCTCACTAAAATAAACCTAATGAACCGTGTACTCATTTGTGATTCTTTATAATGACGTAATGAAACCGAATCATTTTTGAAGAAGCTGATAACTGGTGATGATAAATGGATGACGTACGACAAGAACGTGCGAAAAAGGTCGTGGTCAAAGGCCGGCCAGGCTTCACAGACTGTGGCGAAACCCGGGTTAACTCGCAATAAGGTGAAGTTGTGTGTGTGGTGGGATTGGAAGGGCATTATTCGTTATGAGCTATTACCACCAGGCAGGACTATCGATTCTGAACTCTACTGCGAACAACTGATGAGATTAAAGCAAGAAGTTGAGAGAAAGCGGCCGGAATTGATCAACAGAAGGGGTATGGTGTTTCATCATGATAACGCTAGACCTCACACATCTATAGCCACTCAGCAAAAATTAAGAGAGTTTGGCTGGGAGGTGTTAATGCATCCGCCGTATAGTCCTGACCTTGCACCTTCAGATTTTCACCTGTTTCGGTCTCTTCAGAATTCTTTATGCAATGTTAGGTTAACATCACGAGAGGACTGCCAAATCCACTTGTCGCGGTATTTTGATGAGAAGTTCCAAAATTTTTATAGCAATGGGATCATGTCCCTACCTACAAGATGGCAAAAGGTTATCGAACAAAATGGTACACACATACTTTAGTTAAATTTAAATAAACTATATTAAAAAATGTTTTGAATTATCTTAAAAAATGCGAAGAAACTTTTTCCCCTACATAATATTACGAAGCATGCTGTGTGCCGCGATGCCGTGCGCGGCGCATGCCTCGCAATGTCTGTACGCGCCTTAAAAATATTATTTCTTTCGTTTTCCCGGTTTTGTAACTTTTCATATGATATACACAATTCTCACAACAACTCGTTACATATAAATCACGTAAACTATGACAAAAATATACGATACGTATAAATATTATAAATCACATAAACTACCTACTAGCTCGCTGGAGAATATTTCTGGGCAGTTTTCTGAGTAAATATCTTCCACTAGAAATATATATTTACGCACGTCTCCGCTTTAATGCAAAAGTCGTGTGGTCAAACATTCTCGTTTGTCTAGAACTGTGATGGGTACACAAGCCTCCGTCAATTGTGAGTATTTTTATATCAAGCTGGCACAAAGAAAACTTCGGCTCGTTTGCACCATAGTACTAATTAAAGTTATGGTTATTGTCTTTAACAATCACAGTAACATTGACTTAAGAGTTACTGCGGAATACGTTGCACCAGCTTTTTTTGACTAAGTTAAAGTTCAGAGGCTAAGTTAATTAATAATCATTTTTCACATAGTTAAAATTGAATATTAACCTAACCAGCGTATTTGGGCGGTCATAGTTAAAAGCTAAGGTCATGAAATTATTTAATAAATTTCAAATGCTGCTTAGCCGGTATTTTATCCAGTTTGTTATTATTAAAGTAAGTTTATGCAAACCAGCCTTAGTGAATTATCCGTTTATATACCAAATGCATGGCTACACGACTTGGAAATTAACTGGTTATTTTTTTTCTTTCTCTCATTCATCATTTGAATAAACTTTCCGTTTTCTTGCACAGTAATTGCAAAAATGGTTCTGTATTTTTGGTAGATTTCATACCGCCGTAGTAAATAAAGTTTGAGAAACGTTGTTTGAAAAGCTCTCACCGTCTAGCACAGTGTTCATGATTTTAGTTTCGTAATGTAAACCAATAAAAATCTGGTCACAATCCAATGAATAACTTTAGAGATATATAACTTGTGTTTGGAAAAACATACATACACACAAACATACAATCGATCGCACAACAGCTTTAAGCGAAACAATTTAGACCTTAGGGGTGGCAACGCATCTGCATTTGGACTATAGTTTTTGCACTCGACTATTAACATCCATCTGAACTGTATGCTTATTTGCATCACGTAAAAAGCAGTTAATCTGCTCGTCCGTCTGTCTCACTTTTACGAGAAAATCGCTTATGGTGTAATTTAAGATACACATTGTTTGAGAAAGGATATGGGCTATGTTATACGCCAGAACACCATTTAACCAGTTGCAGATATAAGTGGAGTTAAAAAGACATTAGCGGAGTTTGTGCGAGGCGCGGCAACCCGCACCAATATATTTCCGCGTCAGACAAACACCCGCCGTGATTATTATCACCGACTCACGAATGTCGTCCTGATATATGTGTGTTTACCCTCCCTCCAACCTCCCCCCTTCCCCCTCCCAACACCTCCCCACGTCTCGTTGTGGAGGATTTATGTTCGATGATCATGAAGCTTCTTGTACTCACTTATGCAGTGGCATTCGTAATAAACCAACATAATCATAACTTTTGATCATCATAATAACCAACATTTTAGTCTACAAATTTTATCGAAAAATGCTTTTCTTTAACGTACATTTATTTAAAGGCTCGCAAGTAAAAAACGAAACCTTTGCCTATATATCACTCATGCATTTGGCGGTTTGTCCGTCAGTCACAGCCGATTTGTTCAATAGTATATTCGCCGATAAATTATAACTTTAACATTTCTTTATTTTGGCAGGTACTAAACGTCTTTTTTTACTACGACGCACGCGACGAGTAATATCTATTATTTTTATTAGGTTGGGGAAAAAGCTTCTTCGCATTTTTTAAGATAATTCAAAACATTTTTTAATATAGTTTATTTAAATTTAACTAAAGTATGTATGTACCATTTTGTTCGATAACCTTTTGCCATCTTGTAGGTAGGGACATGATCCCATTGCTATAAAAATTTTGGAACTTCTCATCAAAATACCGCGACAAGTGGATTTGGCAGTCCTCTCGTGATGTTAACCTAACATTGCATAAAGAATTCTGAAGAGACCGAAACAGGTGGAAATCTGAAGGTGCAAGGTCAGGACTATACGGCGGATGCATTAACACCTCCCAGCCAAACTCCCTTAATTTTTGCTGAGTGTGTGAGGTCTAGCGTTATCATGATGAAACACCACACCCCTTCTGTTTATCAATTCCGGCCGCTTTCTCTCAACTTCTTGCTTTAATCTCATCAGTTGTTCGCAGTAGAGTTCAGAATCGATAGTCCTGCCTGGTGGTAATAGCTCATAATGAATAATGCCCTTCCAATCCCACCACACACACAACATCACCTTATTGCGAGTTAACCCGGGTTTCGCCACAGTCTGTGAAGCCTTTTTCGCACGTTCTTGTCGTACGTGATCCACTTTTCATCACCAGTTATCAGCTTCTTCAAAAATGATTCGGTTTCATTACGTCATGATAAAGAATCACAAATAAGTACACGGTTCATTAGGTTTCTTTCAGTGAGCTCGTGAGGTACCCAAATATCGAGCTTTTTTTTGTACCCAGCTTTTTTCAAATGCGCCAAAACTGTTTTGTGATCAATTCTCAGTTCTTCAGCTACGTCGTAACTACTGATATGTCGATCTTGCTCCACTTTTTCAAAAATGGCATCCATTTTATCCGTAATAGGGCGACCAGAGCGAGGTGCATCTTTGACATCAAAATTTCCGGATTGAAAACGCTTAAACCAAATTTGTGCTACTCTCACAGACACTGCACTAGGTCCATAAACATCGCAATTTTTTTTCTCGGCTTGCGTTGCATTTTTACCTTTTATATAGTAAAATTTTAAAATTTATCGAATTTCTTCATTAGATTCACTCATCTTGACAGTACGAAAAACAAATGAAAATCACAAATTTGCCTAATTTGAATTTGGAATTACGTTCCTTAAAATTTTAACTTTTAATGATACCAAAACCAGCCAGATACAAATACTACAGCCAAAGAGATTTTATTACAAGTTCATACAAACTATAATGCGAAAAGACTTTTTCCCCAACCTATTATCACTCGTCGCGTGCTACATTCTATTAATATTGTAGGGTCCGATCTCTGGGTCGTCTAGGTCGCAGAGGCAAGAGCTATTGAGACTTTCGATTGCCACCCTTTGAGATTACTAATGTTTCCGGAGATATCAATAGGCTCGCCACGTAATCCACGTATACATGGGACAAAACGAATCGTTAGTGTTTGCACGATTGAAGGCATGCATTTATCTCTGCCTGCCTGTTCGGGGATTACATGCATGAAGTTCCATTTGTTATTACAAAAATGACGTAGTCATCACTATCACTATCACATAAAGTAAAGTCCCCTGTGTTCTCTGTCTGTATGTATGCGCTAATCTCGGTAAATTGTGAACATATTTCGTTCTTGTTTAAAATGTTAGTAATTGGGTTACCTAAGGTAGGTTTATATCTACAATTTATCAATATCGTATTAATGTTTACCGAGATATCACGGTTTAATTCGATCGAAGAAGTTGTTTTGTGTCTGAAGGTTGACAGACAAGTAAACGGGCCACCAGATGGAAAGTGGTCACCGTCGCCTATGAACATTTGCAACACCAGGGGAGTTGCCAACGCGCTGCCAGCCTTGAAGGACTCTTTTGACGCCATTTTTGAAGAGCTCCCATATTGTAGCAGCGAGGGAACACCTCAGAGTTTGAAATTTCTTCAATGATACCCACGCGAAGCCGGGGCGGCTCGCTAGTAATTTAATAACTGTACAAGTTTTTATTTAACCTATCAAAAAATGTATAACGAAACAAATAAAAATAATTCTATTCACGGGCAATAGAACATACAAAAATACATCTGTATTTACTCACTTTGTGCGTGCACGTGGACATGGTGTATAAACTAGGTGCTTCCGATCAAGGAAATATGATGTTGTTTGATCTCAATACATGCATGAAATTCGTGAAAAACGACGATCACAAATTGTTGTCGAGCTGGTCGCGTGCTTTGAACCCGGAAAATAGCCGAAAAGCTGCGGTCACATGAAATTTATTAATATATTCCATAGGGGATAGGCAACTCCCCGATTCCATAGCATTATGTCTACTTTGAATAACGACATTGTATGCAAAATATAGTTCTGATTTGTGTTTCATTATATTGGTGGGTATATTTAATTGCCGATTTCATTTAAAATGGATGCATTGGTTTTTAGTCCAGCGGTATGAGATGACCGTTAGTTTCGAAGTGTCGCGGGTTCGATCCCCGCACCGGGACAAATATTTGTATCGGGTTTGGGTGTTTGTGTATGTGTTGTGTGTGTACAACGGCACCCACGACACAGGTTTATACCTAATCTGGCCTCTGAGTGTAAGCGTATTTTAAAAAAAATGCTTAAATAAGGAGCCATCAGTACTTGCAATGCAACTGGATTTCGTACTAGATTACTTACCGGTGATGTAAACTTTAAACCCATTCCTTGTCCCATTTTAAACACAATAGCTTATAACAACAATGCAGATGCTCACATGAGATAACAATTTAGAATTTGACTATAAAAGTTGAAGTTTAATGAAAATGTAAACAAACGCGAGAGCTTTTGAGCCCAACTGCATATTTGAAAGCGAAATAAGCGGACCGTTCGTTCCCCTTGCCTTCCAATACAAAGGGCAGGCACTTCAATACAATATACGAGTATTTACTGGTAACGTCAAGTTACAGTCAATTCTTTGTAGTGCTTACGAAAATAAATCTTAGATATGTGTGTCCAATAGATTCGGCGTGATATTATGTAACTTCGTAACTTCACGCCTGAAATCCTCGTAGGGGTAGGCATAAGTAAATGTACGCATTAATTCATACATGCAAACACCCACGAGTCACCGGTTACGCTTTGTTGACATTTTTGTTACTACAGTAATACCGCGACTTACGCTACCCCGTTTTACACGAATGCCGAGATACGCAGTTTTTTTTATCATACCACGCGCATCATGTTTTCCACCTCGCTCGGTCAGTGTTCGGTTTACGAACAGTTTGAGTACATATACTCGTACATTAATGATTAACCTATAATTATGTCATCCATTAGCTTGACTTACGCGAATTCGACTTTATCGCTCGGTCCTACCTATCAAACTCAAACTCATTCATTACATAAAAAAATAATATTGCAACTACTTAAAACATCATAAATAATATCCCCCTATTCTTAAATACACTGAATTCATTAGAAATATACAGATTACAATTTTCGTTTGACAATAAATTACAACGGTTCAAGTTTAATGAAAATTTTAACAAACACGAAATCTTTTGAGCTCATTTGAATATTTAAAAGCAAAATGAGCGCGGACCTTTCGTCCCCCTTGCCTCTCAAAACAAAGGACAAGCACTTTTAGTCTAAGATACAGTATTAAAACCCCTTGATATTCATGACGAATAAGATTATATGTTAAAGAACATCTCACCTCAGAAATGTCTAATTAGTTGCCTAACAAGATAAGAAGTAAAATACTTTCTCTTAAACCCAATATGAAATTACAAAGCAGAAACAAGACAGCTGGCGCTATCAATACCCTCAATAATCCTCCTCGATTACCTAACTAGGTATTTGTTAAGAAAATAATTATTCCATATCCAATAGCATAACGTTTCTTTTTCAAAAGTATGTTAAATCCACAAGAGGGCGGAATGTCACGTCCATAAATGTATATGTTGTCTATACATCTATACAAAATAATAAAATTGGAGTGTCTATTTAATTTTAAAAAAATAACCACTTTTTACTAAATGATTGTGTGTGGATGGATGTATTGGACCGACGACCTGGTGAAGGTCGCGGGCAATCGCTAGACGAGGGCGGCCCATGACTGTTCTTTGTGGCATTGTTTGCTCATATGGCATATGGGCTCTAGTTGCTCGAAATAGATGATTAATAAATTAATAAAATAAAAAATAAATTCTTTGGGGGAGGCCTTTGTTCAGCAGTGGACGTAATATAGACGTCTTTTGGATGAAATGATGATGATGATGATGATTGTGTATGTATACGCGGTATACCAATACAAACAAACAAATAATTGTTTGTCTGTCTGTCTATCTGTCTGTTTGTTCCTACTTACCTCAGGAATGGCTGGACTGATTTTACCGGGACTTTCACTGGCAGATAGCTCATGTAAAGAGTAACGTAGGCTTATATTTATGAATTCTATTACGAGTATAACCGCTGTGCCCACGACTTGGACCGCGTAGATTACTTTACGCGTAGATATTTTACTAGTGGTAGAGCTCCAGTCGTGTTCCGGTCAGGTGGTAATGTACGGCCCTGTAATTTCCGACACAGAGGCATAACACCTTAGGCCTCAGGAGTGGTAACGTATCTGCATTTTGCAGTCATCACTTAACACCAATGTGAACTGTATGCTTGTTTGCCACTACAATTACATAAAAAAAGATACTGAACAACAATTTTGTTACTTTCCACGCGGACGAAGTCGCGGGCACAACTAGTAGAACATATAATTCTAGTCATCACCAAAGGGTACTTAGTCTGAACGGACCAAAAAGAATGGACCGTAGTCCATTCGACGATAATCAAAAATCATCTACGTCTCAACGGACCGGTCATAAAATATTGTTAACAAATTTATACATGGAGTACATTCGAGTGCAAAAGTTATAAATTGAAATACATGTCTTAATTTTTTTCTTAAATTTGTATTATTTTCAAAGTCAAGTGCGTGTTGGGCCACACGCAGTGTAGGGTTCTGTTTAAGTTTGATTAATGTAATGAAAAAAAATATATGAATATTTTCTATGGAGTTGTTCAAAAATTTCGAGTATTACTTATATTTCGACTATTACTCGCAAACTTGTGAATCCAACTTAAGTGTGATAATTTTCCATTAGTTTCGTTATATGTAGCTACTATTGCCGTAACGTTTGAATTTCTAACAACAACCGTTTAGTTGGTAGAACCAAAAATGATGTTAGCACACCCCTAACATTTTTGAAATATTTATTTAACGATGTCCCACACTACATAGAAAACGAAAAATAAAAAAAAATCAGCGCGTAACATGTAGGGGAGGTAGGTAACCTAAATAATTTTATTTTTTATGTTTTTATTCTCCCACTTTGTCGGCGTTATTATGGTGTATCGTTTAAAATTTTAAGTCTCTAGTACCAATAGTTTTTGTGCTAAACCGCGGACGGACAGACAGACAGACAGATGGACAGACAGACGAACATGGCGAAACTATAAGGTTTCCTTGTTTACTACGGAACCTTAAAAACATTCTTATTTAGTTTTATATCCTATATGTTCTATCAAAGAAAATACTGCTTGTGATTGGTTGATGTGAAAGGGTCATTGTTGAGTTAGGTACCTGAAGTCGTGCCTACTAGAAACGATGATGTTAAAGATTTTGTGTACGTAGATGTTAGATTGAATACTACTTTAAATATGTAAATATTTTATAGTGAAAATTTATAAACCATACGACTATTACGTTTGTATGCGACTGTACCATTAAATTATTTTATGACCGGGCCGTTGGGACGTAGACGTTTTTTGATTACGGCCGAATGGACTACGATCCATTCTTTTTGGTCCGTTCAGACTAAGTACCCCACCAAATAACAGATGGTCGTTATGTAACACTCGTATATATTTCTAAGATACCGGCGTAACCTATACACGCGACACATCTGTGCGATAATATTAGCAAAAAAACTGGTAATTAAGTGTTTCTGAAGTGCGAAGACTACTAATATCGTAATTGAGACTATTATTCATTAAAGTGACATTATAATTTCGATACTTTTACATCCATTTACTAGTGAAAATTCAAAAAACATTTTTTTTGTATTCAATAACTACAGTGATTAACGAGCGTTGATGTTGGTACGCGCGAGTGACATTGGCATTGGTTACCCGCTTCGTTGTTGATATTCACGTACAACATACCTACTTAATTTACGTAATGGATTGCAAGAATTGTACCGAAGCTGTAAGGACGGATGATTTAATCAAATGCTCTGCATGTTCTGGATCATTCCACTATTCATGTGCAGGATTGAATGAAGCGGAATTTAAGAAAATACTTCCTATGAACAAGATTAAATGGAAATGCCTGCCATGCAAGTCTGGTAAGAAAAATACCAACTACAGTCCGTCGACTTCGCGTCCGGAGTGTAGCTCCCATTCTATGATAAACATCGATGCGAATGCCATTATGCAACATATTGACTCGAAGTTTAATGCGTTACAGCTAGCTATTAACTCTCTGAAAACTGACGTTAACGATCAACTAATGAAACTTTCAGTTACAGTTAGTGCATGGGAGGCCAAAATTAATACTTTTACGTCAACTATTACATCAATTAACACACAGATTTCCAATCTTAAGGACGAAAATATAAAATTAAAGCAGGAGCTCGATTATTTGCGATCTAACATGAAGGACATGTCTGACTATAATCATCGCAACGAACAATGGGTGCGACGTTCGAATATACAAATTAATGGCGTTCCAGAAAAAAAAAGTGAGAACCTTTTGAACTTAATTACGATGCTGGCCCAAAAATGCAATTTTACCATTAACGTTGACGCGGATATTGATTTTGTTACTCGTGTAGCGGTCAGGAACGACAGCGATAATAAGACCCCGAAGCCAATTATTTTGAAAATGCATTCGAGGTATAAAAAAGATGACTTTTTACTATCTTTACGCAAATTAAAAAGCTGTACAGCAGGTGATATTGGTATCTCGGGTGCACAGAGCAGCAAGAAAATATTCTTCAATGACCATCTTTCTGCAAAAAATAAATATTTACTCAGAGAAGCTAAAAGGTTGGCAAAGGAGAAAGGCTACGCATACTGCTGGGTTCGAAATTGCACTATCATGGTGCGCCGTAGCGACCAGTCGCCGATAATTCATATTTCATCTGAGGAATCCTTAAACAAAATCGTATAAGTGCTACTACTGTTGCTCATATCTTTATTTTTTGTTTGTTATTTTTAGTTTATGTTACTAATACTGTAGTTAATATCATTTTTGTAACTGCCTTCAATAGTTGTATGGAAATTAGTACTTTCTATTTTTGTATGTATATTAGCATGTTGTTGCAAGCATTGAGTTATAGACATATTAAAAAAATATTTAAACCTGCGTTGGAGCCGATAAAAAACCTTTACTTCATACTATTTCATATAAGTTACACTGTAATTGGTTTGACTTTGTTGTTCAATTTGGCGACTGCTTCTGTAATACTCTTAAAATGTATATTAGTTAAATTCGCTGTTTACAGAGGGCCTTGATATCTTTTACCAAAACGTTCGAGGTTTACGGACTAAAACTAAAGTTTTTTACAGTAACATACTGAATTGTACCTATGACGTTATATGCATAAGTGAAACTTGGCTATTGCCAGCTATATATGATGCCGAATTGTTTGATTCGCGATACAATGTGTACCGTACTGATCGTGATTATGATAATTTAGCAGTAAATAAAGGTGGTGGCACATTAATTGCAGTTCACCGAGGGGTAAGTGTCAGTTTGAAAGGATCGAGAGCATTACCTTTTATGTACGATGCTGATATAACCTGTGTAAATATCTTACTAAATCAAGCGCCCGCCATGTCCATGCTTCGATTATTTTGTTGCTACTTTCCACAAAGTGACTATCAATCAGCTGCTGAGTTATCATTTTACGAATACATTTCGAATCTTAAAATTGAGTTTCCCAATGATAAATTCTTATTAGTGGGTGACTTTAACATCACACTTGCTAGGTGGGTAGCTCATTTAAATTCTTTTGATAGTAAGTTGCACCTTGAAAACCCATATGAAAATATATTGACATCTCAATTATTTGCGTTCCTGTGTTTTAATGATTGGTGTCAATTTAATAATATTAATAATGTGAACAATAGGAAATTAGATTTAGTAATATCCGACTCGATATGTTCCGTGCAACGAGTCGAACCATTATCATTACCTGAAGATGGACATCACCCCTCGCTTAGTATTGATTTCAAAATTAATTACACTTTGAATTTGTGTCCTGCCTCTCGAATAGTACGACGTTTTTATGCAGCTGATTATAACAGAATTAATTATGAGCTATCTAATATTGATTGGGAAAATATCATTGTTTCAAATAATATTGAACTTGCGGTGGATAATTTCTATAGAATTGTGAACGATATAATAGATAGGCTAGTGCCTCAAAGGTTAGTTAAAAATAAGAACAAATATCCGGCTTGGTATAGTAAGCAATTGATCAAGCTAATTAATAGAAAACAGAAACTTCATAGGAAATGGAAAATTTATGGTAGACAAAGTGACTATGATTATTTCTCGAATGTGCGTTTTGAAGTAAAAAAGTTGGAGGTCTTCTGTTATGATAAATTTATCTGCTACGCTGAATATAATATTCAATTCAATACAAAATATTTCTGGTCTTTCATGAAATCTAAACGAAATAACAGTGTAATTCCCAATACTTTATATCTTGGTGACTCTCACGCATCAGAGGGTCAATTAATTGCTAATCTATTCAATTCTTTTTTTCAATCTGTATTTGAGTCCCCTACTACTGTTTCCGATGACACAGTCAGTAATGTCAGAAACGAATGTATGATTAATTCAATTTGCATAGATGTCGCCGTCGTTGAGAAGTACTTAAAACTACTCAATGACAATAAAGGAACTGGACCTGATGGTATTCATCCGATTTTTCTCAAGCGATGTTACAAACAACTAGCGTTTCCCCTAACTTTATTATTTAATATTTCATTAAAACTGGGCGTTATGCCCACATTATGGAAAAAATCGATTATAGTGCCTATTTTTAAAAATGGTGATAAGCACAACATCGCAAATTATCGTGGTATCTCCAAACTCTCTGTAGTGCCTAAACTTTTTGAGAAGATCATTTACGATTCTCTTTTCCCGGTAATTAGACCTTTAATAATACCTAACCAACACGGCTTTATCTCTGGTCGCTCTACGGAATCGAATCTCTGTGAATTTTTGGATGTGGCTTTGGAGGCAATGGAGAGGGGGTATCAGGTAGATGCCGTGTATACAGACTTCTCTAAAGCATTTGATAAAATATCACACAATCTGTTAATAACGAAATTAGAGAAGCTTGGTATACACGGTGATCTCCTAAGATGGTTAACCTCTTATTTACGCGAAAGGTCCCAAGCTGTAGCGGTCAAGGGTTATACATCTAGTTTTGTTCCCATCACGTCCGGCGTGCCTCAGGGCTCCCACCTTGGTCCACTTCTTTTTAACATATTTATTAATGATGTTATGCATTGTTTTATTCATTCTAAAGCATTATTATTTGCTGATGATACAAAAATATTCACTTTAGTTAAATCTGTTGCACACTGTCAATTGTTTCAAGATGAATTAAATAAATTTTGTGAATATTGTTCTCTTAATAATCTAAAATTGAATATTAGTAAATGTCACATAATAACATATTCCCGTAAAAGGCAACCAATATCTTACAATTATATGCTTAATGATATCTCAATCGAAAGAGTGAGTGAGGTCAGAGACCTAGGAGTGTATTTAGATTGTGAATTAGACTTTGCTTCTCATATAAGCATGGCAACATCTAGAGCTTACAGAATGTTGGGTTTTGTGTACCGACAGTGTAAAGATTTTAAAAATATCAATACCTACATAATGTTATATAACTCATTAGTCAGAACTCACTTAGAGTATGCATCTACAGTATGGAACCCATATTATACAACCTATATAGATCAGGTAGAACGTATACAGAATAAGTTTTTAAGACGATTAGGTCACATATTCAAAAACTCTACAGCACTACTACAAACATTAAAATTAAGACGTGAGCACAGAGATCAAATATTTCTATTCAAGATAATTAATAATCATGTAGATTCTCCATTTCTTATGAACCGGATATTATTTAGGTGTCCCAAGGTGAACATTCGCTCCAATGCGGTTTTTTCAGTTTTTTCAACTCCAAATTGTAGAACAAACTATGCTAAAAATAGATTTTTGGTCAGAGCTTGCAACATACATAATAAACGATATAATCACATTGACATGTTCAACTGCAAACTGTGTAATTTTACTCTATCTGTGAAAAAAGTTACTACCTAATGTTTACTTTCTGTCAATTTCCTACAAATAACTTTTTCATGTATTGTATATACACGAAATAATTATTTGTATTAAAATTTTTTGAATGTACTTAAACTTATTCAAAATTCTGTAGTGTTCGCTATGTAATTTTTAGCATTGGAACTATTTTGGCTAATGAATTATTCATGTCCTACCATAACCATATGTATTACAAAAAGCTGTAAGTTTCCTTAAATAAATAAATAAATAAATAAATAATAGCGTATCTCGTGAGTACTCTTCACATCGCGGCCTATGTAATCACGAGCCACATCTATCGGAGCGAGGTATAAAGCCTGGACACACACATTACGAGCTATTTGCATTAATAATAGGGATTTATAGCAAATGTATTTGAACAAGGGATAAGGGTGCAAACAGACAGCGGCCTATTGATACGGTATTTTTGTAAGTAAGTGATGTATTGCACAAGGGTATAGCTCGATTATAATAAATTGTAAGATGACGGTGTTTAAATATTGCATTAACACTTGTTTATTATTCGCAATTATTTTTCTCGCGACTTCATCCACGTTACATTTAATCATTACGAATTGTAGCTTATATGTTATTCTAATGTATAACCTACATTACTGTAAAGTTTCATTCAAATCCGTCCAGTAGATTTTGCAAATCGTGAGAGAATAACAAACATACATCCACCCATACTCACAAAATTTCGCATTTATAATATAAGTAGGATAACGTCCTTTTTGTTTTTATGTAATAAAAGTGGCAAACAAGCGTGCAGTTCACATTGATGCTAAGTGATGACTGCAGCCTTTGGACACCCACACAATGACCAGAGGTCAAAATGCATATGCGCTGCCACTCCTGTGCCGGAAGTAACAGAGCAGTACTGTATGCTGACTACAGTAATTCGCAATTTTTAATAGTTGCATATATAACAATTAAGCGTGTCAACAAGGGGTATAGTAGATATTACTGGTGGCAGCATTCCATGTCGGATCTCATGGGCGTGCACGCCATTACATATATTACATTATCCGCCTTGCCACCCAGCTTGGGATCTTTCTCCATTTTGGCGACGGACATCCCCTAGTCCGACACCTGTTCAGCACCCCTAGATTTTTGGATGTCAACTTGGTTTTACCAAATTGCACTTCGTTCGATATGTGAACGCCCAGGATACCAATTCTCTTACCAAGGGCGTGCCCTGGAACCGTGGGCTACAATGAATGAGGATTTTTAACGCCTTTCTTAGTAATAAAACTAGCATAACAATATTCAATGATATATGACGATCAAAATATTACGTAACTTCACGCCTGTAATCCCCGAAGGGGTAGGCAGAGGTAAATGCATGCATTCAATCATACATGCAAACACCCACGACTCGCCGGTTACGTTTTGGCCCATGTAACAGGTGGCGAACCTGTTGCCATCTCCGGGCACATTACCAAACTTCGGGGTACTGGGAAACTTCCAGAAAATGGAAAAATCCCAATAGAAGCAAAGATAAAGGATTTTAAACCGTTATCTCTGATAGTCCCCGACCCGGGAATCGAACCCAGGACCTCCAGCGTAATAGTAGTGGCCTGCTACCACTACGCTACTGAGGCAGTTCACGATCAAAATATGATGACTGTAATTAGACTAAGATATATTTAAATTCAAATAACTAAACCAATTGTAACAATAGTGCATTGGACAGGTATCGGGCGGCGGCGGCATATCGGCGATTGCGTCACTGGCAACTGGCAACTGGCCGCTAATCGCTTCGCCGGGCCGCACTCCTTATCGCCGCTTTTGTACCTTTGTTCAGCTGACGCAGCCGTTGCCAGATACTAAGGTAGATTCCCTGCTTCAATTATATTGAATAATTCATGTTTTAGTTGCACGCGCATTTTGGATCGTCGTCCATTCACATTGTTTTCATACACTTATTTAGTAAGCTGTTTGCCGTGTGATGCCGTGTGATGCAAACCCAGCGCAAATAACTCATTTAAATGCTAAGGCCATTTTACAAAGCCACCAAGAACATAGCTTATCTTTCTTGTTAATTAGAGGAAGTTTATATTACATTTACTCCATAGTTTAAAAGAATTCAACGCAATTTCTTTTTAAATGTAGCACATTGAGGAACAATTCCCGGAAATACGAATGCTATTTTCTAAATAGTCATCATCGACTAAGGGTCGTGTAGTCTAAAAAAACAAGGGGATGAGTGTGATGCAGAAAACGGGCTTTTGGGATTGTGCGCGTTACTCGTGGAATTTACATCGGATATCTGCATACTGTTACATAAAATCCATTGAATCGAATGTTTTCTTATTTTCTTTGGATTTTTGTTAGCTTTACTTATTGAAATATTTTACGTATTTATTTGGGTATATCTAAAATGCTTGAGGTTGATGTTTTCTTTTAGATGACGATGCATTTCCATTTATGATATTAATATTTTATGTACCGTGTACCGTGTACCGCGCTGTGCATCTACATTATGTACCGTGCTGTGCATCTACATTATGTACCGTGCTGTGCATCTACATTATGTACCGTGCTGTGCATCTACATTATGTAGCGTGCTGTGCATCTACATTATGTACCGTGCTGTGCATCTACATTATGTAGCGTGCTGTGCATCTACATTATGTACCGTGCTGTGCATCTACATTATGTACCGTGCTGTGCATCTACATTATGTACCGTGCTGTGCATCTACATTATGTACCGTGCTGTGCATCTACATTATGTACCGTGCTGTGCATCTACATTATGACCGTTACTTAATACGTAAGTTATTGTTTATGAGTTACTTAATGTCCCATGTCTCCTGAATGAGCCAGAAGACATTTACAGTGCTCATCCAGCTCATACGGTTATGGAGTTTACACTTTAATTCTAACCGCCCTTTTCCGGCTTTGCTTCTCTTCGGCTTTTTTTTCAGATTATACTGGCCTTTGGAACTTTGCCGATGAATGACAAAAAATGACTTTTTTTCTTTTATCTTATTATTTACTCTTTGTTTTCAGTTTGTAAAAAAATGAGACATTCTACTGATTACTTACATTAGTATAATATTATATTTACTGCCTACCCCGTTAGGGACCGGGCGTGAAGATACATAACATAATATTATATTTAGTTTTAGTGATATTCTCTATTATTTATAATTTTTCTAATTTGATATTTTTTTTTTGACATGTCATAAGCGGTGCTTGTCACCCTAAATGAATAAATGAATTTCTGATTCACCTCTTCGTTGCTTGTATCACTTCCTGTAACAGAAATAAAACAAGCATTTACCTCTACCTGCCCCTTCGGAGAAAACAGGTGTGAAGTTATGTTATTCACTTACCATCAACGTGAACTATATGCTTGTTACTCACTTTCATAAAAACCGCAAACTGAGCACCAGCGCTATGGGCGTCCCACAATAGATAGTTTTGTTCTTTTTGCAGCCGCGAGCCAACACCGCACACCGCACACCGTGTCAGTTTGATTCGAAACACAATTGCGGACGAATTTGTGACTGTCTGCAAGTATCATGACGATTTTATTAAATTTAATCCATTAATTTAGAGCGCAATTTTTGGACTGTCACCACCGCACTACTTTATCTATCTGTCGACTTCGGTGTCAAGGTGGGAGTTTTGATGACCGGTTTCTGTAGATTTCGTGTGTCAAATAGTGTGCCTATACGCATCTACATGGGCTCACAAAAAAGGTGATATGCGCATATTATAACGCTAGAGACCGCTTTGAGTATCAGCACCACAAGCACGAGCGAGAGTTGTGGAGTACAACAGGTAGGTGTGTTAGTTTAATAGCCGCGAGCCCGTATCGTGTCCGTTTGATTCGGAACTCAGTTTCCAATTAATTTGCAATTGGGTGAAAATATCAGCTGCGACCATTTGCTCGAAGAGCTCGACTACATCGGCAGATATATTTTTTGTTTTCTGATTCTTCAGTTTTCAATATAGCAATACTGGTTTTAACCCAAAATATACTTCAGTCTAAGTATTAACCCAATATATATTCTGCCCGAGAAATCCAGTGTAGCAGGCCACTGCCACCACGCTGGGATCCAGGATTCGATCCCTGAGCCCGACTCAGGGATCTATGAGTATGAGACATAATGGTGTAAAATCTTTTGTCTAGTTCTATTGAGAATATTCCCAGTACCTCGAAGTTTGGTAATGTGCCCGGATATGTCAAACAGAATCTTAAAGCAACATGAATTCTTGATTGAATTGTAAAAATAATTATATTTCAATGAGTGTAGCGAGCACAAACCAAACAACGTCTTATAGTAAGAGTAATTCGGCCCACACAACTTGGACTGTAACTTGGATTAACACATAGGATAGTTTTTATCCCGTAAAAATGTTCCTGCGGGATGCCATGGGTCGATTTGATGAGTTTCCACAGGTTACGCGAAAAGCAACCTACGCACGGGCGGAGCCGCGGGCAACAGCTATTGCTTACAAAAACTTCACATGCATCCTGAAAATGTATAAAAAGGCGGTCGTCGCCACTTGTACTTGTAGTAGTAAACTAGGAGCATAATTTTTTACCCGGTGTACACAACTTAAGAAGAGTAATGAGTTTAATATTATAGAGTAGACACCGGAAACAAACAGGCCGTTCCGTTTTAAAATCGATTTGACAGATATTTAGTATGACGTGTTCACGTCAGCTGTCATGTCACTGTGGGTAAATGTAGATAGTCGTAGGCAAAAAACCATGCTACCAAGGAGAATGTTCTGTCTAGTACTTTAGTACATATAAGTCTACGTTATAGGGTAAGTTTTTACTTGCGTACACTTATTACCCATGATCCATCTAGCAACTCTAATACGTGAAAGAAATATCTACCCAGCTTCAGGTCGTCAAGTATTTACGTCAAGTCAACGTTGATAAATTAATTCGTTTAGAGTTGGATTAATATGGTCCTGATTGGGCACATTTTAGCAATGAATCACTGTTACGCAGTTTTATGAATGTCATATTACAGTTGAAGAGTATTTTTAAAACAAGTAAACTATTGAAAGATTGATATGTGTAGAAACAAGAAACTTGGCTGTGTGTAAATCACAAACTACACATATCATATTTTACTAATTTCGCTAACAACAATCTTAAAACAATAATTTTACTTTCACGCTTATATGATTAAATTGTGCACCCTGAATTTAATATAACAAGAGGATGGTGCTATTTGGAAATGTACTTAGATATGGCAGTTCATGATTATACACGTAATGCGGTATGATGCGAAACACGACCAAATAGCTAACAGAGTATTTATCTTGCAACTTTATTTGTGAGAGAGCACTTAAAGGTTACTGTTACCATATATTTAATTAAGTTTTTTAAAAGTCGTATTACACCATTTGAGTATAATGTAATTTGAGGCTTTGAGTTCATGAGAGCGAGTTTATTCCTTTAATTTACACCTAATGAACTATAAAATAAAATGTCTATTTTTTTTTTTCAATTGCGTAAATTTGGAAAACAAGCACATTGTTGGTAGAGTAGAGTTGGATGGCGTAGGTACTACGGCATTACGTGTCTGCCGCCAAATAGCTCACCCATAGAAAACGTCCATTTGATTTTGTCGAAAATCTTCTGTTGCAAAAGTTTTATTTAACTAAATTCAATATTTTGATATTTTCAACGCCCCTAACAGTGGCTTTTTCACAGCAGTAACATTTAGGAAAAGCGACGAGGAGTGCAACCAGTGCAGTTGTGTTGACGCCGCCGGTCTAATATTTATTTATCCGCATTTATGAGCCGACGCAGCGTTAAACTCGCGCTGTTTTGCGAATTTTGTTAGTGTTTATTTAATTACTTTGTTGCCAGTCTGCAGTGCATTAAACTTGGTTATACGCAGTTGAGTTTCAGTTGCGTTTATAGCGCAGCGCTTTGTTATTTTGACAATACGGTGTTCCTATACATTCCGTGCAAATGTCAATATTGCCACATGGAATGATTAAATACAAAATCACCTTCGAACTTTCGACTACATATCAGTCAATAACTCTGCTACCTCTGGTCATTTTGTTAATATTAGCAACAGAATAGCATTAGTATCACAATTCTGATGAGTGAACATGATAAGTAAACACAAAATCAAAAAACTTATCGGCGATGAAATGCTACTGCTGCCGTCATATATACTCGTATATTTGCTCTTCTCTCTACAACTGTTGTAACGAAACGACACGGTATTACCTAAAACCAGGACATATTAGTGCTAAATGTATTGAATATTGACGGAGCAAGGCACCATAGTCCTCAAAGGACATCATCTCGTACTTATCATCCTAAGTGAAATAAATACAGTAATATTAGTGCTTAAGCATTGAAGTTTTAGCTTTGTTGTATTTCAGGGTTTGGTATTCGTATTAAAATATGGCACCGGAACCCTACTAAACCTCGGCTTTTCGTCCATCCATCTACGATATATATTTCACGATACAAGTGTCATCAGTTACGTTACGCAATACGTAAACTAAATAAACCGGCCGGGTTCTAAATCAATTAAATTTTACAATGGACTATCATTTGTCCATCATTTCTAACTTAAAAACAAAACAACACTTACAAAATAAACATAAAATATTTTTTTGCTCGTTCAATGAAATGATGCGACGAGACTCAAACTTGTTCTCATTACTGCATGTTTGGGAAAACTATCTACCTACAATATTTAGGTCTCCATTAGCGTAAGACGACGTATTGTCATTATTTATTTCTATAATTGTAGTAACGCTGCCTAACTAGAAAACTTCAATATAGGAAATCCTACACAACTGTCATCACTCGCGCACTAGTGAAAACTTCCCGGCAGATAATTATTTCCGAGATTACAAAAGGTATATTCGGAACGCTAAAACTTTTTAATAGACAGATTAGTTAGGAGTAAAAGTTAAATTGGTTAGTGAAGTTGGCGCGAGAGGCAGACAGTTGTTAACTCTTGCTAACGGGAACTTTTGTAAAACACAACACCACGACATGTTTACTTGAAACGTGCTGCAACATCGTCTAACTGAATATTAAGTTGAAGGAGGGTCGGAATGATTGCAAATAAGTCGTAAAGCGATCGGAAGTCGTGTTATCGCGCCGCCCGCGCTCCTCACACCGCGTGATAATGCGTCGACAAATTACCATTTTTGATCGTTTACGGTTCTGCGACAAGTGCCATTAGTCTCGCCAGGTGCGTGCAGATATACGTTTTTACGCTGAATACATTTTTATTGGTCGATAAAGTACTGACACAAGCGATACACGCTCCAGCGCTTGACTTTCACAAAATGTTTACTGTATTTTCTCATTGCTCGCTTAATATATTTGTCTGTAAAAAACGCAATATCTTCAAACCTTGTAATTTTGATATTATAATGTATCTTCACGCCAGGTCCCTAACGGGGTAGGCAGAGAGTGTAGAGCGCCAGACATCCCGGTTCTGACAAACCTCTCGTGCCTCGTCTACCTTCATCATTCTCTTCATACATGCACGCCGATTCCTAAGACTTTTGACCCCACCATCAGACAGAACTCGACCTATTTGGTCATGGTAGGTCAGCCTTGGTCTTCCTGGGCCTCTGCAACCATCCACATTCGCATTGTATATCTGTTTAGTCATTCGCTCATTCGACATTCTTTCTATATGCCCGAACCATCGGAGCATGCCTTTTTTCATTTTTACACCGATACTATCATTCACACAAAGTCTCTTTCTTACATCTTCATTACGAACGCGATCGGTGAGTGATACACCGCAGATCTTGCGCAAAGATCTCATCTCGACCGCGTTCAACTTACTTTCATGCTCTTTCCTGCATACCCAGCTCTCGCTTCCATATAAAAGCGTTGGAGTAAGTACAGCATTATGTACGGCTAGTCGAGCCCGCTGGCTGAGATGTTTAGATTCTAGCAGCTTACCCAACGCTCCATTCACGCAATTCCCAGCAAGCACTCTTCTTTCTATGTCAGTGGTGTACCTACCATCCTTGCTAAAAGCACATCCAAGATATACAATTTCATCAACCTGTTCTAACACTGCATCATCTACTACTACCCTTGCATTTGTTCTCTGTTCATCTCGTTCAAATACTAATACTTTAGTTTTATCCACATTCAATTGTAAGCCTTTCTCCATACAATCCTCTTTCATGACTGTGACTAGTGCTTGTAGCCCAGATGGTGTAGAGCTAACAATTACCGCATCATCTGCGTAAAGCAGACAGTTCACCACTAAGTCACCCATACGCACTCCCACATCCATCAACTTCACCCTCTGGAGGCATTTGTCCAGATATATAATAAACAGCCTAGACGAAAGCACGCAACCCTGTTTGACACCGATGTTAACATCAAACCAGGGTGACATGTTACCATCTACCCGCACACATGCTTGACAGCCCACATACGTGGACTGTATTGCACGGAGCAGACTGCCATCAATACCATACTCTGGCAAAATGTCCCACAGCTCCTTTCGTAATACCCTATCAAACGCCTTCTCCAAATCCACAAAACCGCAGAAAACCTTCTGGCTCACAGCAAGATGCTTCTCTACGATGTTGCGGAGGGAGAAAACTTGATCCATACATCCTCTTCCAGTTCTGAAACCACCCTGTGCATCCCACAACAACCCGTCGGACTTCTCTTTCATTCTTCTTTCTAAGACTTTCCCATACACTTTAGCTGCCAAACTGATCAAACTGATCGCTCGATAGCTGGTGCAGTCCATACGTGAACCCTTGCCTTTATACAAAGGCACGATGACCGCACACCGCCAATCCTTTGGGATTCTTCCGGACCTCCAGCAAAGGTTGCACAACACCCAGAAAGAATCCCAAAGGGCAGCACCACCATATTTGATCATTTCGGCAGAAACCTGATCAATACCCGCAGCCTTACCACATTTCAAACTTCGTATCGCCCTTACAATCTCATCTATTGTTATATCCTCACAAGCCGGCACCGTCAAGTCAGCAACTCCGGCGTCAGGGTTGTGAGCATAATCATACATTTCCCCATAATACTCGCTCCATCGTTTTAACACATCCTGCGTGTTCTCAAGAATGTCACCCAACTTAGATTTTATTCTATTCATTCCAGAAACTGGAGAAGAGCTTCTAGACTTTTTCACCTCCCTCCAATAGAGTTTGATGTTAGTCTCAAAGCTCTTCGCCAGTCTCTCATCAGCTTCCACTTTATCTCTCTCACGCTTTTCATTCACTAAAATCTTGGTGTCATTCTTGAGCCGACGGTAAATTTCTCTCTTCTCATCTCTCATACCATTATTCATTTGCAAAGATGCTACATAATCCAGCCATGCTTTCTTCTTTCTTTCAACGGAGTCTTGCACCTCCTTGTCCCACCACGCATCCCCTTTCAAGGATTTGCGTATCTTTGCATAACCACATACTTCTTTCGCAACTTCCACCATACTATCTTTCATAACTTGCCAACATTCATCCACGTCCAAGTCCGTAAGACAAACCTTGTCTAACTTTTCACGGACTTGACGTTCATACACTCTCCTTGCACTAATGTCTTGTAACTTTTCACTCTTTATTCTTTCAAGTCCTCCGAAAGGCACACGGACACGCCAATGTCGCCATTTCTTGAACAGACCCCTAAACCGGCTTATTACCAAGTAGTGATCTGTATCAAGAGTGGGACCTCTGTAGGCTCTAGTGTCCATCAGGCTCTTCCGAAGACGACTATCAACCATGATCAAATCAATCATACTTTTTTGTTCATTCCTCCTCCATGTATACGTGTGAATGTCCTTATGACGGAATTCTGTGTTAGACACAAGGAGACTTCGTTCCAAGCATACGTCAAGTATCAGCTTACCAGCATCATTTACTCTTCTATCACCATATGGACCTAGAACGGCCTCGTATCCTGGCCGCCTGGTCCCGACCCATCCATTCAAATCACCACACAAAATTACCCTTTCATTAGCTTCAACCATATCGAGAACTTCTCTTGTAGATTCCCAAAACTTCTCCAGGTCTTGGGTCGTCGCTGAGCTAACCGGTGCATAAGCTGTTACCAAAAACACCCTAGTGACGCCCAATTTAATTCGGACCCAGATTAGTCTCGGGTTCATCAAACCATAATCTTTCACTCCAGTGACTAAACGAGAGGACAGAAGGACGCCCACCCCCGCGCTGGCATGATCGCTCTGTTGCACACCTGCCCACAGAGCCATCGCGCCACCCGGGAGATCTTCGACCTCGCAGCCCTTTCGTTTAGTCTCTGTTACACACAAAACATCCAGGCGTCTCACACTCATTACGTTCGTCAACTCATTCATCTTCTCACAAATTCCACCTCTCACATTCCACGTGCCTATCTGGCACTCCCCACTCCTCGATCCGCCGTATCGGGCCCGGCGTGACAGGTGGCGGTCCCCATCGCCGCTTTGGCCGCTTTTCGTACCGACGGGGACGGGTCGGTACGCGTCGCCTCGGGGGGACGCCCTAACCCGCACTGCGGTACGCCTTCGTGCCAGAATTGCAGCCCCAAAGGACTGGCAGGGGTCGCGACGTGCACGCTTCTGGCATGACCTGACATTTTGATATTAGCTACCTTGAATTTATATTTTTAATTTTAAACTAAGCGGATTAACTTTACTGTTGCTAATATAACGTTTCGGTAGACTCTCTAATTTAGCGGTGGCAACGAAGGCATTAATTGTAAATAGCAATTTGTTTAATGAGAGAATTTATGATTTATGATAAACTTAGATGTTATAACCATCCACTACCTCTGTAGTTATGTGGTAGCTAAAACTGTGAATGTTGAGTTCCTTGGTTCAATCCCCGTTTCAGGGACCAAGTGATTTTGTGGTATTGTCTCAATACACAAGATTTTCAGTTTAAGTTTACAATAAATAGTTCACCACGTTTACAATAAATATTGACTACTATTAACATCCTTATTAAATGAATATAAAACAAAGCGAATCGTGAGTTTGTGCGAGTTTGAATGTATACTTGAATCAACTTCCTCAGAAAGCGTGGAGCTATTTATTGGAAAATTTGTGCTTCTTTTTTATATCATGAAGGTCGTTAACAAGCATGCAGTTCACATTGATGTTAAGTGATGACTGCAGCCTACCCACACTTAGACCAGAGTTCAAAATGCAGATGCGTTGCCACCCTGTTAGACCTTAGTTTATATGTTTCTGTGATACGATACATGCGGAGCCGTACATAGCCATCTAAGCGGAACACAATAGCGCTGAACACTACCATTAAGTGCCAGACTGATTAGGTAATGCGGTGGTGCCTACGCCCTCGAGCTCCTACACTGGAACTCTACCACTAGTAAATGATTTACGGATTAATCCCCAAAGGGGATAACTAGCATAAAGTTATATTTAATGATGTTTAACTAAAGTTTTGGGTTCCATGATTGTTACAAATGTCTACAAAACTCAAATCGTTGCGATCGAACAGTTTGACCGGCGTTCCAATTAAACAACCCGGGACAGGGCACTATAAATTAGGTGGCTTCGGAAATAGAGCCCGGCGAGGATTTCAAGTAACGAGCTGATGTTCGACGCCGGCTGATTATAAACATAGCCCGGCCTTCTGCTGAGATAGGCTACAAGCTCAGTGTTCCAATACATACTGAGCTGCTGTCAATTAATTTTAAGCTAAAGCCTAGTAAAGTAAGAAAACAAAGTTCATTTTTTTATAAATTCATAAAATCATTAAACATATTGTGTTACGCAACTTCACGCCTGTTATCCTCGAATCGGCAGAGGTAAATGCATGCATTCAAGCATACACGCAAACACCCACGTTTCGCCAATTACGTTTTGGTCATGGTGGAGAGCCTATTTACATCTCCGGGCACATTATCAAACTCCGAGGTACTAGGAAATTTCCGGAAAATATAAAATCTCAATAGAACCAGAAATAAAGAATTTTACACCCTTAACTCTAACAGCCCCCGATCTAGGAATCGCGGAAAATAAAATATGACAATTAATTAAAACATTTAAAAAATGCGTAAAGATTTTATTTACTTTGGATAATTCGAGATTACGACCTCTGGAATAATAGCCAAGCCACTCACTCTATCACTGAGTTAAAATGAAGACACTGGTTTATAATAAGTAAATCATTTTGGCTAGGCCTGAGGTCATGGCTTTGATTTACTACAAAATATATTGACATGCAAATTGGCGACCGCAGTAGCATTATCCTATTCACTGCCGCCCCGCTCGTATTGGAATGGTTTGACCGCTATTGTTCGGTTGACTGGCTGCACCAGCGGGAGAATCCTCTTTCACTTGTGGGGGGGCGGTCGTCACGTCCCGGACACTAAATTTAGTCAGTCAGTCGGTAACTGAAGTGTTTTAAAGTATGGTGAATTAAAGCACGGTACAAAATATATTCATTGCAACCTAAAACAACACGCTCCCCACTACACTCTAGAGAATAAGAAGAAATTGAATACAAATCTTGCTGGCCCGATTCACAAATCGCATACAAATTGAAAGGCTTTTGCACTGCGAAAGATTTCTGCAGTGTCGTATATTTTTACAGCGGGGGCTGCTTGCAAACATTGCCCAGTGCCGGTCAGTACAAGGCGAGGGGGCTGCAAGGCGCGGGCCGGGGAGAGGGGTGACTAGTGATGAGCGTCCTAAAAGTAAAATACTATACAAGTGAGACTATCAATGATTCTTTCTGTGAGACTATCAATGATAGTCTCTCAGAAAGAATTACAGCAAATTTTTTTGGTCTTTAATTTGTAAAAAATAAAAAAAATATTTAAATATTCGTCATGATTATAGGTTGAGGAAAGTCTTTTCGCATTATAGTATGTATGAACTTGTAATAAAATCTTTTTGGCTGTAGTATTTGTATCTGGCTGGTTTTGGTATCATTGAAAGTTAAAATATTAAAGAACATAATTCCAAATTCAAATTAGGGAAATGTGTGATTTTCATTTGTTTTTCGTACTGTCAAGATGAGTGAATCTAATGAATAAATTCGATACATTTTAAAATTTTACTACAAAAAAAGTAAAAATGGAACGCAAGCCGCGAAAAAAATTTGCGGTGTTATGGACCTAGTGCAGTGTTTGTGAGAGTAGCACATATTTTGTTAAAGCGTTTTCAATCCGGAAATTTTGATGTCAAAGATGCACCTCGCTCTGGTCGCCCTATTGAGAGAAAGCGGCCGGAATTGATCAACAGAAGGGGTGTGGTGTTTCACCATGATAACGCTAGACCTCACACATCTATAGCTACTCAGCAAAAATTAAGAGAGTTTGGCTGGGAGGTGTTAATGCATCCGCCGTATAATCCTGACCTTGCACCTTCAGATTTCCACCTGTTTCGGTCTCTTTAGAATTCTTTATGCAATGTTAGGTTAACATCACGAGAGGACTGCCAAATACACTTGTCGCGGTATTTTGATGAGAAGTCCCAAAATTTTTATAGCAATGGGATCATGTCCCTACCTACAAGATGGCAAAAGGTTATCGAACAAAATGGTACATACATACTTTAGTTAAATTTAAATAAACTATATTAAAAAATGTTTTGAATTATCTTAAAAAATGCGAAGAAACTTTTTCCCCAACCTATGTAGCGAATCATAGTGTGTACTATGCGCTATCCGCTACTTATAAATTATAAAAAACAAGCATTGTGTAATCAAAATTTGATTCAATAACCTTAACATTATTTATCTACATACAGTTATAAGAGAGTCACCTTACGAGGAAGGCGACGGTGAAATTGATTGAACACAAATGATGTATTCATTTGAAATCTATGAACGTTTTTGAAAATATCGACGTTATGAAAATCGTTTAGATGTAAGGCCGTACTTCCGTGGTACGGAATAGATAAAATCTATGGAAAAGCTTTATGTTTTTCATAAAAAAGTCAATATTTCAGACCCATCGATGTATTATTTGCACCCCTCTAGGGGTGACGTTCGCCACGTGTATGTAAATCTTCCTTCGCGAGCGATGTGAGCAATCCCTTTTTAATTGTGGCCGCTGTTATCTGAAAAAATTGCTTTGCTGCTGTTCAATTTTTATTTATTTATTTATTTATACACTTTATTGTACACCATAAAACTAAACCAATTATACAAGCTAGAAAAGAAATAAAAGTACAAAAGGCGGTCTTATCGCAAAAGGTGCGATTTTTTTCCAGACAACCTTTTAGTCAGGAACATAAAGAAATAAATTATTTATTTGCCGGCAGGGTGTACTGAGCAATAATAAAGATTTAAATCATAATTATAATAATAAATGAATAGATAATTTCGAAACGAGGAGAAAAATTATAAATATTTATACATTATGAAAGAGCAATGACCAAAAGATAAAGTTAAAAAACTTTAGAAAAAGAGGTAAAGAAGAAGGATGAAAAAGGATAGATAGTTACAGAGTCTAAGTTAAATAAAAATCTTTGACCTTATGTTTAAAGGGGCTTGCCGAACTGTCGTTGGTAAGCTGTTTCAAAGATGAACAGCTTCTACAGTAAAAGATTTTGAATAGAATTGAGAAAAATGCTTGGGAATGTGAAGCTGAAGGTTTTCAGAGGATCGAAGGGAAAGTGAATGGGAGAGGCATAAGTACTGGAAACGTTCTTTAAGGTAAAATGGAGCATTCGGATTGAATAGAACACAGTATAAAAGTGAAAGAATGTGGGTGTTCCGGCGAAGATGAATTGGGAGCCACTTGAGCTTATCACGGTAGCTGGAGATGTGGTCATATTTGCGCAAACCAAATATAAACCGAATGAACATGTTTTGGAGACGCTCAAGCTTATTAAGTTGCTCCTGGGTCAAATCAAGGTAGCGGACATCAGCATAATCAAGAATTGTTAAAAGTGGAGAGTGTGCCTCCTCAAGGAACCAATCGCGGAAAACGTCCTCCTGCTGACTTCAGTAATCTGTGGAGACCAAGAGAAATGTAAATCAAATGTGATACCTAAGTTTTTTGTACATTTCCAATAATTTACAGTTGGTGTTTCCATCATCTTTCGGCTGAAATGATAATGAATATGTCTAATGACTAAAAAGCTGGTTATCATAAGGCTCAACCTAGTGGAACATTAATAGAAAGTACCTACTCCTTGTTTTGAAGTCGTCTTAAAAGTATATCATGGGTTTATTCTACCTTGGTTAACTTTATTACTTTTCACGACTACATACCTTTAGCTATCCAGCTACAACTAGCCATATAATTCCTAGAAACATTTCCACGTGTTAACCCGGAAATGTCTAACTAGCGTTAGTTGGTCCAGCGAGCAGCGAGCTGTGAGCAGTTAAACTAAAAACAGGAGTGTTGTGTCGGTGATGTGTGCACAAGTTCCGAGCTCCGAGCGAACTAATTTAGGACATGCAAAACCCAGGCACTCTGAACACGCCACACTTAACTGCGCGCCGCCTCCGAGACGCGCCCGTATAAAAATCTTACAAACTTGTATGTAAGTCGACCCAAAAATCCCACCTCTGACTTGTTTGAATGCTATTAAGAACTTTTTCTTTTTATATGGTGGAAGTTGTGGAACGCTGCGAAAAATATGCTCCGAGGGGATGAAGCGGATCATTTTTATTATTTATTAGGCGATGAAGGCGCCGCCGCCTGCACCTAGATTAGCAATGTTTATGAATATTTTACACGAGAACAATGCTTTTTTCGCATTACATCAGAGGGAAACCCGCCTAAAACAATCATATTATTTTCGTAGAGGTGCTACGAATTGCTACGCCCGTAGCACTTTGCTACGATATAATAATGCGATGAAAGAGAAAATAAAACCATAGCAAAAAAATATTATTTGTTTATAAAAATATCTTAAAAACGTTATGAAGAATAAAACAAAACATTGCAACGGTAGTTGCCACGAGCAGTGTTTAAGTCCAGGAAGATCGTAAACTGCCAACTGAGCCAGAATACGAAATACGCCACGTAGTAAACTACGTTTATAGCTAAAACAGACACAACAAGGAATGTTGAGTTAGATGCGAGTTTTTCATTTGCTTTAAATGTGATTTTTGTATCGTTATAATTTTGAAAAGATAGCTTTATTTCGTGGCAATATCCACAATACTGCTATTATATCCAAATTCGACGAATGATAAAAAGCAAAAAAAAATTACACTTACAAATATCTTTCGATTACATAACCGGTAGTACTCATTATGGTAGAGCTCAAATATACAAACGTAAGTCATTGTAGTGGTTCAGCGATACACAAATTTAGTTGTGTCATTAGAGCAGGTTATATATGCATACATTTCACGTTGATGATAAGTGAATTATATATCCTATAAACATCGACATAGAAATAAAAAGAAAAACAATATCTAGAGACGCCTTTTTCACTCCAAAGGTGTTGGATTTCGTTTCTCTGCGCTGGTTATCACTGAGCCGTAAATTGCTACCTGACCAGAAGCTGATCACTCTTAACACTACCATTTAGCGGCCATAGAGTGGTTTATATGATGCGTCCTCCAATTTTGTCACTGAAGCTCAAACCAGTTTGTGTGATATAATAATTTTACGACTTGTTACAACAAGACATATTATAAATAATTATATCATGCCTATATTCCTATTTTTAAGTTGGTACAATATATGTATCGTATTTCATTTTATCTTATAACGTTAACGGAACACGTGTGGCGGCTTACACACAATGTTATAATAGCAATTAAAAGCAGGTGACATCAGCGCTGATGTAATGAAGTCAGTAACAGCGACAGGGGACTCATCATCAAATTATCAATTTGGAATATGCGAGCGGCTCGCGGAGCCCTTCTCGATGGTTATTTAAGCAGCCACTTTCACCCGCGAGGATATTTATCGGCCTTTCCCTCCCTCACGCCTCCCACACCCCAACAAACACGCACGCGCCCCTCCAGCACCCGCTCATTATTATGTGAAGCAACGACTTGTAGTAAAGGCTGTTCGCGCTGCGCCGTGCAAGTAAAGAAAATATACGGCAAGTGTGAATTTATCTCGATCGTTAAAGGTCCCTTAGGCTGGATTTCACCAACTTTTTCCCCACTCTTTGATTGAAGTCTTTAATAATGATCTGTTTAGCAATTTCAAATAATAGTTCAAACAAACAGAATTATAAATGTAGTATTTAAGTATTAGTTACATTAGCTGGCTTGATACAAAGTGTGTAAAATCCATTTTTAGCTGTTAGACAGTGGACTTCACTAATATTTTAAGGAGTTTAAAAGATCTTAGAAATCAAGGGAATAGTAATTAGAACCTCTAGTTAAGGTGTTTAAAATATTAACTTAATTTAATTTAATCACTTTATTCAGGTAAATTACAACCATTACAGAAATAAAATCATATATACATTGAGAATCATAGATTAAATAAATATAAAATTTGCATATGTCATCATTAAAATAAAAATAATTTAATTTAAGTCTATATTATAAAGATATTATTAATTTTAATGTTTGAATCTAAAAATAAAATCATATCAAATCAAATAAAGTCAAATTGTAAAATCATAAAATTTAAACATGATAATAATAAATACAATGTCAGTCAAAGTCAGTATACTCTTGCTGGCATTGGTACAGCTATATGTTTTCTACAGCAATGTTGAATGTAGTGACAGTCTAGCCTTGCCGCGATCATTCCCAAGACGGTGTCGGAGCTAGCCCATACTCTGCGTACCATGGACGCGGCGCGTTTGCGCATGGTTGCATGGAAGCAGTCGGTGTTGGCTTCCGCGAACATACCCGAGGCACTGCAGAACCGGGGTAGCCCCATCACCGCCCTAAAAGCATTGTTAAACTGGACACGGAGAGCGTTGTAATTTTTCATTGTATATGTCGCCCACAGGCTGCACGTATAAAGCGACGTACAATAAGCTTTAAAGAGTGTTACTTTTACCTGTTTTGAGCACCGAGCGAACCTACGGGCTCTCATATTTGCCCTGACTAGCAGCGCTCTCCGCTCCCGTTCAATATCAGCATGATCGTTTAGGTCAGAGGTGAGAACATGTCCCAAATATTTAAAATGCTCTACCCTTGCTAGACAGATATTATTTAGTTTGACCTGTGGAATGACTACAGGGCATTTGCTTCCATCGGCACCGAATACCATAACATGACTTTTACCGACATTGTATTGCAATCCATGACCACAAGCATACTCCTCGCATATCCGTATCAGCTTTTTCAGTCCGCACATCGAAGCGCTGAGTAGCACTATGTCATCTGCATAGCTCAAATTGTTGACACAGACACCGTCAATATGGCATCCGACATGCTGACCGCTAAGCGCCTCGATTAGGCCGTTAATATAAAGATTAAACAGCGTAGATGACGTCACTCCACCTTGCCTGACACCGCACTCAAGCTGATACGGATGCGACATTACTCCCGCCCACTTGACACAATTAGACTGGTGCTCATACCAGAACTGGAACACTCTGATGAGCTCCTGCAGCAGGTTTACATTCCTCAGTTTATCCCAGAGCAGGTTGTAACCTACACGGTCATAGGCCTCGACGAGTCAAGAAAGCATGCATATACTGGTGTTTTACGATCGGTGTAGTATTTAACGGTTTGTTTAAGACACAGTATAGCACTTTCTGTGGACAATTTAGGACGGAACCGAAATTGATTGTCGTATTGTAACGTGATTATTTAACTGCGTGTTAAGCAAACCGTCAAATACTTTTGCAATGATAGTGGCAAGAGAAATAGGTCTATAGTTACTTTCATCTGTAAGGTCACCAGTTTTGTTTTTCACTATGGGCACTACCAGAGTTTTCTTTAAATCGGCGGGCAAGTACGAGTGACTCACACATAGGGAGTAGAACATCGCCAAAACTCTTGAAATATGGGGTCCAGCGTGGCGAAGGTGCTGAGTCCATCATGGACCGGCGATTTGCCTCCCGACATGGATGCTAAGACTTTAACTACATCCTTCGCCAAAAATCTAACCTCCACTTGCTGCCTGTTTCTATCGACATCGAACACCTTTTCCACAGGATCCAAGAGAGATTTTACACAAAAACGTTCTTTGAATATATTAGCGATTTCCTTCGGATCACTGGTCCCACCGACGCTAGCAGGGAGGCCAGGTCGTACATTTAGTTTATTGGTAAGGCCTTCCAAAAGCCACGGAAATCACCTTTACTATGCTTAACAGCAAGTGCGTCCATGCATATTTGGTCTTGATGGTCTTGACACTATTTTAATAGGGATTTAACACACACGCTAGACCCATTTTAGGCCTGCCGCACATAACTCAATCTATAAACCTAGATCTGGCCTCCCTGTGAGCCTCGGAGACGTGTTTGTTCCACCCGACTAAGCGCGAGCGACTCCCGCCTCTCTTCGTACTCCCCCGACCTGCCGATATCGCCGCGTCGTGGAGAACGGTCACAATGTCAGAGCAAAGAGAGCCAAGAATGTGCCTGTGATCACAGTTATCACAAAAATAGTCAGCACATTTAGCGAACTCCAGAGGAAAAGCTATTAATTTTAATTTACTGTGGCACTCTCTATTAAACAAAGCTACTTGTTCCTCACTTCGTTCACCCCAAATTATGTCACTATTGCGTACGTATTTCATTTACCACTCGTGGGTTCAATAATTTTAGGTTACATTTAACAATTAGTGGAAAGTGGTCCGACCATCGAGTGTCATAATTAACATTCACGCTGACAACAGCTTGCTTCGCCGCGAGAGTTGTGATACAGTGATCCAGCCAGCTATTTGTTCCATGCACGTCACTTATGAAAGTAAATGTACCGGAATCTCAACCTTACATGTCTACATCTACACACAACCAATGCTGTTCATTACAAATCTTAGTTAATTCACTGTAAAACAACTCATCCGGATCCGCATTGAAGTCGCCCATAATAAACACTGATTCAATGCCGCACTCATCCACAATAGCGCTAATTGCACTTAAACAATCTGTAAAATCTTGTAGATTGTCAACATAGTTTGTAGGTAAGTACGCACTCACTATTATAACCGGTCGGTCACTTGTTACAATTTTAATTGCACAGATTCTCGCGTTATGCACTGTACCGCCATAACAACGCAACTCCTCCATAGGGTCGGCCGCGCAGGATACCGGCGGACGTGTCTACCGCCGATGTTGCCGTGTAACCAAATCCACTGTCCATAGTACCAATGTAAGGTATATCGTGTGACAGTAGCCAAGTCTCCTGTAAACACACGATATCGCACATACGACACAGCTCTCTGACGTCGTTAACGGATCTTTTAACATTCTTGCAGTTAAAAGTAACGAATGAATAGTAATTTTAACCCATTTTTTTTTTTTTAATTTTCAGCCGTTTATCGCATTATTATTGGGCTGATGTGGCCTGTTCGTGTTTTTGTTCTTAAGGTTTACAAATCTTCGAAAAATAATACCTTCCGGCCATAAAGACGCATTTAGACGACGTATTTAGCTAATTTTGTTTCTTTAATTGTTTTAAACTTACACGATTTGTATTCATATTTTTATATTGTAAACGGGACTTAATCACTTACTATTTTAATCGAAGTATTTACCTCGACACTCGACGTTTCGGCCGTAATGCAACGGCCGAAACGTCGAGTGTTGTTGTGCATTTGTTTCTTTAATAAAAAAATTGTAATCCTTATGGCCTCTGTCAATTTTCATGTGAATTTTCTCAAGAACGACTTTTTCTTGTGTTTTACTGAAAATGTAGTTACTTATATCGTTTTCAGTCGTCGAATTATGTACGTTTGTAATGAACATAGGCACTGACTTTTCTGCAGCTCGGAAAGAGCACTGTATATCTTTAGCAACTCCTGATTTGCCAGCATATCTGTACTTTGGGTGTTTTTTACGATATGTAACCGTTTGCCATCCTTCTTTGTTTTTGTTTACATCTAGTACCGATTCGCGCGCAGTCCGATCACCTTGCTGTAGTCTTGCTTCATTAGCCAATTGATTCTCGCTAGGCCTAACGGTATCAGGTAAATCTGACGTCACCACGGTTATCAGCTGTTTAGAACCGGTCGTAGCGCACGGGTCTCGGTGCAGTGATACCGGGGGCGGTGCGGGCGCGGGCGGTGAGGGTGCGGCCGCGGGCGGTGCGAGCGGCGGACTATCGCCTCCCGGCTCCTTCCTGGCGCTCTCCGCTGTCGCCGACGTTCGAAAAAGTACCCGTTGCGCCTCATTTGAGGCGCACTCCGAACATTATTTTTGAGATACCCTCAACTGTCGATATTGTAGTAGCGGGGTTGTAATAATCGGAGAATTACTAGCGTTTTCATCAGGTTCTTTATTTCAACTATGCGCATCACATGATAGTCCCATGGGGCCACTATCCAACCATGCACCTCTATTATTATTTATTTTAAAAGCCGATGCTGACGGCGGCAACGAGTCATGCTGAATTCTCAAAAACAGATTTTTCAATGTTGTTTTCATATATTCAATTTCAGCTTTTAACACAGATAAATCTTTCAATAATTTGGAACAGTCCAAGTGATCGAAAGTGATCGGCGGTAATTTATCTAATTGTTTTGCTACAAAAATCGGAATAATATCGGGATCAGTACATTTGAATAGGTTAACTATATCTGCAACATCTCTTTCCTCTTTACCTCTATTTTTTGGCAATATTTTTCTGATATCCGTTGGCATGGACTCAAATAAAAATGACTGCGTTTTTAATTTCATCACTGTTGAATGTTGACGCACAAATACGAACAAGTAATTCGTCCATGATGGAGACTTTATTTTGCACATAAGCTAACAACTCATCGATTATAATGTTACACATATTGCACTTAACAACTCTCGTCATTTTGTTACAATTCGAAAAACCAGCGCAGCGAATGAGGAACGCTCGGCGCTAATGCATGCGCGCGCGCGATTGAATGATCAAACGAACAGAACAAGTGAAGTTCGTATTCAGATTTATGGAAACATCCTTACTCGATATAATTTATAGTGTAAATGAAGCTGTAAAACATAATTAGGTTTCTTCTAAACCGTTGTTGTAGAGACAGACCGGTTAAAACAGAGATAAATGAATCTTTCTTTTCTTCTTATCTATATTTGGAAGGAAGGGAAAGAAAAAAAATAATGATATTTTAATTGTAAGTTTCTAATCCCTATTTTGGTTTACTTAATATTTTATCTGTTTAACTTTCAAATACTGTAATAATTACTCACTCTAGATATTATTTGATTAATGACCTTCATTAAGTCATCCCCTAGTCTTCTTCACTTTTTATTTAATTAAGTATACCTACTTCTACTGCTAGTTCAAAGACTCGAAGTCCTAATCCAAACCGATCAATACCTATTACCTATTTTTGTCTTGGTTTGACAAAAGTATTCACTGACCATTTCCGTACGTAACCCTGAAGAGTTTGGACACGTGTCATGGCAATTAACAACGCTGCAGATGCAGGACTTATTCAACACTCACTAAGAATATCCACTTGGATTCTCAAACAATTTTATTCTTTGTTGGATTGCGCTAAGATGTCGTGTTTACTACCATGACTTTCTCATATTTTCTTAACGTTGAAAACGACTAACGTAAAACATAATTCTACGTAACCAACATGTTAAGTTAACATTTATTTTTCGAGTACCTAATGTTTGTTTTGAAATGACTTACTTAATTGCGAAAATTGAATTCACGACTCTAGAATAAAGTGGTCATCACACACACACTTCTAGACGTTAGACTACGGTTAGGCCCGGTGGCCGTCTCATGAAATGCTGCGTTTACGTGTGTAATCATAAATTCCACTAATGAAAGCCACTGTTTATATCTATTATATATATAAAAATCAATTGCTGTTCGTTAGTCTCGCTAAAACTCGAGAACGGCTGGACCGATTTGGCTAATTTTAGTTTGGAAGTCAGGGAAGGTTTAAAAGGTAAGAAAATATAAGTTTATTCAGTTTATTCAGTTTATTCATTTATTTCATATAATTAGGCTCCTGGAGAGCACTTTTACATCGTCATTTTTTTTTTTTAAACTAACCTAGAGTGAATAACCACTAAGAAATTGAAAGGAAATACCACAAAGTAAATACCACAATTTCATTTTCCCATACAAATAGTCCGCATCTATTAAACCTTTAACACATTATTTCATTCTGAGGCAATACGAAGTTTGACGGGTCAGCTAGTAGCAGTATATTAGTGTATAAAATATAGTTACTGAATCTCATTATTATTAGATACCCAGCCTCGTATCACCTGCTCCCCTCCCTCCCTTCCTCCCCGTGCCTCAGCGCCTCCCCCGCGGTGCCGCGCCTGCACTTGTTTGCCTCATTTGTAACTTGACACGCTCCTGCACCAACTCGGGTCGCAACTCCTAACAGTTTGTTTGTGTCGCAGATTATTTGTATTGTGTAATACTTTGTGCCAAAGTTCATATTCCAAACGACAAAAGGTTTCTCTGAAATGAAAGCTTTTTGTCAACAAAATGATTGTGTATCGATATGTCCAATGTTTGTATTGAAAGTTTGACAAACAATGGCGATGTTTTTAGAACGTATCGATGAATTTTATTTAAAATTTCATTTAAACAGTGATATGGTGAATAAGAGAATTATGTTGAATTATTGATAATGGTGAATAAGTAAAGTTATTTCTGGCAGAGCATATACAACACAACTGCTTGCGTTTTCTTAAATTTTACTGAAATTGCTTTCGTTAAATATGTTTACCAATTGTTGAATAATAAAATTAAATGGTGACACATGTCCTAAAACTATTATCACTTTGAAAACTTAATTGCCAAGTTTAGTAAGGCCTATACCAATATTATTATTAGAAATGATAAACTAATAAACTATTAGGAATTATTATTCGCGCCACCGCATTACCTAATATATCTTCCGGCAAATAGTAGTGTTCGGCACTATCGTGTTCCGGTTACATAATAATATAAATTGGCAACGCATCTGCTTCTTGATCTCTGGTCTTTGTGTGGACACATTGATCTAGATAAACTGCAAGCTGGTTTGCGACCTTTTTTACGTTACAATAATGGCATCCTGCAGCTTTTAGGAACAAATATAATTACATCCCAGTTCTCCTTTGTTTCGATAACAAAATCTTTCCTTTCAAAGATCACTTTAGCGCTTACACATCGCCCGTCAACGAAAGGGTCATGAATGTAAATAAATGAAAAAAATGCCAAATAAATACTCTTCTTATGTTTCTCCGTGAATCTCAGCAATCGTGAGAGCAATACCAACAAATAAATTAATGGCTCCTGCGCTCAAGGTCAGCCGCGGGACGTTTGGTCTAATCGACTCATTTAATTGTGATCCCAAGGCACGGACAATGAATAAAACAAGCATCGCGGATCGCGGACTTTACCTTAAATCCCCAGGATTTAGTATGAACGTGACGCGAGGGGTAGTAACAACTATAAATCGTTCACTTTATATGATGTGACCACACCACACGAGCGCTTTGATAGCATCTACGACAGACTGTTTATTTACAAATATTTCAATAAATTATCAATGTCCATACATACATTGTTTATTACTGGTGGTGGAGCTCCAGTGACGGAGCTCGCGGGCGTTGGCACCACCGCATTACCTAAGATACTTGCCGCTAAATGGTAGTGTTCAGCACTATCGTGTTCCGGTCAGTTGGCAATGTACGGCCCTGTAATTTCCGGCACAGAGGCATAAGACCTTAAGTCTCAGGAGTGGTAACGCATCTGCACTTTGACCTTGGTCTTTGTGTGGGCCTTGGTCTATAGGCTGCAGTCATCGCTTAACATCAATGTGAACTACATGCTTGTTTGCCACTTCCATTACATAAAAAAAAACATCTACGCGTGTATCTTCTAAATAAACTATTGTGGCAACTATCACAACACGTAGATGGTGAGAGGATACTGCAGCCTATAGACATTTACAAAACAAAAACAGCGATCAATATATAGATTCGTTGCCATCCTGACTAAAGGTTAACAGACAAACCGACGGGCCACCTGATGGAAAGTGGTCACCGTCGCGTATGAACATTTGCAACACCAGGGGGGAGAGTTACTTATGGGAGTTAGTTATTTTTGAAGAATCCTATATTGTAGCACCGAGTTTGGGGCAGAAACGAATGTAACAATTGCACCGAAGAGCAGTGCCAAGTGTCCAGTCAGTGAGGGTGGAATTTCTCTCTTCAGTAAGAAATGAGACCAAGAGACAAGAGGTGGTGCCATATCGAACAGTTCAACAATTTCACAAGGAATTTCAAAATTGCTAAAACGCCCAAGTTGTACTTTTGACGTAGTTAGTCAATAAGCGACATTATTAGTGAAATCCGTAGCTAACACTATTCAGCTTATATTTTGAATATTATGTGCACCAAAATGAGATTCAAAGTGTAATAAGTTAGTCAATAGTGGTGTGCACCGCTGTGAGATACGGCCGCCCATGTTGTTCCAGATTAGAGTCATGTCATCTCTCATGCACTATTGCCAACATGGTATCTCCATCGTGTAGCATGGCTCCAGGGAAAGGATGTTTTGTGCTCAAATGCAAGCTTTAATTTTGCTATATTTTTAAGAGTCGACTAATCTTTAGACTTTTCAAAGATTCGCGTTTCTCATTAATAATTCTCCGGTTGTGAATCTTGGTACAGGTAAATGATTTCGATGACCTCAGACATGCATCTATTCTTTGAGTATGACGAATGAATGAATGAAAGAATTCTTTTATTTACCTGAATCACTATATTCAGTTTGACTAATAATGGCATATTATTATGGCATCTTGCTATGGGAAAATTTCGCAGACATCTATATACTATTTTTCATTTGCAAGAGAAGAACATTAAAAATATCATTAAAAGACACTGTACGTCCCGAGTTGCTAATTGATTACCTGAACTGTTAACGTATGACAATAATACATGGTAAATTTTATTTCAACCTACACAAAGCAGGATTTAAGGGAATGAAGCTGATCATGGAAATATGGAATGCATATTTGTGTATAAATAAAATACGTGAAGTGAGTAGAGGACATTTATTTTGAATCAGAAGATAGTTACGATTACACACAATAACAACCGTCACAAAGCACTCCAACGTCCGCAACACCTCTCCAATACCGACCATAAATATAAGCGAAGCGCTTCATTTCAACTAGGAAACACCTTGAGTAAATATGCCGCGATATTTTGGGGTCATTTTTACTGACGTCGGCGGACTTCGACCCTCCTTTATAATATGAATTTCGCTAAATTTAAAACTGCCGACCCTTTTTTCACCTTTTATTTCCGACATTAAAAAATAAGAGTATCAAATTGGGTCGTAAATTTTATTTATAATTCAATATGAAGCCTATTCTGTTTGTCGAGTCGTCCCTCGGTGTATAGAACATGATGTTTGACAGGCGTAAATAATAAACGATATTATTTCATCTTCTGACAAACGAAGTCGCTGATGACTGCGCTGTTTCACATTTTGTGTGCGACGCGGACGTATGTGTGTGTGTGTGGTCATTATTGCTCGAAATGTTTTCGATCGGTCATGTAAAAACCCATGATAAGCCACTTATGTTTTGTCCGTTTTCGGTCGGTGTCGAGCCTATTGACGTCTCCGGACACAATGTGTCCGCAATAAGGTAGCAATGAGAAATTTCCGAAAAATAAAATATCTCAATCGCACTGTCTTTACTTGAAAATCGAACCCAGGAGCCACAGCAGCAGTGGCTTGCTACCCTCTTGATTAGGCGGCGCTTTCTTCACAGAATAGAAAAAATACTTTCTGAACCATTTTTTTGTGCTTAATTTAGATTCATACTTAAATATGAAATATGCGCGTCCAGTCAAAAAAAAACATGTACGTGTATGTTCGCATGCGTGCGAGATTACATCTTTTTATGTTTAATTTTTTGTGTCTGATTAAAAATACTATTGAGATAAATATTGTCATTTTCCTCTACCGCAACATGTGGGAATAAATTTTGTACTCTCCTTCCTTGTTTTTAATCTTTAATTTTATTTCAATTTACATAGTCAAATGCCTTGTTTTCTTTTTTCTTTTATTATTGATTATTTTTATAGGTGACATTGTTGCTGGGAGCTCCAAGACTACACAATAGTTATCCCTGCAAATGTTCATAGGCGACGGTAACCACTTTCCATCAGGTGGCCCGTCTGCTTGTCTGTCAATCCTTTGACATAAAAAAAACAATAATACACGTGGCCGCATTGCGTGCTTGAGGTCAGTCAGGTCACTCACTCGTCGTCACCTGTCACGCGCACCACGTTGTTTTATGATTCATAAAAATATGTTTATAGGGTTTAAATGTTTGCGACTCGGTAGTAAATATGTTAAGAAAAATAATAATTTCTATATTGATGGTAAGTGAATATTGTCGTCACGTTGCCATTTAGGCGACGGGACCCGACGACCCCATCCTCTGCTAGTGGAGAATAATTCTTCCTCCATTGCAACAATGCAGTCAACCGAACAATCGTGGTCAAATCGTTCGAATAAGGCGTTAATAAATACTATAAGCTTGACGATTATGGCATATCTCCCCATATGCCATAATCGCCAGGCTTGACAAGCGGTTCGGGCGACCGCAGTTGTGGGAGTTTTATCGCATAGCTCCGGGCAGCAGCCCATCCCGCGTTTGGCGCACAATCCTCTTTCGAAGGCTTTTGTCCAGCACGTCTGACAACTGTATTGATGAAGTGAATATTGCCTAGCCTACAAATGATTATCCATCCATCGAGAAAGTGCGATTACTAGAGCTATGAGATCTATATGTGCTACGAGCTACGGAGCTACGATTCACGTGTCGCTGAAGGATATGTACTCGTATACCAGATAATTCGAGTTACTTCGCCAGGCATCCGATATTTTTGAATGCCAACTTGTTCTAACACTTTTTACTGGTGGTAGTGCTCCAGTGACGGAGCTGGCGAGCGTAGGTACCACCGGATTACCTAATATACTTGCCGCTAAATGGTAATGTTAAGCACTATCGTGTTCCGGTCAGATGGTAATGTACGACCCCTTAATTTCCGGCACAGAGACATAACACGTTAGGCCTTAGGAGTGGTAACGCATCTGCATTTTGACCTTGGTCTTTGTGTGAGTGTCTATAGACTGCAGTCATCACTTTACATCAATGTTAACTGCATGCGTGTTTGCCACTTCCATTACATAAAAAAACATTCTTGTAAGAAGAAAAGTATACTCCTTGTAATCGATACTCGATGTGTATCTGTATGTCCTCCGAATAGCGTCGTTTGTTTTGCGCTCATGAATATATGACGGTGCACATCGCGTGCGCAAGGACGCTCACTCACTGCGGGTCACGCGCGTCACGTGTGCCCTTCGCATTACCCTTTTATTTGATAACAAAAATACCATACTAACACACAATTCATATAAATGGTAAATAAACGTTGTAGTTGCTATATGTATTTAGTTTAAGAGGCAGAAAGTCCAGTATATGTAAAATTGTTCTTGAAGTTGGATGCTTATTGACTGCGATGAACTGAACGCTTGTTTGCCATCATGTACTGTGATGATGTTTTTTGCGCACGCATTACTTACGATATTGCCTATATTTTGCGAGTAATCCCGTCGAGACGCAAGAAGGGCGAACTCTCATACAAAATTGGTAAGAGCGCCATAATGTTAGTCATTACAAATCTCTTGTGTTAGTTTTATTTTCATCAATATACTTCGGAATCGGTGTGTATGTTTCATACATTCATACATACTGTTTCTTGACCGACTTACTATCATGTTTTTATGGAACATAATTTCACGCCAGTATTCCCGAAGGAGTAGACATACGTAAATTATGTATTCAGGCATACATGCAAACACCCGCGATTCACCGGTTACGTTTTTGTTCATCGCCAAACTCCGAGGTACTGGGAACAAAAGAACTCAGCGTAGCAGTCGTAACTTGTTACCAGTAGACTATTGAGGCAGTTATATAAAAACCACAATACAAGCATAATATTTTGGATTTTTTTATGGTGAGTAGGTATCTCTCATGCGTCGCAGCAGCACAATTTATATACCAAATAGTTAACAGCAGTAAGCTAAGGTAGTAAGCTCAGTATGTAGGCACATCAACACACCAACACCGTTCGCACAGAATGTAGCTCTGGCTGACGCTGGTGAGGGCGTCGTATCGGAGCCAATTACTGAGCTAATGCAATATTGAATTATTTTGCTTTACGCCCAGAGCCGGCGATAAAAGATTGCACTTTTATGTCGATGATGGGCTTGACGAGATAGCAATTTTGAGTTTGAAAAAAATTATGAAGCCGTATGTATGATAGCGAGCAGCTATGTTTGGGATTTATGGCTATAAGTATGGATATAAGTAGTAGTTTAAAAAACGTTACGGTATCTTTGAGGACTTCTTGCGAGTCTCCAATCTGTTTCCAATTACTATTTTGATGCTATTTAGTAGACCATATTGTTGTCCTATGATTAATCTCGAATATTTACTTACAGGCCGCAATACGGTTTTTTCAGGCCACGACACTCCGAAATCCTTCCGAATGGTTTTCAAATCAACCGCTTTAAAAACAGTAAGTCTTAATGTGGCAGCTTGGAAATACAACGGTTATGGTAATTAAATGATGATTAAATGCGGCCGCAGCCATATAGGTAATATATCATGTCTTGTAAAGTCGTAATAAGTCGTTTTTATTACAACCACGGGTTATATTCGATATATGTATATTACTATAGAATCCAATTCCAAACATTGCGTGCCGATATTCCGCAATTATGTGACTACATTAGACAATCAGTGGGGGGCTCGGGCTCGGGCGCGGGCTCGAGGTACGGGGAGCTCAATGTGTCAATGTTCGATTAAAGCCGTGCGGCGGCCGGACTGCTGCTGTTGGGAAGGTGCGGGGTAGAGTGAAGGGGAGGGGGGGAGTCAGCGGATATGTAGATATATCCAAAGTTAGATACGTCTAAGTCGAATATTTATGTTTTAACATGATATGTTCTAAGGTTTTCGCGAGCTACACTCATTGAAATATAACTATTTTTTTTTGCTTACTATTATAATGTTCTTATATCGGTTTTCGTTTACACTGCATTGTTTGTCGTATCTATTTGTTGGATATCCTATAGTTAGGTATAATGATGTGTCCCAGAGACGAAAAGAGTGAAGGAAATATTCTTGTCTCATTATCTCAATTTATGAATCATCAATGTATTTTTATATCTTTTTAGTATACAGCAGCTTGTTGCGAGCTGCTGATGAGTAGCGACAACACCTTCCAAAGGCTGCCGGATCGTAGTTCGGCGCTTTAGGCTTCTTCTTATTCACAGCTTTCAGGGAACCTATTGCTGCTTACACGTTTAATTTTTGAGGCTCAAATGGTTTGAAAATCCGAAAAATGTTCTGTTGATCTTTCTTCCCGTGGCCAACCCTCTGTCTCGTTATAACTTTGATGGAAATCATGGCAGTATCGACGAGCACTTTTTTGCAGCAAAAATCGCAGCCTCCGTGTAAGACTCATGCATGACTTAATTTCGCTTCTCGCCACTTTAATAGTAAGGTGTAGATGTAACACCAACTTTTGATCAATTACGTTAACACACTATTTGTTTCCAACATTCCTTTTTACTGAATGATAACGAGCGCAAGTTAGCGTCCAGTAGAGTTTTAAACTAATAGTGTGCGTCATAAACCGCGGGCACACCTGGAGTTAATGCCGAAATGGCTGCCCGGAGTAAAACGCGACTGGAATAGATAACAGATGGGTAGGCATTTGCTAAATTATACATGTTAAAAATTGCGCTCGTAGCAAATAAAAAAATTGACAAAGTGTGAGTCGTCGTCTAACTCGTGCATCGAGGATTCCGTATATAAAAAAACTCTGGACATCGTTTTAATCTGTAATCATAAAAGTAAAAGGTTTCTCACTCACCATGATATTTCAGAAACTGCAAATTAATGATATGAGTTTATGCAGGATCTTTTTAGGACCTAGGTGCTCGCTAACACGCGATTTTGCGATATTCGACTCCTAAGGGGTTGTTTTTGGGGGTTGATAGTTTGTATGAAACTTTGTTACTGCAGGCAACAGAAGTCTTCAATAATGCATTGGAGTTAGTTTTACGTAGATGCTGCCTAGTCGGGATTTTGTGAAATTGGACACCCTATGTATGGCCCCGTAATAACTATCACAGAGACACAACATCTATGGTCTCCAGGGTGGCAACGCATCTGCATTTTGAGTTCTGGTCTTTTTGTGGATGTCTATAGGCTGCAGTTATCACTTGACATCAATGTGAACTGCATGTTTATTTACACCATGCACCTTTGTAACATTAAAAAAAAAGGGTAAAGGATGTGGTTTGGGGTTGATAGTATGTATGAATGGTATAAGGGAAAATAACCGCTTTCACAAGCCTATGTGTTCAACATACATTTATAAAGTAAAAAGAAGAAACATTTAAAGGTATATAAACATATTTTAGTATATATATAAACACTTGATCTCTGGTTTTTGTGTATATGTCTATACGCAGAAGTCTTCACCACCCATCTGAACTGCATGCATGTTTGCCACTTTGATTACATTAAAAAAGCAAAAGAACAGTAACAAAGTATATAACATAGTAGTACAGATTACTACCAACATGTACTGACACAAAATTCCTGTAATGGTTCCTGTAATCATGCGCCCGAAACCCCAAAAAAATCGGTGACATTGGTCATTTAAAATCAAATCCCCGCGTCACGGTGCGACAACAGCGTATATTTAGCTGATGGATTATCGAGGGAGTAATCCATCACACGCCATACATTTCACAATACACACATATTTGCAAATGCCTTTCCCTGGGAGCCAGCATATGTCATGTCATCTTGTTTATTAGCCTCTACACATATACAGTCTCTTGCTGTTATTTCCTTGTTACATACAAGGAAATAACAGCAAGAGACTGTGAGACAAACACACACTTATATTTTAATTATTGATCGTAATATCTTCGATCGTATATTTACACATTACGAACATTTTCAAACAAAGTAGTGCTGGGCAATGTTCATAGTGTTGTATGCAGACAATACAAACTATTAAGTAAACCGATACAAACCATATACTTTACTTTTAGTAGCGTTTACATTACTATAAAATATTACACATATTTTCAACACTGGCCCTTAAACGCACTACATAAAAAAACAAAAAAGTCTTAATTTAACAATCTAAAACAAAACATTACTTAGTTGAATAAATTGTTAACAATTTTGAAAACTTACAATGTTTATCCTTAGGAAGAGGTTTTGTTAATATGTCTGCTAACATACGTAACATCTGTAGACAAATATTTAATTTTTACTATTCCAGTATTTACAATTTCCTTAACAAAATGATGACGAATATCAATTTGTTTTGTACGTGAACGGAACACTGCATTTTTACATAATTTTATAGTTGATTGATTGTTATCAATTAAGGTGATTTGAACTGTTGCACCAAATAACTCAAGTAAAAACCTTTTAATGAACAATGCTTCTTTACAGGTGTCAGACAAGGCTATATACTCCGCTTCTGTGCTAGATAAGGCAACAGTACGCTGCTTCCGACTTTCCCAAGACACAATTGACTTTCCCACAAAGAAAACATAGCCCATATATGATCTACGGTTAATACTATTGGATGCCCAGTCTGCATCTGCGAATGCTGTGATATTCGTGACACTTTTAGAAAAAATTATACTATAATTAATTTTTAAATACCTTAGAACCCTCTTTGCCGCTTTCCGATGTGGTTCGCTAAATCAATTATTAAATTGGCTAAGATAACTCACCGCGTAACTGATGGTCTCGTACAAACAGCAACATACATTAAGGAACCAATAAGGCCTCTATAGTCTTTGTCATTCGAACAGGTTTCTTTTTGTAGTTTGAGCCCAGTCTCCATTGGTGTCGCAGCAGGCTTGCATTCTTCCATTCGAAACTTCTTCAATAATTTCTGAATATAATCAGACTGATTCAGCAAATAACCATCTTTAGTTTTATGTAGCTTCATACTCAGGATATTCTCAGCTGGCCCTAAATCTACAATTTCAAACTCTTGCTTCAAGTTTTCTTTAATTTTATCTTTCTCTTGAAATTGTGGCGAGCAAAATACAAACATGTCATCCACATACAGCGCAATAATCATCATGGACTATCCATTTGACTTGTAGTAACACACACATGGACACATGGTTCAGAAGTCAAACAGTTAAAACTCAATTTGTCACACAATACCATGTTAATTTTATCGTACCAGGATTTTGATGCCTGTTTAAGTCCATAAACAGCTTTGTTGAGTTTATACACCATATTCTCTTTTCCCTTAACTTCATAACCTTGTGGTTGCTCCATGAACACTGTTTCTTGTAGATCTCCATTTAAGAATGCTGTTTTGACATCCCAATGCTCTATTGGCATATTATATTCAGCTGCTAGTGCAATCAATAATCTAAGTGTTGAATATCTCACAACTGGAGAAAATGTTACTAGATAATTGACACCATACTTTTGGGTATAGCCTTTAGCAACTGATCTGACTTTATATTTTGACAATTTACATTTTACTGGTTTTTGATTCTTCTGTCGATTCGTCAAAGTCCAATATTTATTTTTATTGAAAGATTCATACTCTTCGTTCATTGCCATTTTCCAATTTTCTGATTCTGATCCACTTAATGCCTCAGTTATTGTTCTCGGTTCATCTGGATCTATATCATCCATGACAGTCAAAAAATTGGTAAGGGGAGATTCTGGAGCGGCATCAAAATCATCAGATGTGCTCGTCTCAACTGTAGAATCTTCCTCTGGAACGTAAGTAGAATCCAAGAGATTACCTGATTTATTACTTGTTTTATCACTATCTGAATCATCTAATATAATTGTGCTTATTCGACGACTATTATCTGGGGTCAATCGGACCTCATCAGAAATATTAGCATTTACAATTGTTTATAATGGTATTGATTCAAGCTTATTCAAATCAAAATCAACAAAAAACTGTTCATTCATTTTGTCATGTAACATTTTCTTTGAATAAAATGTATCTTCCAAGAAAATAACATCACGAGAATTTACACAACTTCTAGGGTTATTTGGATCAATGATGCATGGTTTGCTTTTGAGATCAAGTTTCTTTCTTTGCTTAACCATCACATATGCAATACATCCAAATATTTTTAAATGATCAAGTTTTACCTTTTCACCACTCCACTTTTCCTCTGGAGTTGCATGAAGTACAGCCTTTGTAGGACTACAGTTCTTTAAATATACAACCGTATGAGCGGCTTCAGCCCAAAACTTCATTCCAAGTCCAGCATCTCGCAGCATGCACCTGACTCGTTCCATCACCGTCCTGTTGGAGCGCTCCGCTACACCATTTTGCTGCGGGGCATAGTTATAGTTGTAGTTGTAGTTAGTAGGCATAGTTGTCTGATGTTTGATACCATTGATCTTGAGATAGTTCTGAAATTTCGAACTCATGTATTCACCGCCTCTATCACTTCTAAGTATTTTCAATCTTTTATTGGTCTCATTTTCTATTAGAGCTTTAAATTGTTGAAAATAATTAAATGTTTCATCCTTTGACTTCAAAAAATAAATAAATTGTTTTCTTGTGTAATCATCGATAAAGGTTAACATGTACTTAGCACCACCCAGCGACTGAGTTTGTATAGGGCCACACAGATCTGTATGCACCAAACCAAGAATGTCATTAGCTCGTGAGAAGGACTTTTTCGGAAAAGGCAGCCTGAACTGTTTTCCCTCAACGCAGGATACACACTGTTTCATACCAGATACACTATAATTAATACCAAGTCCCATACCTGATTGTAGCAGTTGCATGCTCCTGAAGCTCAGATGTCCTAGGCGCCTATGCCAAACATCCTGCGATGTCGACCCCTCCACTGCAGCTGCTGCACCTACTACATTGTCTGACACCATGTCAAGTCGATACATTCCATCTACCTGAGTACCCGTTGCAACAATCTCATCACCATTATAAATAGTACATAAACGCTTATCAAACGAAACTACATAACCACTGTTAGTCAACGCACTAATCGATAGCAAATTTGTACTAAGATTAGGTATATATTATGTATCACTTAATGTCATTACAACACCATTTTTCAAACAAATGTTCACTTGTCCTAAACCTGCAGTTACTAGTTTCTCACCATTTGCTATACTCACATCCACAATTTTATTTGGATTGTATTTGTCCAACAAATGTTCACAATTACACATATGGTTCGTTGCACCGGAGTCTATATACCACACATTGTTGCCGACTTTCACACAAAGTGTGGTCAGACGAGCATTATCTCTAGACCGACACACAGGTTTCTTTTTATTTTTATGCTGCTGACTTTGATTGGGTTTCTCCTTGTCAATATGCTTTCCTGGAATTTGCCTATCTGGGCAATCTCTTGCGATATGTCCATATTGGTTACACTTGAAACACTTGGGCTGCCGTTTTGTGCATAGAGCGGCAACATTATCATGCTTGTCCTGGCGTCTATGTGTCTCTTCTAATAATTTTTCAGCCACTTGTTCAGTAGTCAATTTACTGCCTGCATTCTCTATAACCATAATCAGAGTCGAGAGTCGTAGTCTGATGTGAGACCACTCAACATTATAATGGCAACAAAGTCATCATCTAGCAGGGACTCAATTTCACCCAACTGATGAACGGCTTCCTTAATTTTATTTAGGTAGTCTTCCAAAGTGGTTGTATCAGATAGTTTTGTACTGAATAAACCCCTTAACAGACCTAGTCTCCTTGATAATCCACGGCCTTCGTATGCCTTTTGTAGGTTATGCCACGCTTCATGTGCACTTTTAGCCGTCCGAATATAAGGAATAATATTTGGCTGCACCGATAGTGCTATTCGGGCTAAAGCCTTTTCTTCATTCCGTTTATTGTCACTGGTATTCTCGACACATTCCCAAAGTTCTTCATGTATAAGAAGCATTCGCATGGAAAATTTCCATGTCGAATAATTGTCGGAACCTCTCAAGTTTTCGATAGAATTCATAAATTGTGTGGAATTCATTGTAATTAAGTGTTCTCTCCAGTAATCTAAAAAGACTCACGAGGATGACCGGCAACTGGCGCGGGCGCACGACGTGGGGCGTTTTTCCGTAGATGGCGATTTGATTCCGCTTCAAAATAATAACGAATTCTAATGCCGGGAACCACGCTCTGCTACCATGTTGGAAATTTAGATGGTTATTAAGTAAATTAAACCACGATTTCATTGGATTATTCTTGAGACGTATATATATTCACTTTTACAAGCAGTATTCAAGAGAAACATTACAGACACGACCAATCAGAACAAGGCAAAGTAGTGCTGGGCAATGTTCATAGTGTTGTATGCAGACAATACAAACTATTAAGTAAACCGATACAAACCACGAGCCAGAAAACCATATACTTTACTTTACATTAATATAAGATAGCGTTTACATTAAATAAAATATTACACATATTTTCAACATGTACTACCGTAAATGACCACTGAATTTGGTCATAAATATTTTTTTTAAAACTGGTGCTAGAATTACCAAGCTACTTGGTACACTTATCCGCGAGCAAGCTACATAAAGCTGACTGTGAGAAAAACAGCCCCCTCCGCTTAAAATTTCTCTGGCAAATTTGCGAAAGTTGCATACTACAAATTCATTTCACACATCAAGAAAGTTAAAAATGAATTCAATTGCCACATTTAAGTTGTACATTTTGTATGAAAAAACTCCTCCCTTTAACCCTCGAGCAGGTGAAATAGGGGATGAAGTTTATATGTAATTTGCTTTGCACAAAAAAAGATATCCATAGATCTCAAAGCACCTCGCGTAGGTATATGTACAGAAGGCACATAAAACACGATAAAACTTTGCCAAGACCGTTGTAAGAAAGTTGTTGTACAACAACAACGAACATTTGTTCAGGCTCCGTGAACAAATACCAAATCTAAATATAATTAATATTAATACATATTTGTCTCTCATACCCCACTTATGAACAATACGTGAATTATTCATTTTTTAAATATATTGATGGAGATAAATAAGTTTGCAGTTCACATTTATGGTGAACACTGCAACCTATAGATAATGCCGGTCATAATGCAGATGCGTTTCCACCCCAGAGGTCTAAATTGTTTTGTCCCTGTGAAAGTGGTCACGAGGCCATACAATAACTATAATCTAACCGGAACAAAGTGTTGAACGCTACCATTTAGAGGCAGGTAGATAAGGTCATGCGTTAGTCGTGTTGGAGAGTCCCTGGAGTTCCAACACTGGAAACTCCCGAGGAATCAAACCCAGGATGGTTTGATTCCTCGGGAGCGGCGCCCGGCGATGGCGATCTGTGGCGCTATTGGGTTTTCACCACTTTCACCCAGTGGCAGTAATGGCCAAACCATATAAGTACTGAGATAATCAACAGGCACTCACTACCACTAGCAAATTGAGACAGATGAACATGTAATTAATCCGTCAGAAGCAGACATTATAACCTAAGCTGTATTCTTCGGCCTGTTGGCGCGATTCTTAACAAGAGAATAAACAAATCGATTTGCATTACACCAGAGACAGAACTGGATGTTATCCCCTCGCTCATTGTTCTTCAAAACAGATTATTGTGCGAAGAAACTTGAAGGCCCGTATTCAATTAAGCGATTTCATTCAAAATCTCTGAAGACCATCTGTTTGTTTGGCAAACTTTGTGCAGATATTAAGCTCGAACGGTGAAACAAAGTGTTGGAAAACAACAGAAAAAAGTGGGCAAGTGCGAGTCGAACCCGCGTTCACAAGATTCCGTATCATTAACAACAAATTGCCTATGTTATCATAAATACCATAGACTTCTGAACTTGTTCGAGGTGTTCCTATAATATAGACCATAAAGGCAAAGAACTTTTATAGGGTTCTGGAGCCTACAAGGTTTCGCTATGTCCGTCCGTCCGTCTGACTGCCGATATGCTCGGAGACTCTTAGCACTAGAAAACTGTAATTTGGCACGAATGTACATATAAGCAATGCAAAGAAATTAATGTACCTAATCTTGAAAAAAAAACTTTTAAGATATTGAAAGGTTTAGAAGACCATTTTCCGATTCAAGGATCCGTTTGTGAAATATTTAAGGTGCAAAATTTTGTTGGATTCAAGTATACCAAGTAAAAAAGTATTTGGATGTAAACAAATTCTGTTGTACTCAGAAAAACGTAACCCTACATTGCGCGTGTCCCGACACGCACTTGGCCGGTTTTGTAATTGTTGTTAACACGTGTCATATCTGGCGCATTGGTCTGTGTAGGTCCGTTCAGTCGCCTCTGAGGCTACGTGCGCAACAAACAGACAAAACATGAAAAAGTTATTGTTTTGGATTCTATTGCATTCGTAAATCTCCTCATTATAATTTTTCATATATTTGCCATGTACAGACAGGGCTCAGTTACAATTTTATCAAGTATATGTATAGATGTACTTAGCAATTTTTTTAATAAATTCCCAAAAATGTCTAAGCGTTTGTTTGAAATTTACTCATTGATCTCTGATTTACATATACGTGTATTGAATTTCAACTCGATCTGCTCAGTATTCTTGGAGAAAATCTTCTGTGGCAGACAGACAAACAGACAGACACGCGAGTAATTTTATAGGGATTCTATTTTTTCTGTTTGAGTTAGAGAACCCTAAATGAGAAAATTCGTTTGTTTGTGTAAGGTGTAATTTGACGTTGTCGCCGACCCTCGGCCTTCTACAGAGGCCGGTGTTGCGAATAAAGCACCAAGTCACGGTCACAAGGCAACGGAAGTTTCTCTCGATTTCATAATGACGATGACTGGAAGGTTATCCAGGCCAAATGTATTTACTTAAGATTTGACTTGCAATTGAAGTTGGATGTTATACTTGATAATTGCGGTCTGTTAAAAAAAAAATTTTGTTTGATCGGACCAGAGTTTAGTAGTAAAGGTTTGGGGAAATAAAGTGATATATCACAGAAATTGTTTTGTTTTGACTGTCGGATTAATGCGTTCCTTAATTATAAAAAAATACTCATTGAGTAAGGGCAATAAGGGCAATAATAAAGGGCATAAAACGACAAAAGCAACACAGCGTATAATTCGCGCGCACTAGCGGGCTCCGCGTTTCGGCGATGTCACCTGATCACGTGTGAGCGGCGCTCCGTATTAGGCTAATATCTCATACAAAATGTTTTGTTTCACGCGCCGGCCTGTGTTGATGTTTACCTTTCGAACTCATTGAAGCTAATAGCTTTGTAAGCTAGAAGTTGTACTGAACTTCGTTTCATAGGAGCGAAATCGCTGGCGAGTTGTAACTTGACGCAAAATGTACGCGTAATAAAAATAATTTAATAGACTTGTTTAGATATTTGTAGAATAGAAAGAGTGTAATGTAAGGATAGTATGTTATATAAAAAAATTACAATACATTATTACTGAGTATATAATTTTTGTGGGAGTGCACTGCACCAGCGTTCTTAAGGAAGAGCCGCCTCTGGACCTTACTCTAAGATAGGATATCAAATGTGACATTTTAGCAAAGTGTGAAGTCACTTAGTACTATCATCATTAGTTCTTTAATTTCGCTTATTTAAAAAAAAATATTTTCATTAACTATGAGTCTATACGACACTACTGCCGCATCGCTCGTAGTACCTCGTAGCGCTTCCTGTTAAGCTACGAGACATTTCCAAAACTCTTTGTAGATACTAGTTTTTTTTTTTAATTTAGCAAACATTACTATTTAATTTCATAATTAATAATGAAATACGCTTTTACTCACAGCTCCAGGTATATGGCATCATGGGTGCCATTGTATTCACGCAACTCATACAATTACCCACTTCCGAAGAAAATATCTTTAGGCCGTAGTACCCTAGGCCTAAAGATATTTTCTTCTTCTATTTAAATTATAATCAATATATTAGATTTGGCTCGCTGCGAAAATCGAACTATATGACAATCGGATCAAGTTGTCGCTACCCACCACTGGGGCAGCTGGATCGTCAAGTCGCCATGCCTACAATGAACCGTATATCACTCAACTCAATCGATATCAACACGACCGAGCTTTGTATGTACATAAAGCCGGCTAACGTTCCCATTGATACACAAATGTAGCGAGCATTCATCTCACATCGTGATACACATTACGGGCATTGTGCTCCACGTATGTACGAGTATGTACGTTGATGAGGCGACACGCTCCGCAGTTGGATTGCAGGAATTGCTCTACCACATCTGTTGTCTTAGATAATTATTTAGCTGAAAATAGTTTGAATATTTCGAAGATAAGCTTCGTGACGTAGTAAGATTTTTGTAACGGAGCTCTGGCAAAAAAATAACAAGATAATATTGTTTTAAATGTAACTAAAGGCGGCAAACAAGCATGCAGTTGACGTGGATTACTGCAGCCCATGGACATCTACACCAAAACTAGAAGTCAAAATGCAGATGCGTTGCCACCCCTGAGACCTTAGATGTATTGTCTCGATAGTTATTAGAAGCCCATAAAATACGCTAGTGCCTTTGACCCCGAGCTCCAGCACTGGAACTCTATCACCAATGAAAATTACATAATATGCGAGTACATTAGTATTCCACTACGTTATTGTGATGATACCGTCAGAAAACTGATTTCAGAGATTGCTGTGTAACATCTGAAGCTGTAATAACCGAACACAGCTCGCTTTAATTGAGTTAGTTGCCGGCTATACACTAATGACATTTCAGAGTTAATTACACCACAGTTAAATATTACGCTGTATCTACCCTTGTTTCTGTTTTCATAGAATAGTTCATTCGTAAAATTTTACGATTTTGCATGTTTTGATATACGCCTATTATTATAAAAGTATCTTTATTTATAAACAGGCAAAGAAAACATAGTTCTAAAATATATTCGATCCGTGCCCGAAGAGAATTTTTTCTTACCGTTTTTCCATATATTAATCACACTAGCTGTTGCCCGCGGCTCCGCCCGCGTGAAGGTCGCTTTTCGCGTAATCTGTGAAAACTGCAATTATCCAGACCTATAATAGACTTACAGCAGAAAATATGTATTACTTGCTTATAGTTAATTCTAAAGAATTCTGAAGTAAGTCAGCGCCATCTATTGAGGTTGTATATTTGTAACTTGTACTGGTGGTAGAGGTCCAGTGACGGAGCTCGCGGGAGTAGGCACCACCGTGTTACCTAATATACTTGCCGCTAAATGGTAGTGTTCAGCACTATCGTGTTCCGGTCAGGTGGTAATGTACGGCCTTGTAATTTCCGGCACAGAAGCATAATACCTTAGGCCCCAGAAGTGGTAACGCATCTTGGCTTTGGTCTTTGTGTGGTTGTCTATAGGCTGCAGTCATCACTTAACATCAATGTGAACTGCATGCTTGTTTGCCACTTCCATAACATAAAAAAAACTAAATTGTATAATTGGATAATGTACAATAGATGGGGCTGACTTACTGGGCGTATGCCCACATTCAATATTATATTATTTTATTAAAATTCAATAGATACTGCAGTTTGTTTTTGTCTTTATTGATAACGATACAACAAAGTAGAAATTCTAGCTTTATCTAAATTTAATGCGTTTATGTAGGTACACCGCATTCAACTCTTTCAAGCAGTGCTTGAAGTAAATTTTCAACTGACCATAACTTGTACTATTTATTTTTCGCAATAACACATGCGAGTGAACTTTAGAAATTAAAGAAAAAACGGAAAGAATAATTTGACTTCGGGCAGGAATCGAACCTGCGAAAAACGTCAGACTTCGGTAGCTTACTGGTAAAGCGGCTGGACTAGTTATCCTGAGATTAGGTTCAATTCCTGCCCGAAGTCAAATTTTACTTTCCGTTTTTTCTTTAATTTCTAAAATGACCATATTTTTTTTCCCCTTAACCGATTTTGACGAATCAAAATTTGACAACGCTCCTAATTATATGTAGTAAACTGTGAAAACCGCGTCCAAATCCGTGAGTAGATTCAAAGTTATAACGTACCAGAGAGACAGACAGACAAATTTCTTATAAAAAATTCCGAAAATAGTTTTTTGGTTTTCTGTTACTTCTTTAATCGCCTCATATTATTTTAATGGAAGAATATTGAATGTGCAGACACTCGAATTTTATTGTCTCATTGTATGTACAGATGAGAAAAGGAATTGAAATTAAAAAATATTGCCGTTGTAGGTATACCATTTTGTAACGTACATACATATGATACAAATATGTATATTTTTTATTTCATTGGTTTTATTTTTTGTAATTTTTGTAAAAATATTGCTTCAATTATCAAGATACTAAATTTATCGCTAAAGTAATATTTAAAAAACATTAAGTAGAAAGTCTCCCTTTTTAATATAATAATGTGGCAGTTGAATATATCAATAAGACAATAAAAGACAGTAAAAATATGTAAAAATGTAATGATCGAAGCGCACAGGCATTTACGTATTATTATTAGAAATTTCCTCACGAAGAGAACATGAACTGTGCTATTAGTACGAATATTAATTCTCTTACAGTTTCCATTATCACAACTAACTATGCACAAAGTACGACATGCATTAATACAAATGTCTCATTCATGCGATTGTGTATGCAGCAGGGAATAGCATTAGTGAGATATCGCGATAGATATTATGGTCGCCACACATAGTTTTCGTGATACACTGTACAGCCGGCTTGCAGACTCGGGTCTGTGACCTGTGGACCTATTAATATGCAACTACGTACATTGGATTATAGACCAATTCTCTGTCTCATTAGGTGACGCAATATATACAATGAATTATCATTATCAAATGAAGTTACATAATTTTTAAGTGACTTGTGAGTGTCTAATTCAATACGTACTACCGTGCTTCACTTTATGTTTGTATTTTATTTTTAGCCTTCATTTACTAATTATATTCGATCAACGTATTTCCGATGCACATTTATGCAAGTCATTGCATATAAATGCTATATTTTATTCTTGTTTGCTTTATTCAGTATTGAGTTCTCATCTAAAATTGAATGTTACAGACAGGCGAGTGTCTGTCGTATGTAAGTTCGATAGCCAGTAGAATATTATATTGTATTGGCGCTCATTCGTAGCGGTCGTGAACTATTTAAGACGTTGCAGTCTGTAGCGAATTACCACACTGAGATATGACGCGAATAAATTGGCCGTATCAATTGTACTACATTATAGTTCAGTACAAACTGCCTCAGTAGTGTAGTGGCAGCAGTAGGTTCTTACTGCCACGCGGGGAGGTAGTTATGTTTGCTCCCAACAGGCTACTAATATGACGAAAGTTTTTAGAAGGGCAAACGTAAAGTTTGTTGCGTGACGTGGGTGGAATTCTTTTGTAATGTATTTTTAAATGATTTAATTTAAAACACTCAATTCCATAGACACATCAACGTTTCTTGTTGCTGCAAGTTAAATGATGCAATGATACAATTATTAAGATTCTGTGTGTCTGTGACTACAACAATATGAAAATCTACTGTTGTACGTAGAAAAGCCCAACTTTATCAGACTACTACAAACATACGCTAACTCCAGATAACTGTAAACTGTAATTCAGTAACTCGACGGTCACCGCAGCCGCTTCTACTGCCAACTAATAATTGAGTAGTACTGCACGCGACGCTGCTCTACTATATACATCAGATAGTTTCTAACTAGGTTTGTCGAACTATGCTCACCCACCTGGGAACAAGTGACAAATTGTTTTTCAGAAGGAGAAAGTTGAGTTTCTTGCGTTGCGTGGGTGGAATTATGCGCGGACGAGTCTAGACATCGAAATATGAATATTGAAATATATAGTAATAGTCTACGCCCATTCACAGAAATTATATTTTATGTGGAATTAATATTAATCACGTCGGAGAATAATGGCACTCATTAGAGCTCAGTATGCGCTTCATCCCATTCTTATAAGTCCTTTTTAGAATTCTTATAAGTCCTTTTTAGAATTCTTATAAGTCCTTTTTAGAATTCCGTAAAGGTGAAAACGACTCATATGCCAAGACTCCGCTGTACGTCTATCTATCCGTCTGTCTATCACCAGGCTGTGCCTTATGAGCTGTGATATACAGAATACTGACATTTCCATAGATGATGTACAACAACAAATACAAAAAACAATATGAAATAAATGTTTAAGGGCGGGATTCCATAAAACAAACGTAGTTTTTCTATTTTTATAGATAGGTATAATACGGAAACCTTCGTGCGCGAGTTCGAAGGTTCGCACTCAAATGAATAACGGTGCCCCGTACTATCACAGAGATATAATAACTTAGGTGTCAGGGGTGGCAACGCATCTGCATTTCGACCTCTGGTCTTTGTGTGGGTCTTTATGCTAACGTCATCACTTAAAATCAATGTGAAGTGCATGCTTGTTTGCCACCTTCATTTTTTTGACTACGATAACAATGTTAAAATCTACTGTTAGGTACACGTAATAAAGCCTAATTTTATTTGACAACTAGAGACATAACTACCAGTGATGGTAAACTGTAAGTGGGTAACAGCGTAGCCGCCGCAGCTGCTTCTACTGCCAACTAATAATTGAGTGATACCGAACGCGACGGGGCTTTACTAACAAGTTACTAACTTTGTTCGGGAACTATCTGGTGTGCGGCGCTGTGCTCTCACACCTGGTGAACGAATATAAAAACGACAAAGTAAAGTTATTTGCGTTACGTGGGTGGAATTGTATAGTGTCGTTGAGCATAAAATTATGCCATAATAATATGAAAATTTAAAATATTGAATGTATGTTTCTGAAGAGAGAAATTAATCACCATATGTACAAGGTGATAATAATTAATCCGATTCAATTAAACTTTTTTTCGTGTTAAATGAATATAAATCACAAAAGCTTAATAAATTATTTTATTTCATTACTATTCTAAAACTTTTATTACTATTAATACTACAAGAATATTCTCAATTCAAATCCCGAAACTTGGGGAAAAGAGCAATGTTAAAAGCAAAAATACAATTCTCAGAAATATGTTGGTCACAGTTATTGTTCAAAGGAACTGATAAAACCTAACTTCACGCCTGTAATCCTCGAAGGGGTAGGCAGAGGTAAATGCATGCATTCAAGCATACATGCAAACACCCACGATTCGCCGGTTACGTTTTGGCCCATGTAACAGGTGGCGAGCCAGTTGACATCTCCGGGCACATTACCAAACTTTGAGGTACTGGGAAATTTCCAGAAAATGGAAAAATCCCAATAGAACCAGAGACAAAGGCTTTTTCACCATTATCTCTGATAACCCCCTACCCGGGAATCGAACCCAGGACCTCAGCGTAGTAGTAGTGGCCTGCTACCACCAAGGCTTTTTCACCATTATCTCTGATAACCCCCTACCCGGGAATCGAACCCAGGACCTCAGCGTAGTAGTAGTGGCCTGCTACCACTAGGCTACCGAAGGAACTGATGAGTAATGAAAATTAATATCTAATTATGATATGGTATGTTCTTATTCTTCTCGTGCGCTTAACAATATTCGTATTATTAGAAATATCTAAAACAGTTTTTATAACCGTTGTGAATTTTATGACGGTTTACTTCTAGAAATTAAACTTGCGGATTTTATCGCGTATACAACACTCCCAAATTTCTTCATACACCCGACGTTTCGGTCGCTTTCCAGCTACCGTGGTCACGGGCTGACTAATTCGACGAAACCTACGAAAACGTTAGTTTACTTCTATCTATCTAAAATAAATATTGAATGATAAAATAACAAGACAAACAAGTGAAATTGATGAAAAATAACAACGGTTCCCCATTCACAAGGGGTTGCAATAATAATAGTAACGTTTTTCGTTCCGATACAATAAACAGCAGTAAAAAAATATTCGGCCGCAGCGGCCGCGTGTTTACTGATCGCCACCTCGCCACTGAGGTCTCGGCATCGCGTTATTATGTAACGTAAAGGTTTGGTCAGACAGCGGGCGCGGCAGGTGGCCGGGACGACAGTGCGATGTTGAGCTGTTACACATTTTGTAATGTACTAAATATTATGGAAAACGTCACACAGAGTGTCACGCCGCGAGCGACCGTCCGGGGTGGGTCGGTGTAACGTCTTTCATTATAATTATCAGACAGCCGTCGCGGCGTGGTGTACTAACGCCACGCCGCGACGGCTGTCTGACCAGACCTTAAAAGCACCTGGCTGCAAGCTATAGCATTTGCAAAAATGCATTCAAAAATTGTACCACATCTTTTGCTTCATAACGGTTCGGGTCATAGACACGCGAAATTTATGGTGTTGTATTAATCAGACGTGATTATGTCTTGCAGATGACCTCTGAAAGGAGTTCGGAGTTCTTCATATTATAATGGTGGTAAACAAGCATGCAGTTCATTTTCATGGTAAGTGACTGCAGCCTATAGATATGTACCCAAAAGCGATGGTCAAAATGTAGATGCGTTGGCACCGTCGAGGCCTAAGTTGTTTCGCCTATATGATAGTTATAACGGGATCACACAAGCTAGATAGATTAAGAGATACGGTGGTACCTCATCTGCCTTCGCTATCGATCACCCACACTGGAATTCTACCAACAGTAGGTAAAATGTGACAATAATTCTGCGTTGAGACGTCTAAATTTCAGTCAACCAGTGCAAACTGCATGATTGTCACTTTGGTGCTTTAAAAAACGAAAAAGCCAAATGTGGTTTATACCACTATGTAACATTATTCTTGACAAGTGAGAGGTGAGGCGAAAGGAGGTAGAGGGGATAGGTGTTTGTATGGTTGGGAATAACTGTGATCTGGTGTATCGAGTGCCGGATATCCGGGCGACGCCATTTGTATTAATAGTAATAGCAATTTAATAAAATTAAATTTATTTTTGGATGAAATTAATATAATACATGTGGGTGGGCGACTAGGAAACTCAGATGAATTTAGTTAGTAGTTAATGCACCCTATGATATTATCTGGTAAACATTATTTAACCGCTTTGTTGTTTAAGCATGAGCATTTGCAGCTACTACATGCAGGAGCTCAGGCATTACTTTGCCACTTACGTGAAAAGTGGTGGCCTTTACATGGTAGGGACTTAGCTAGGCGAACAGTCAACTCTTGTGTCATGTGTACGCGGATGAAAGGTAAAATACTTACTCCATATATGGGTAACTTACCAAAAGATAGGATAACTCCTAGTTTTCCATTCAGTAGATGCGGAGTTGACTACTGTGGACCAGTTTTCACATCAAGTCGTAAAGGCAGAGGCGCAAAATCTTTCAAATCATATGTTTGTTTATTTGTTTGCTTTGTGACGCGTGCAATTCACTTAGAACTGGTCAGTGATCTCACTACCGACGCATATTTGTCTGCGTTAAAAAGGTTTATATCTCGCCGTGGTAAACCAAAGAAAATTTATTCTAATAACGGCCGCAACGCAACTTTGTTGGATTAATGAATGATTTTTCTGATTTTTTACGTAAATGTAGTCCCGATTTAATTGAATATGCATCTAGCCAACAAATTTATTTTAAAAGTATTCCACCTTATTCTCCACATTTTGGTGGTTTGTGGGAGGCGGGTATCAAGTCCTGCAAGCATCACCTGCGCCGTGTGGTGGGAAACGCACGTCTCACTTTCGAAGAGTTCAGCACATTACTTTCACAAATAGAAGCTGTCCTAAATTCCCGACCTCCTCTTTCTTCCGACCCCCATGACCTTACTCCACTTACTCCCGCTCATTTTTTGGTTGGTCGACCGCTGACTGCACCTGCCTGTGACGACCTCAACGACATACCTACGCACCGGTTGAACCGCTACCAGAAGATAGAACAGATACGGCAGCATTTTTGGACACGTTGGTCCATGGAATACGTGTCCGAGTTGCAAGTACGTACGAAATGGACCGAAAAATCAAAAACGCTGAAGACAGACTCACTTGTTTTAATCAAAGATAACAATCTTCCACCGCTTAAATGGAGCATGGGTCGAGTGGTGGCAACCATCCCAGGCAAGGATGGCATCGCACGAGTGGCGGACATTCGAACGGCTTAGGGCATCATTCGGCGGAGCTACGCGAAGATCTGCGCTCTTTTTCAAGAAGACGAGTGAAAACAATACAGACGGTTGAAAGTTGCACCTTTTAAGGCCGGCGGCATGTTCGCGAAATACGTCACGATATACGTCACCGAGCCGGTCATAATCATCAACCAATCAAATTTCAATATATTAAACGCGCTAAGCACGGATTGGTGAATAAAAATTGTTCCCATACCTTTCTATTCTCGAATCGTGTATCAGAATTAATCGCAAATATACCATTTTACATTTCGGACGCATCATCTTTTAATTTATCAAAATTTCCAAAAACTAAGTGAAATTCGACAGTCACGTTGCCTTCAATAACGCCATCACATACAATATATTTAACTATACATAGACTAGACACATAGATCTTGCACTGTCATTCACATAAAGAACTATCAGATTTTCGATTATTGAACAGGCGCAATACAAGCTGTGAGGCAGCAGTTAATATCTTCAGGAAACACTTGGACTTAGAAACCTCAATATCATTTTCAAAGATCTTTCTATAAACACCAAACACCACATAGGTTGGAAGAAAAAAGATTTTTTAGTTTACTTTTTAAGTATTATATCAGGAAAAAGTAGGGTTTTACCTTCGTAAATACAGAACCGATTATGAAAATTCTTTCACAATCAGAAATGTACACTATTCAGGAGTGCTATAATATTTTATTATGATAGTAGTAACATTTCACCCGTGCGAAGCCGGGGCGGGCCGCTAGTATTAAATAATGTCCAAGCACTCAGTGAATGGTTTCCCGTCAACAATCATACGTCAATGCTAATGAGACCCTCTTCTCTGTTGACATTCACTAAACGCAATCAAGGGCCTGCCGAGGGTTGACTCGAGGATGAAGGCATTGCCACTTGCAAAAAAAGATAATTTTACATAACTTAAGCCTATATTCCTCTAAAACCGACCTCAGTAGTGTAGTGGTAGCAGGCCACAAAACTACTGAGGTAACACTGTTACACTGGGATCCTGGGTTCGATCTCCGGATCGGGGCTTAAAGACAAAGGTGTATTTTAATCAATACTCAATACTCAATAATTTATTGCATTCCATAAATGTACAATACTGACTTAGGTGGTATTTAGTCTAATATGTGTATCAATTATAGACCCTGTTGGGCACAGCAAGAGATAGGGGTTTAGAGGGTTTTTTATACAAAATATAATAAGGAAATTCTACATAGTAACTAATATAGGTTGGGGAAAAAGTCTTTTCGCATTATAGTATGTATGAAATAAAATCTCTTTGGCTGTAGTATTTGTATCTGGCTGGTTACTCTCACAGACACTGCACTAGGTCCATAAACATCGCAAATTTTTTTCGCGGTAAAATGTATCGAATTTCTTCATTAATTTGCTGATTCACTCATCTTGGCAGTACGAAAAACAAATGAAAATCACACATTTGCCTAATTTGAATTTGGAATTATGTTTTTTAAAATTTTAACTTTCAATGATATTGGTATCATGATATTGGTATCATGGCCGAGAGCCGACATTTCAAAATTTACTTCACGCCGCTATCCGAAATTGGTTTCCTTGAACCATCTGAGTGAGACAGCGCCAGCTAATGTTTGATTTATTGTTATTGATTACATTCCTCGACGGTGGTGTATATATGTTTAGATATTTTATTTTAGATTGAGAATGAATGAATATAACATAACTTGCACGGTCGATTCACTGTCGGGCCATGAGTTCCTCGTCTGTCAGTCTTGGGATCGGTCGCGTGTCCGCGCGTTTTTTCAAATCCTTGGAATCGTTCGTCGACCTCAAATAAGGCACTGCAAAAACCTTCTGTCCACATCGCTACAGGAATTCAGGCCTGACAAAATAACCGCATTTTCCACGAAGCATTACTGTCAGAAATGCCCGATTCACAACACACTCGTGGTTCTTCTGCTATAAAAAGACCAAGTGCGAGTCAACTTTTTTTATTTTGTTTAGTAAAAAATGGTTACAGAGGTAGCAATAAGCTATAAGCTGTCATACTCACTCAATGTGCATATTTGAAATCACCAAACCAAAAAAAAAAAACAATGAACTGCTGTATACTTTTTACAGATAATCCGTATTTTCCTACGTCCAGTTAACGTCACGGCATCAAACAATTTCGAAATAACTTAAATTAATAAACTTTGGAATAATAAACTTGTGATTTAATATAATTCACAAACTTAATACCCTGTATTCCAATGTCAGACAATGGTTGCCGACGATTGGGTAGCGAGCGGCGAGCGGCGAGCGGCGAGAGCGAGTGGGCGCTGAGAGCTCGTCAAGTCTCCGCGTTGATTAGAGTCGGACTCTCGGCCGAGAGCCTCTTCAAAACTTCACTCTACACCACTATTCTAAATTGATTTCCTTGAGCCCCGTCTGACCGAGATACCGCTCGTTAATGTATGATTTATTGTTATTGATTAACTCTTCCCTAGTTTTTAACTATTTGTCTATTGATTTTGATAACATTGTAACTGTGATCATTATTGACTTTATTACTATAGTAGCTAAGTTGTAATTAGTGGATAAAACAACCTACGGTACCTACTGAGTATTGAAACATTATGAACAGGTTCTTTAGTTCCATTCAATTTCCCATTTAATATATCTAGACGCAAACTCAAACTCAAACTCAAAAATTCATTTAATCACTTGGAAATAATAGAATTTGCTTGTGATAGGTCAAATTACAAATATAAAATTAAAGCGAATAACAACTGATACGTTGATTAATATGTCAAAGTAAATAAATTAATAATAGTCCAAAAATACTTAATAATAAAAATAGGTATCAACAGAATGTTCCATACTCTCTTTTACAAACGGCAAGATAAGACTAAACAAAAAAATATGGGACATTCCTTGTCATTCACTGGCAGAGTTCCAAAGCCCACATTACTGAGAAAAAACCTGCCAAAACAAAACTCAGTAGGGTCTTTTCAAAATATACGCTGTAAAGTAGATATATTATTATACTTCTGAGTAAAGAGATTACGCAATGAGCACTGGCATAGCTTGTCATGTTTTTCTCTCTGCCAGACAGGTTAAGTAGTTATGCCGGAAATTACAAGGACATACCACCTGACCGGAACATATTAGCACTGAACCCTACCAATTTTCAGCAAGTACATTAGGTAATGCTGTGGTGCACACTGGAGATCACTGGAGACCTACCACCAGTTAAGTTTTGTTTGTAGAATCGTACATTAGTACTGCAGCGATTGTTTTAAAAAAATATATATGTAATGTTACTTGTAATTTCAAGATCGCACCTAGATGTCTAGTCTACGTAAACATAATATTCGGTCAGATTTACGAAGTGATGCGCGAGCTCTCCTCCTTCAGAGGCTCAAGCCGCAATCAATTTGCGATATAATCGCGAGCAGCCATATTGAACGTCAACACCTCGGCCGTAACTCTATTATGATTAAACAATCATTATACGTTCACACTGCTCAAGGTACCTGGAGCAAAGAAGCTTTGCAGTATAAACTATTGTACATATGTATTTATAGTTATATATCACTGGATGACGTTCACCGATCCCAAATTGGATAAATTAAAAAGGGAAATAGAAATTCATCATCATCATGTCTACTCAATCGGATGTGGGTGTAGGGACTCGAGGACGTGGGCACCACCGCATTACCTTATCTATCTGCAACCAACTGGTAGTGTTAAGCACTAGTGTGTTCCGGTCAGGTTAGGGTGATTGGCAGCGCATTTACATTGCAATCTCTGGTCTCATGTAGATATTTATAGGCTGCAGTATTGATTACCTTCAATGTAAATTGTATGATTGTTTGCCAAATCACGACATAAAAAATATGCTTACAAAATTGGTATTTTTTTGATGTTTTTGTGTTTTGCGATTTTTATTGTAAACGTCTATCAAAGTTACACGAACTAACTTACACTTTACAGGCCTATCAAATTTTTTTGATTATTTTCTGGTGACATGTTTCCGTACTGCGCCCGCGAGATCCATCAGATTTTTACCACCAGTCAGAAATTGGCGAACCCAACTTCTAAAAGTTTCAAAAGTTAGACGTACATTGATTATATGTTATTACCTCACCATCTGTACCTACATGTACCCACTACATTCTGGTAAATAAATGATTATGATTATGATTATGAACAATCAAATTTACAAGTTTCATGCGGTAAAACATAATACAGTAAGTAGAATCCCAGTCATTTATGAAAAGCGTTGCTTGCAACCAAAATAAAATTGAAGCTCAACGGACAAACTTAACCAGTTCAATTAAGAAAGTCAAGAGAAAACAAAAGAACTCAAATTCTATGACTTATCTACGGCTGCAAAACTTCGTCGGATGTTGCGAAGTTACTTGAAATTAATATCGAAGTTAAGTAATGAGTACAAACTAGTTGCGAACTTTGAAACTTTTATTTTCTTCATTTCTTGCCAACCCTGAGTTTGATTTACGCGGTCTGTGAACGAACTGTCTGTGCGAGTCATATGTGTATTCTATTTGTTTTTAAAGTTCCGTACGCAAAGGCTATAATCGGCACCCTATTACTAGGACTCCGCTGTCCGTCTATCTGTCCATCTGTCTGTCACCCTGGAAATTGACAAATTTTCACAGATTTCCGGTGCCGCTATGGCAACAAATGCCAACAAATGCAGAATAAAATAAAATAAATGTTTAAATATCGAAAAAAGGGGGGCTTTTTTTACTCGATATTAATAACGGTAAAACTAGTAAGTCTTCAAGTCAAGAGTATTTGGTTGTATATTAAGTTACAAAATAAATATTTGAGGGTACGCATACAGAAGGTTTATTTATTTGCTGTTTTTATAGATTTACGTAAGCTTTCGTGGGCGAGTCTGACGCTTACTTGGCCAGTTTTTTGTATGTTTTAATCAGCACGTACGTGTTCCACTGTTTAATCTCAGCCTTTGCGTTTCATTATGAGAAAGATGTAGGTCACATTGTACCACGCAGGTTGCTCGTCGGTCGGCGGAGGCAATTCATGGTTTCAGGTTAATAAATCTTTGCAATAAAATGGACGAAAAGTAAGTAGAATAGACAGACACGTCTAAAATACGATAGTGTTTTTTTAAATAACTACAACACTTAAAAATGATAAATAAGAAAATATGATATAGCCAAAAAGTGGTTCGATGGATCTGAAACTGCTTACACTGATATAGATTATAATAATATGAGGTTTTCTATTTCTTTTTTCTTCTTTTTCTTTAAGTTGTTGTATCTAAAAAGTTAACGTTTCTACTTCAATATATTTTTTTTTTTCTGTCTTTTTTCAGATTTTTTCTGTTATTAAAGCTCGGAACAGACGTAATTATCGATTTCGAAATGCGGAAACATGTAAATAGTTTATAGTATGAAGTGTTTTTTTTAATTGTTAATTCAACTGTTTGTGTCCTAAGAAAAATTTGATGTAGATTATATTAATAAAACCACTCAAACGGGCCACGGCCCGACACGCATTTGAGTGGTTCCGTAGTTATTAGGTTTGAATAATGTAATGAAATAAATAAATATTTTCTATGGAATTCTTCAATATTTTAGAGTAAATACATTTGGTAGCCTATTACTCGCAAACTTGTAAAGCCAACTTGAATGTGATAGTTTTCCTTTTAATTTTGTTATATGTAGCTACTATTGCCGTAATTTTGGAATTTTTAATGGGTGAGAACACCTCACTCTAACGAAAATTGGCACTTTAAAGCTTAATAAGTCACGAACAGTTAACTAAATCGAAAAATTATATTAGCATATCCCTAACATTTTTGAAAGACCTATCCAGCAATATCCCACACTATATAGAAAACGAAAAATAAAAAAAAATCGCGCGTTACATTTAGGGGAGTACCCTAAATAATTATTTTTTTCATGTTTTTATTCTACCACTTTGTCGGTATGATTAAGGTGTATAGTGTGTATACTTGTGAAAAATTTCAAGTCTCTACCAGTAAGTAAGTAAGTCTCGTCATTACCAATAGTTTTTGCCCTAAACCGCTGACGGACAGACAAACAGACAGACGGACATGGCGAAACTACCTTGTTCACTACGAAACCCCTAAAAAGAACATACCATCCGAATTGAAAATTTTCTTTTTTTGAGTTGGTTAAAACCGTCGCGTCCGCGAAAAATGGGCGTCCTACGATAAAACTACCACCACTACAATCATAATGGTAATGGGCAAACTAGCATGCAGTTCACATTGATTTAGACAAAAACCAAGGTCAAAATGTAGATGCGTTACCACTCCTGAGGCCTAAGGTGTTATGCCTCTGTGCCGGAAATTACAGGGCCGTACATTACCATCTGACCGGAACACGATAGTGCCGAACACTACCATTTAGCGGCAAGTACATTAAGTAATGCGGTGGTGCCTACGCCCGCGAGCTCCGTCACTGGAGCTCTACCACCAGTAAAAATAATAAGTAATTCTCCCCTGTTATCAAATATTTGAACATAGCTTCATGAATTCCGTTTGAATTTAACTAAATGTGTAACCCGCAGCAGGTAGCAGCAGGTAGCAGCAGGTAGCAGCAGGTAGCAGCAGGTAGTGTGCCGGTCCCGCAGGTCCCAGCCTTACTTACTGCACTCATACTTTGCGGCGCAAACAAACTTGCCTATTATAGAACCGGCAAACATTAACCTACAAGCACTTGCGAACTTTGTCGGTTATGTAACACCGCTGGTTTTGTATTTACTAACGCTGTTGTCGTATTCGTTGTGTTGTTAAAAAAATCAGCATAATTTCATGAGAGTGCATTTATAAATTAAAGAAAAAACAAATTCAACTTCGAGCAGGAATCGCACCTGCGATCGCAGGAAAACCAGTCCAAATGCTTAACCACTAAGCTATCGAAGCACATTCTTAGTGGCCCCGCAATGTGTTATTGTGAAAAATAAAAATGGGGAAATAATTTCATGTTTTCATGTTTTGGTGCTTTATTGTACGTACTTTGAAAAACAAAGTTGGATATTTACTATGTGAGTTGTAAAGAATGACATCCGGATACATTTATAATGGAACCCAAAAAAAGTACTGTTCAGTAGAATTATTTCAATCTACTTTGCAACGTGTGGGTCGCTTTTCAGTGTTCATGGTAGAAAACTTAATAACACATCACCCTTTCTCTCACGATAATTCTTTTGTATATGTTATATTATATAACGAAAATAAATTGTATACTATAACATTTTTGTGCACAAGCAAAATTATTCCACCAAAATAAACACGTAATTTAGAGTACGTGTGAAATTTCAATGCTTGCGGCATCCACTGAAGTGATTCCCAGCAAACAGTTGAACAGCTAGTTGAATTCCATTTGAAATTAATAATGTGTGAGTAGCGGGAAGTATCGGCGGTCGGTCCCGGGAGAGCGTCGTACTTCGCCGGGGGCCTAAGTCAGGGACCGACGCGATGCAACGCTATACCTCACCACATTCCAGACTTTTGACTACAATTTCATACAAACGCTGCGTTCGACTTCCCTATTAATTAAGGACAGTACACAAGTGTAGTATTTAGGGTTCCGCGCCTCACAAGGAAAGAATCCTTGTAAGATCAGTCGTGCGTCTTGTCTATCCATCTGTCTCAGCCGATTTTCTCTGAAAGTAAAGACCTCTTCACCAACGGTCTCCATTGAAGAGGTGTTTAAGGTTGGCATGTCTAACTGCTTTGTATGCGAATGCAATATTTCGTCATATAACTGCGAATTCGCATCGCATCGCAAATATCTGCGTGCTCGCACGAATGCATCGCAAGAATATGCGATGTGATTCGCATCGCACATGTCATGTTGACGACACGTTATGATGTTGAGTGGAACTAAAAAAATTAAAATGTGCTGAGCCTGTAAAGGCGTTTCAGGAATTCTTCCATATTGTAATATTATTACCAGATATGGTGACTACGTGGTGTTAATAAACTCAAAAGCTCTTCAAATGAAAAGGTGCTCATTCTAAAATAATTTTAAAAAAATCTTCTTCTATTATCAAAGTACCGTCTTTTTTACGAATGGATAAATCCAAAATGTTCTTTATCTTCTTTAAGTTTTTAACAATAATAACAGTGCAACAATCTTTTGCGATCCATGTGTCCATAAAAATACGACCACGTATACGGCTGATTACCGTTGAAAATATGGTCACCTGAACCAATTCTCAATTCTTTTTATCTGGACTCATAATGGAGAAAATTCCGTGTCCTAAGTAGAAATTTTGACGTGACAACGTCTTAAATTAGGTTGCGGCTCGGAGTCACTCATGAAAAAGTGTAACGCCCGGTAACGTAACGATGAGTCACCGAACGAGAGAGAGGCCTGCCGGACCGGCGAATGCCTTTCTACCGAGAAAAGACGTTGTCACGTAAAATCTTCGCCCGTAAAACCAACTTTACAGGCAACCAGTTTTTTATCAACAAATTTTATCTTCGCACCGTGGACGCAACCTTAGCCACTGCCTTATGCGACTCACCTTTACGACTCAAACAAACTATTATGGAACAAGGGAACATTACGTTACATGAACTTGGAACTTTGGCTGTTTCTCCACTCGCTCTGTGGCTAGTGTTTTGTGTTTACTCAAGGATCGTTTTTGATATCAAGAGTTTTCTAGCTGTATTACTAAACTTTAATGCTATCAGGGGATTAAAAATAGGATACCTGACAACATGACCCTGGCAATATCAATTAACATGTATTTTTAATACGATTTTTTTATTTTTTTGTTTTACACATTACAAAAAAATAAAACTTAAAACAAAAAAGGACCGTTAAACCAAACAAATGAGGTTTGTATCAGTACTTGACACTCTCTTACTGTCTAACATCGGTTACCTATTATGCGCAACTTACTTTGTAAATTATAGTTATGTAGGTAGGTTTTAACGTTTAGTTATCATTTAACAAAAAAAAAATCGTCTTGCACGTCGATGCGTTGTCGCATCGCTCAATGTTTGACATAATATTATAAAGAAAAAAGTGGTTAACACAGTACATACATAATAATATTCTCTAAACTATTCCAACATATTGGAACTGTTTTATTCTTATTTATGTATCATGGATGACGTAACAAGATTTCTTTTTACCATACTCACTATAAAAAATATTTCAAAACATTTAGTAGCATCATCTGTGTCTATTGCCCCCACAAGTCACGGACCAAGCCGACGTCCGCTCCCACAATGTATTGTCCGCCAAAGTATATTTATAACGTTTTATGTTCTTCCTACACGGACACTTTACGACGGTTTTTATATTGTCTCTTTTTGATTCGAACTCGTTTACTATCCCAATCTCTATCCCGTTGACATCAAATAGGCACTCTAGCCTCTCTTACAATAACGGTGTTATTTTTTAGTGGGACTCTAAAAGGTGATAGCCGTTTGTCTCATATTGTGTTGGGATTACTGCAAAATAAGTTGGATGCGAATTTCCACTGATACACAAGTTCCAACGATTGAACTCGAGTGCTACCTTACCATTATGTTATTGGGTAGAACCTATATTAGCTTCTCGCGAGCTGCACTCATTGAAATAAAGATTTTTTTTCGAAATTATTGCATGTGTATTTAATTAAAATGATTTTTAAAATCAACCTGACGTTTCGGTCGCTTTAACATGGTCACGCGCCAACTGAGGTGGCAATTTTGTCTGATAACAGTTTGAACAACCATTGCAGTTTTTATATATTAAGTGCAGCTACCTTCATATTCCTTCGAGAACTTCTTATGTAGCGTTCAGGATTCGCACAAAATTACTTATGGCATCTTGAAAAAAAACGAAAATATAGTTTATGGCTTAATGCGGATTTTTTTTTACAAAAACGAATAATTTATAGAAGAGATTATTTCACATCAACAAAAAGAAACGTATTTCATGTTCAACAATGTTCGTCACTAGTTTCGGATAATGGCTATCCATAATTCCTCACACAACAGACTGATATTTTTCTTTTTTTCTCAAACATCTGCAATATAGTTACCAGGACCACATAAACGTTTGGTACATTAATCACCCAGAACACGCTTTAGGAACTCCAATACATCGAGCAGCACGGTCAACCAACTTTATTGTCTGCATCTGCCTCTGGCCACAGTCGCGGAAACAATGCATTGTGCACCAAAATAATACACTGTACGTGCCCCTACCCAGCCTCAGAGTGCTGTTCAATTGGACGCGAGCTACAGTGCCACATTACGACTCTTTATGTCGGTTCTTTATGATGCCAAGTTGTTTCGGAGATAGAGTGCAACGTGTTGTGAAGTTAGGATATTGTCTAACGTTGCTGTAACCCTTTTGTTGGCTTTTGTTTCTCTTCCAGCTCTAATAGCGACGTTCGAGCGCGTAAGTATTGGTGTTAAATGCTTTCATGACTCAGTGGTAACACCGCTAACATGAAAACAAGCCAGATTGAATATTTTTTAATAAAGACAATTTATAGTTACCTCCGGGGTTCATAAGCTTATACGAGTATTCTTCTAATCCCTATTTTGTCAGACTCTAAAAACCACTAGCAAATCGTGACACATGTACTAGCAATAACATTTTAATGCTTCACGTTTGCCTTGTTTATTAAAATTTGTTAACTCGGATAGAGAGCGGTGGTAATTTTTTTTTTATTAATTACTACATATAACATCATGAAAACTAGCGCTAATTTTTTTCTGTGATTTCAAAATGAAAATGAACTTCAATTGATACTGAATGTTGAACTAATATTCAATGTACCTATTAGTTCAAGTTTCCTTTAGAGTAGAGGCATAATATCTGTACATTCAGTACTACCCATTCAATTGAATGAAAGCCTTAAACTTTGATGGACCCTGATGTTATTTAATAAGACTTCCAGTCCGTAAATTGAAACTCATCTATAAAATATTGAATTGAAGTATTTCAATAAACGAAAGACCGTTTTTATTGCATCCACCGGTCACTGCTCACGTTCGTCCCGGCAATGTATTGGGCGTGTAATCCACAACGCTTTATGTCCTCTCCTCCTTTGCCAACGAGTGCTCTCAATACGAACCATAGATTGACACTTTTAGATGTTGTTGTTGGTCCTTTTTCACGCGATCTCTTAGTTATATAGTTATAACACAGTAAGTAATGTTTTGGGTTGTCTTTGCCATGCAATTGGAAGGAAGACAGGTGTAATACTCGTATTTTTCTATCAACCAATTTCTAATGGTTCAAGTTTGATAATCCAAATCGTATATCGAAATTATGATCACAAAAACTGCATAATAATATAACAATAATAATTATGAATAAAAATCTAGTGTAAACGTAAACGTAACTTCACGCCTGTAATCCCCGAAGGGGTAGGCAGAGGTAGGAGAGAGGGAGGAGGAAATGCATGCATTCAAGCATACATGCAAACACCCACGACCCACGTTACGTTTTTGGCCCATGTAACAGGTGACGAGCCTGTTGACATCTCCGGGCACATTACCAAACTTCGAGGTACCTACTGGGAAATCTCCAGAAAATGACAAAATCCCAATAGAACCAGAGATAAAGGACTTTACATCATTATCTCCGATAACCCCCTACCCGGGAATCGAACCCAGGACCTCAGCGTAGTAGCAGTGGAAAATCTAGTACCTACCATAAACTATTGTAAATAACAATATAATTCAACAAATCATCGTCACAACTCTACTGTGATTTTAAAGTGATGAAAGATTGTCTCAAACTGTTTTCTTATCATATTACGTTCCAAACGAAGTTTGCGAAGTTATTCAACAGTTTGATAAGTTTTAAGGCATCACCATGATAGATGGTTTTAGCGAATTCACGCGAAGAGCGTCTTTAGATCTTTTATATCATGTAAGTGACAAGCTTAATCAATCAAGGCTATTGCAGTCAGAGATCTAGTGTACTGGTGGTAGAGCTCTAGTGACAGAGCTCTAGGCACCATTAAATTTGCTAATCTATTTACCGTTAAATAGTAACGTTCAGCACTGTCGTGTTTCGGTTAGATGGTAATGAACGGCCCTCTAATTTCCGGCACAGAAGCATAATAAGACACAGAAGCACTTTAGGCTTCAGGGGTAGCATGGTATCTACATTGAAAGCTCTGGTTTTGTGTAGTTGTTTATAGGCTACAGTGTTACTTACGTTACTTCACGCCTGTAATCCCCGAAGGGGTAGAGTTATATGCACGCATACAAGCATACATGCAAACACCCTCGATTACGTTTTGGCTCATGTAATAGGTGGCGAGCCTTTTGACATCTCCGGTCACATTACCAAACTCCGAGGTAATAGCTAAGATCCAGAATAGATCAAGAAATAGAAAATCCCAATAGAACCTAAGATAAAGGCTTTCACACCATTACCCCGGGTCGGGGCCCCAGGATTCGAATCCAGGATCCCAGCTCTGTAGTCGTAGTGGTCTGTTAACATCTGACTACTGAGGCAGTCAATTACTTATCATCAATGTAAACTGAATGCTTGCCTGCCACTTTGATGATAACAAATCTCTATTACATATAAATTATTACCTAAAGTCAAACAGTGTTGTTAGAAAATTCAATACATTGCCATTATGGATATTTTCGTATATCTACGGAGCGAGCGAGTCCAGATACGAGAGCCTGGAAATGACGCCATTCTTCATAATAATATATTCTTAGCATGAATGCAATAGTTTCCTCGGTGTTACACAAACTTTCTTTGGATTAGATCTTTATCTTCTTTGTACAAGTTCCGTATTCTGTGTTAAGTTCATTCTCGACACCAAGTTCTTGCAAAGAGTACTTTTTTGCGAACAATGGAGTGATTTACCGACCCGAGATACTGAGTACAATGCTGCATGATTACAATTTAATTAAAGAAATGGGGACTTAAACGTGATATTGAGATTAATTTTGTTCAAAAGTGAATGTTAATAACAATTTTATGCCTTTATTTATCCAATGGAGTAGATCAAGGATTATGTTTGCAATACACAATACAATTTAATTAATATAATACACACATACACCCACCCCCCCCCCATCTCGTGAGGAATTTTAGCCTAGATTTAAAAAAACAATACCGCTCACAGCTCGTATTAACCAAATACCATTTATTAACCCATTAGCTGTAATTTATCAAATACCAAAATTATTAACTTAATAATTTATCTCAAAATACCGGAATTAATTATGCTCATCGATGCATATTATTGAAATATTGGAGCCACTTCATCAATAATCAAATTAATATTAATCAGCATAATTTAATTTTCTCTCATTACGAGATATTTAAGCAAACGAAGCATGAATTATATAAGGATGCGTATTGCGTGTAAAATTGAGTATCGCCAGGATTGATGCGTCCTACATTTTAGATATACTCAAACTGATAAGTACAGTCGGGGACGCTACTTGAGCTTTTATTACTATTGCATAAAATACTCGTGTAATCCAGGAAGCGATAGTACATCAGCGCGTTCACTTTGGGGGAATAATGTACACAAAAATGCAACTTTAACCGCATGACAACAGATGTATCTACTGAGAAGTATTCTGAGCTACCAAACCAATAACAGTATCCACAACAAGGTCAAAATTTATTTTAATTACAATTTATTTTTTTTAAACTAGTAAAGAGACAACAAATGTTAATGTTCGCGAGTGACGACGCATTAGATGTTTAACGTAAATGTAGATATCCAAAGTCTACAGTAATCACATCAACTTTACTATTCAATTTTATAATTCGACGACCCGGTTAGTCCAGCGGTGTGAAACCATCGTTTGATTCGAAGGGTCGCGGGTTCGATCCCCGCACCGGGACAAATATTTGTATGGCCTGCTGGTATTTGTTTCGGGTCTAGGTGTTTGTGTATGTGTTGTATGTGTACAACGGCACCCACGACACAGGTTTATACCTACTGTGGGGCTGTGAGTGTAAGCGTATTTTATATTTGTATTTTATATTCACATATTGGCAGTAACTTCATTAAATAAGCATAAACTTAACTACCTTTACCTAAAGCATTTTGTTCCCAAATTTTTTAGCAAAAAATTCTATATTTGCCTCTGACTCACTATATTGCTTGTAATTACAAGACTGTCAACCTATTAATGTATCTCTAAAAATCACACAGGGTTTACTCATTGTATTACTGACAGAATGCATCCTCTTCACCGATAATAACATTAACATGAACCAATATAATTGGACCCTCTCGAGAAGGTATGGCGAACGAAGCTCACGTTATCAGATATTTGGGATGGTTCACGCGCGTGTTTACGGCAGTGAGCGCACATTATTGTGTATCGCGTCGGTTACAGCATCGGTTGGTCGTAACTACTTTACAATTTAGCTACCCCAGCAGAAAGGCATATTATCATGTAATGCCTCTTGCAGAGGAAGACATAAAAATAATTATAGGAGATACGAACGAGGCTCATTCATCACATATTTAGAAAGGTTCGGCACACGTGTTTAAGACTGCGATCGCACATTATTGGGCATCTCGGTTGATACGGTATCAGTGGATCGTAACTACATAACCGAATTCAGTTTACTTTTCATTGTTTATTTATTATTTACTTCTAACCCTGTACCGTCATCATATTATTTCAAAGTTGGTATACAATTCTCAAGCTTACACTTAGGTTGGCACTCCTTGGCACTCTTCACGGTCATTGGTCGATTCTGACAAGACGTCACTGACGTCACCACTCGCCACTACCTGTAGCGAATCGAACTTGCAACGGGAAACGAGACGCTTGAAATTCGTGATCCCGAACGCGCGCGTTTTGTGGCTGGTCCAGGGCCACCCGTGACTCGACACCCCGGCCGGGAGTGAAAACCGAGAAAGAACTCGAAGACCACAGGATCAAGACAACATAAATGCCGAAAGCTGGAACCTCAGGTTAGTCAGACGACCTATTAGACCGTTCTCCCTTGTGGGAGTCCCTGTTTGTGAGACGCCAACCGAGTGAAACCGGGCCCTCACAATACATTTTGGTGCCGAAACCCGGGAATTATCCATTTTTCATTAACTTTCGTAAAACCATACACGTACAATTTTTCTTCCTACCGACTTTTTTGAACTCCCTAATTTCGGGAAAGTTGGGAGATTCTGCCCTGTACACGTAACAATTATATTCAATTAACGTGTTGATCGATCGTTAACATTGGAAAGATATCCTCATCTTACGCATCCATATATATATATATATTTTTTCGATTTCGATTTCTATAAATGAACGATTCTGAATAAATTAATAAATTCGATTTCTATGTAAAAATTTTTAGGTCACCAGGAGTAACATACCTACCTAGTGTGATCTAGTAATCCGAAGGTACAACCGTTGCAAATACCAAGTGTTCCGTTCGGCATAATTATTGTGTGTAGCTACCTAGTTTACAAATCATTTTCAATATTCAACGTTTAGCGGTTGGGATATAGGTAGGTACGTTTTACGTGAATATACACAAACCCGGTAAAATCCTATTTGTCTAACTGTTGTTTATAACATCGTATCATACGCGTATTTAAGTTTTTTTTAAGTAAATAATTGTTCTTCGCTCCTAGGTACATACCTACGTACAACACAATAATACAATTGCTTGCGCCTTTCACTTATTCGCTTTGGTAAAAACCTATCGTAAAGAGGAGCAGCATTCTATTCTTGTTTGTTGACACAGGTTTGCCTTAATTACGTAGGTACCTAAAATTCGTCGCTTATCTCATAGACCTACACTATGTAAAAGTGGATAGGTATTCAAGTTGCAATTTATCGTTGCCTAGCGTTGTTTATACATTCTATTTATATCGCGGTATAACATCGCTGGTCCTCGCACTTGTTTATCTGATTCTTTTTAGTGGTGTAGGTAGGTAAGTATGCAACTATCGTAGTTAGGTCGTTTTTTATCGTAATTTACTTACCTATTATAAAGGGTTCGTAACTAATTCGGGCGTCTTATTCATCGAGTGACTTACCATAAGCGAAATTATTCAACTGCAAACAATAACAATCGTGTTTACGTAACTTAGCTCATTAGGTACTCTAAAGTGATAGGTACCTATCGTGAAGCACCATTATTATTATAATAATAGTGCTCGATCGCTCTCGTAAAAACTGGACCGTGCTATACCTACATATCGTTTAATTAGGTATTCTATTGTTTAACTTTTAATTATTCTCGTATAGTTCCACATCCCCTCGTAATTATAAGAGAACGAGTTCGGTTGGGAACCTGACTCGCGGGATATCGTAACACTAAATCGTTTTAATAGATAAATGGTTCTTCAATTCTTTTAATTAAATTATTTATCACGTTTTTTAGCATTGCGCGTGCTAAGCCGTAGCTTGTGTACACTGCTTTGTCGTATTTCGTTTGTACTAGTCTCTCACAACGATGTACGCAACTCGGCGACGTTCTAAGCACGACACAACATCGAGGCGTGGCTCACATGCTACTTCCGAATTAACTATGCAAGACTTACCGGTTTTACGGAGGAAGCGTACACTAGCTCTGCGACGTCTTGAAAAAACTTTGGAGGCAGCTGAGCTAGCTCAAGATGATAGATCTCTTCTGAATACGTTTCTTTCTCATCATGCTGTCATGCCGCGACTTTGTGAAAGTTTTGAGCAGGCTCATACGGACATTCTTGGCATTATTGATAACACATCGGAAGAGAAAGAAGATTTAATACGCGAACAATTTGATGACATTTACATTAAAATTGCTACTATTTATAGGGAACTTATTCCTAGTAACGATGAACAACGTACTGAACGTGATCGCTCGAGCGTCTGTAATGTTAAATTACCAAAAATCAAAATTCCAACGTTTTCAGGAGCTATTAAAGAGTGGCCTGAATTCTATGATGTTTTTAATTCGTTGATCCATAATAACGAAACATTGTCAGACACTGAACGTATGCATTATCTTATATCAAGTTTGTCAGGTGACGCACTTGTTCTTATTCGTACGTACCCAGTTAAGGGTACTTTCTATAGCGAAGCCTACCAAGCCTTGCTCACTAGGTATCGTGATAAGCGTGAGTTGGCTTTTACGTGCTGGAAAGAAATATTAAATATTAATTTTAAATCGAGTTCTCCTTCAGAATTCCGTCGTGTACTTGATTTAATTAGTGAAAATTTAAATATTTTGAAAAGTCTTGATTTACCTACGGATCAGTGGAGCTTTATTCTGTGTTATCACATATTATCGAAACTCGATTCTAAGACTCGCTGTGCATTTGAACGAAGTCATTCAACTGCCGAACTTCCCGAATTTAGAGATTTGTATAAATTTTTAAATATGACATGCGAGGCCCTTCTTCGAGATACACATTTTTTGTCACAAGAGCGTAGTCACTCTACTACCAACCGTGCACACGATAAATCTATACCTAAAATACCACCAAGTAATAAATCGTTTAAATCGAAACCGACTACGGTATTCCTTTCCAGCACTAGCAACACTAAATCTACTGCTGATAAACCTAAAATTCGAACGATTACGGCATCTGAAGCATCAGTCACAACACCAATTGTCAAGTGCTCCTTCTGTTCAGAAAATCATTCGATCAGTTATTGTGAACGGTTCACAAAGCTTTCTGTTGCGGAACGGATTGAATTCGCTAAAACCAACCGTTGGTGTTTCAACTGCTTAAAACCTTCGCACAGTTTAAAGAATTGTAGATCATTTTTTAGTTGCCAAAAGTGTCGTCAACGTCATCACACCCTGCTTCATCGAGATGATGATGCTAATTTATCTGCTTCATCAAGTCAAGCCGATTCGAGCAGTAGTTCAGAGCAACCTGTAAGAGTACTTACGAGCATAGGTGATAATTCTGTGGTGCTGTTATCAACAGCCACTGTGCAACTTCGTGATTCCTCAGGCAACTTCCAATCGTTTCGTGCTCTCATAGATTCGGGTAGCCAGGCTCACTTCATCAGTGAACGTGCTGCCACCATCTTAGGTGTCGCCCGCACACTTACTTCTCGTCGTGTTCGTGGTTTGGGACAAGCAACTTCGTCTATATCAGGTGCAGTTCGCCTTGAGGTTGGTGCTAACAGCAACAGCCTCTTTTCTATCGACGCGCTCACGTTGCCTAGCATTTGTGGTAGGATACCTTCAACTCGTATTAATAAATCGTCGTGGCATCATATCAAGGATCTCGCCTTGGCTGACCCTAACTTCGACAAGCCTGGTTCTGTAGATCTGCTTCTCGGCGCTGAGGTGTTTACTTCTCTTCTCCTTCCTGGCCGTGTGGATGGAGGTCCAAATCAACCCTCAGCTCTGAATTCAGTGTTTGGCTGGCTCTTACTGGGTGGTGCCGGCTGTCAAGACGAAGTTCAATCGTTTTTCAGCCAAGACGATGATCTGCTTCATGAGGAAGTCAAGCGCTTCTGGGAGTTGGAATCATTTCCGTTACCTCGACATCTAACCCCTGAGGAAACTCGCTGTGAAGAAATCTTCGCAACTCATCATACCCGTGATTCGGTTGGCAGATACGTGGTCACTCTGCCTTTCAAGGAAGAAGAGCAGGATCGTTCTTTTCCTGGATCTCGTGACATCGCTTTGCGTTTTTTTCACTCAATCGAACGAAAACTCAGGAGAAATCTAGAGTTGCATCACCAGTACAACGACTTCATGAAAGACTATCTCGATAGTGGTCACATGAGTCTTGTCCCTGTAAACAAACTTACAGAGGGAAAGTATTACATCCCTCATCACTGCGTTCTGCGTCCCGAGTCCGCCACAACGAAACTCCGTGTGGTGTTTAACGCTTCAGCTAAAGATGCTAGGGGCGTATCGTTAAACGACACTCTGCTCGTCGGTCCCAAACTCCAATCAAACATACTGAAATTCGTAAGGGACATATACTCACCTGTTCTTCCATGCAGTAGTCTTTTCGCGTGGTCTGATTCTACCGTTGTGCTTGCGTGGCTTCGCTCTCACCCTTCACGTTGGAAGACTTTCGTTGCGAATCGCGTAGGGCACATTCTTGATGTCATCCCTGGGGCTCGATGGGGTCACGTGGCCTCTGAGGATAATCCAGCGGATGTAGTCTCCCGTGGACAGCTTCCATCAGCTCTTGTCACTAATCGCTTATGGTGGGCGGGTCCGTCGTGGCTCTCTCAACCGCTTTCATCTTGGCCAAGTTCTGATGATATTCCAGACTCAGACATTCTAGCTGCAGAAGAAAAGGCTCCTCGCTCGTTCCTTACTCATGGTGACGTTCCTAGTCCGTTTATAGACACTCTGTTGGATCGCTATTCGTCGATTCGTAAAATCCAACGCCTTTTGTGTGTCTGGATAAAATTCATTGCATTCATTCGTTGTAAACGCACTCGCTGTTCTGATCCCATATCGACTCGGGTAGAACTACATAATGCCCTTATGATTATTGTGAAGTACGTTCAATCACATCATTTTGCATCAGAGATAAGTCACTTGCTAGACAATACTCTTCTTTCGAAACAAATGCGTAAGTTAAATCCGTTTCTCGACGCTAAGGGAACTCTCAGGGTGGGTGGCCGATTGGCCAGATCGGGGCTCGAATTTGAGCATAAACACCCCGCTCTGCTCCCTCGCGAATCGAAGCTTACCTATTTAATCATCGAAGCGTTTCATCGTGAAAATTGTCACGCTGGCGTTAACACGATGCAATACCTTCTAACACAACAATTTTGGATCCTTTCACCCAAACGGGCAATTCGTCATTGCCTTTCGAAGTGTGTTCAGTGTTATAAAACGAACCCGACTCCTCTTGAACCGTTTATGAGCGATCTACCTGCTACTCGCGTCAATCAGGTTAAGCCTTTTTCTGTTGTGGGAACGGATTACGGTGGTCCTTTCCGCATCAAACTCTCAAAACATCGCGGTGCGAAAATCGGTAAGGCTTATCTCTGTTTGTTCGTATGCTTAAGTACCAAAGCAGTGCATCTCGAAACTGTTTCGGATCTTTCATCGGACGCATTCCTTGCCGCTCTTCGTAGATTTGTCGGTCGTCGCGGTAGGGTCAACGTCATCCAATCCGATTGCGGTACAAATTACGTAGGCGCGAATAATCAGCTTCAGTCTCTCATGCAATCTGCCGCTCAAACCGAACAGATTGAGTTTCGTTTTAACCCGCCTTCGAGTCCTCATTTTGGAGGAGTTTGGGAAATTCAAATTAAAGCAGTAAAATCGCACCTTTATCGAATTATCGGTGATCAAGTCTTAACGTTCGAAGAACTAAGTACGGTCTTCGTGCAAATTGAGGCGATACTCAATTCGCGACCCCTTTGTCCGTTGAGTTCAGACCCCAATGACTTGGTTGTACTGACACCGGGCCATTTCTTAACCTTGGAGCCTCTAACTACCGTTCCCGATGAGGACTTAACGTCAGTTAATATTAATCGACTTAGTCGTTGGCAGCTCATTCAACGTTTCCAACAGGATTTTTGGAATCGTTGGAAGTGCGAATACCTCCATACTTTGACTCAACGGGCAAAGTGGACTAAACATTCTAAGCCGCTAATCGTGGGATCCGTGGTAATTCTGAAAACCGAAACTTCTCTTCCGTTACATTGGCCTCTGGCTCGGGTCGAGAAATTGCACCCTAGCCCGGACGGAATAGTTCGTATCGCAACGGTTCGTACAGTCGATGGTTCGTGCTTAACTCGACCGTTGGCTAAGCTATGTCCGTTACCTAACCTAGATTAATCCGTAACTCGTTAATTATTAGCTTTAGTCGTAATTAAGTCTTTTCGTAGGTTAGTTATTCGCTAGTTTTAGAAAATACCTATAACGTATTTTGGTGGGCGGAAATGTACCGTCATCATATTATTTCAAAGTTGGTATACAATTCTCAAGCTTACACTTAGGTTGGCACTCCTTGGCACTCTTCACGGTCATTGGTCGATTCTGACAAGACGTCACTGACGTCACCACTCGCCACTACCTGTAGCGAATCGAACTTGCAACGGGAAACGAGACGCTTGAAATTCGTGATCCCGAACGCGCGCGTTTTGTGGCTGGTCCAGGGCCACCCGTGACTCGACACCCCGGCCGGGAGTGAAAACCGAGAAAGAACTCGAAGACCACAGGATCAAGACAACATAAATGCCGAAAGCTGGAACCTCAGGTTAGTCAGACGACCTATTAGACCGTTCTCCCTTGTGGGAGTCCCTGTTTGTGAGACGCCAACCGAGTGAAACCGGGCCCTCACAATACAAACCCGAATATTTAACAACGAAAACGTTTAAGAAAATGACGTGCGTGTTATCAGACATTTATTTACGAAAACACGCGACGCTTCAAAGGGGTGTATAGTTATATTATATAGTTACTGTTTTTTAATTGTGTGTGTGTGTGTGTTAGTGAGAAAATAAATTATTAAGAAAAAGTTAACTACATTACACATTGATCACACAGTTGGATTCATGTATCACATATGATTAATTCAAATCTGTGTTAAAGATCCAATGGAAACCTATTAAATTGATCAATTAAAATCAATAAGTTAAAAATTAACAAATTTTTCTTTCGGAGAAAGAAAATTAATTAATGAAACTAATTAATTATTACAGTGAAAGAGGGTAGTTTTTATGTAAAACGTCGCAGTGGGGGTCCTCTTGGTTTTTTCCAACTAATTGACTCGTTAATAACGAAGTAGATGAGACTCGCTCCTTGATTAAACATGGAGAGACGCTACACACCAGCAACTACTTACGAAGTGCCACCACATTATTTTTTATCGGTGGCTCCAAGTTTGTTCGATATCATCGTGATGAGAAAAAGAAGAAAAGTTGCCTTGAAATGGCGCCATATATGTGTTTATTAGGATTTTCTCTGTAAATTATACTCAAAACTATGTTTTTTTTTTAATTTAGTGTTAGATTTTGTCTGAATCTGTCTTTAAAGACGCGTACGATAGTTCATCACATACGTCCGGATATAGTACGGAGTGGACAGTGGATTCGGTACGCTCCGAACCAAATCTAGCCGCGTGTAGAGGAGTCCGACGGACAGAATTATTATTAATCAAGTCCGCTGCGGTCCGCTCGCGCGGGCTGGTCGGCGGTCACGTGTAACTAATATATACTATACAGTGTCTAGGCAAAATTAACAAATTTCTTGAAAACAAAAATAGCTAAGTGATTAGCTCCTAACTGAACCAACTCTTATCCATTCACCTTCAAGTTTATGACTGCTATTGAAAAGGATTATCTAACGATAATATGACGTTGGGGGAACTCGTAGCACCGCGATATTGTGAAGCAGTTACGACCCACCGTCGATACTGTAATCGACGCGATACCCAATAAACACTTTTGTACCGAACCTTTGTAAATACCTGATAAAAAACCGCTTGTTATTTGACTAAACATTTTTGATATAAAATGATTGCTTTGTGTTTTTGATATAAATACAATATCTAGAGAAGCTCTGTGATAAAATGAAGTGTTGATTAATTAATTAGTATACCATCAAATATTAGCACACTAGGAATCTACTGTATAATGGAAAAGTCCAAGGTATTAAAATGTATCATACGTGGCTATACGTATCTTAACATACTCTTTACTTGTATTATCCTACATTCATTCAGCTTCAATTTTATTGCAAAGTATGAGTTGACATCGGATAAGCTATGAGTGTTTTTCAAATCGAGGCAGTATTTCCTAGCGGAGATGTTACTACAGCTTTATAATGTTCAAGTCCAACTAGAATACTGCACTCATTTGTAGCTTCAGCTTTTCCAGTACTCAGTGACAGGCTCCAACATCTAATTCTACGCGTAGACATAATATTCCTGATATTATGTCATTTTTTACCGTCTATGCAGTGGTCAGTACTCTGCTGAACTGTTTCAAACGGTACCACCGTCTCTTTTCCTACACCGCACTACCCGCCGATGAAAGGAGTTCCACCCACATCAAGTGGATATTTGGCAGTTTGTTGATGACATAGTTGATCTAGAGGTATTTGACAGCTTGAACCGAAGGTTACGGGTTTGATACCCATCGGGACTGATATTTGCATGACCTACAGATGTAGGTACTATGGATTTGTATGTGTGTATACAACGACACTCACGACCCGTGGAACCCATAATGTTGCGTGGCCTGATCGACACTTAGCCGGTTATTACAGGGTCCATAATAACACATACACCTCAAATACTGCAAAACAATCAATTGAACCGATATAAATCTCCACAAAACCAATTCACTACTTACTATTAATTTATCTTGTGCTCCTAATAAATAAAGATGGCGTCGCACCAGCACTAATGTCATTCGTACACAATGATTAATCTTTGCAACAAAAGGACGTAGCAATGGACAAGTGTAGGAACTCCGACTAAGGAGTAAACAACAACATTGTATTGACACAATAAATAGTATCATTACAACTTAACACGTGCCTACGCTTAATTTTCTCTGAAGCCAATAGGAATCTACACAAATCTACCACCTCTGAGGCCTAAGTGGTTTTGACTCTATGATAGTCCTGAGTGACAACGCTGACAAACTCAATGAAGTATCTGCATTGACTTAAAAAGGAATGTCTCATCCTCAAGGTAACATTTCCTCATCAGAAAAGTTTACTTTCACAATTACAAGAAGTTTATAAATTAAATTTCAAAACAGATGATTTTTAACCTCAAACACAAAATAACGCTTACACATTTCGGGAACAGTTCAAAACTTGTGAGTTTAAGCAAAATTAATTTTCGTTAGCGTTGAGAGCGCTTCAAGTTGGGGTGGAGAGAATGGCGTGAGTGGGGGTGCGCGGGGTAGGCAGGGGAGGGGGATGACAAGCGATGAACGGTGAAGCGGACGGCTGTCGCTCAGATAATTGTGTTAGTGCTAGTTGAAAACTTCGTGCAATATTAAGTGCGGCGTGTTTATTCTGGCTCCAATGCGGGGATCTCTCTGTCGAATCACATCCCCAATAGAGAAAATTATAATGTCGCAGGTTAGGTAGACCTATGTTAGTATTTACCGCTTACATGTCATGTAGAAATGCTACCTCCATACTTATATATTTTGTTTTATTTCAGTTGAGTTGGTCCCAGCATTTCCAAAGTATTAAGAATTGGAAGCAAAATCCTCTCATTGCTCATACACTAAGCCTACGTGGTAAGGCTTTTTAAAATAGGTCCTTAATAATACTTATTTTATTATAAGTCATTCACTATAGATAAGATAGCTTATATAATGACCTGATATTGCAAAAGTGTCCTTGCAGAACCATTTGTTTTTTTATTATGGTCGTAATTTTTTTTAAGTTCGAGATTGATAAATCTTTTTTCACAATTATGATTGTCATATTAAAGGGTGGAAATGCAAAGAAATACCATAAATGATAGCATAGTACCTTAAGTACATTCTGAATCTTAAATGTGAATCAAAGTGTAATAGAGCGTCAGTAAGCGATAACGTGTCACGCTAGCCGCCGACCGCCGACCGCCGAGGATCTGCAAGCGACACCTCGGATATGTCAACGAAAGTGAGCGCGCGATGAGAGATACGAAGCCCCACTTACATTACGATACTTCAACTAAATACCAAAATGCTATTTTGTAACATAAAGTAGCTTACTATAAGGTTTATATATAAATAGTATAACAAGACCATTATCATTAAAGTAAAAGGTTTTACATCGAGTGTATTTCAGAAAGTGAGATAAACAAACCAACTATGCAAAATTGTTTTTGGACAGGCAAAGCGTTCCTTAATTAATTAATTAAAGTATTTAATTCTCTTTTACTCTCTTGAGCTATAACTAAAATTGTACAAGTAATTAAGTGGACAAAATCATCATTTAAAGCGTTGGTGGCATTAGTGTCGTTGGCGGCATTGATGGCATTGATGGCGTTGCTGGCGTTGGTGCTGGTGGTGGTGGTGGTGGCGTTAGTGGCATAGGTGGCATTGGTGGCGTTGGTGGTATTGGTGGCGTTGATGGAGTTGATGGCGCTGGTGGCTTCGGTAGCATTAGTGGGTTTGGTGGCGTTAGTCTAATATCGCGTGCAGAGAAGTAGGTATTAATGTAAACCAGATTTTACTCATATTAGCTATCCATAAGTGTTTTCGTGTGATCCAAAATTAATCGAAAAATGCTGCCCAAAGTCACTATTTCACGCAAACGAAGTCGCGGGCACAGGTAGTTATAAGTATAAATATTCATAGGACGTATAATGAATACGTCCTATGAATATTTTACTATCAATATCAACTGAATTCCAATGTTTTCCACTTCATATAACACAAAAAGCAGTCACATAATTCCGAACAACACGTGTATAATAAAAGCCTTAGAATGCTTCATTAATTGGACAATCCTGTAACACTCCACCAAATGCGGCACTAAGAATGGTTTTAGGGTGTAGTCCGCACTTGTCCCAGTCATCCAAAGGACCGGTGAATGAGTTGGCGATGTCCCTTCATTAAAAAGGGTCGTCCGGATAAATCGTAATGTAAGAAGGTCCTGGAGATTGCACCGTCAGCCGGTGTCGGTGCCCTCGATGAATTCCCACGAACGCGACAAAATTACCCGAGCTAACACAAATGAAACTAGACAATTTGAGACCCATTCGTCTGGGAATTTTGCTACTGATACATCAAATGGTCATGAATAGAAATATGAGAAATAAAGTTAAATTAAAATCAGTTTCTGAACGCTTTCGCACTCGTAATTCAATGACCGATGGATCGAAAACACAGTGAACCGGTCGACGTCCTTGCAATATGAAAACAGTACACAACTGAAAATACTTGATTGGATTTTGCTATTGTTAGGATATAAAGTTTCACCGCTCGTATACAGTAAAAGAAAACATCGCGCTTAAACTGGATTTACACTGTTTTTAAATAAAATAAGAAAATCCAAGATGAGTAAGGTAAAATTTAAGGGATATTGTCATACCCACTTTTCGGAATTTGCTTGTGTGCATCTTGGTCAGTAAATTCTACTTATAGTATCCACTAAGAAACTTTTAAGGAAATAAATACTAATACTACAGACTTTCATACAGTAGTGATCGTGGAACGATAACTTCTCCAAGAAAGTGAAACATAGAGTTTCTACAAAAAGTCACTCAAACAAACTTCAGGACTGTGGTTAGCAATGATCGTGAATTTTTAATTCCGCACGATTTGTATCTCTTAATCCAATGTTAACTTTGTTTTATAAAGTTTGTCCTGGTGCTAGAGTAAGTTCCATTGCCAGTACAACTTTGGCTTCTTTACACTTAGAAATAGAGGATGAAGTATTCAACGTGCATATATAAATATTAAATATGTACGAGCATATGCATTATTAAGGACTTCATGCAGATGCGACGGTAATTCTTAGCCGGTGTTGGACCAAGATATTTGTTAAAGTTAAAGTTATTGTACATTTCACATCCTTCTTAAACTGTAACAGATTTCTATAAGTTAGAGAAGGATGCAAAATGTTATAATACCTTTTACTGTAACAAATATCTTGATGCAACCCTGTCGAAGAATATAATTTCACATATTTATTTTCCTGAAAGAGTGAAGAGATAAAATACATATCTGTTGTACCATTTATCATTATAATCACTACAACCAAAAGATGTCCACAGCTTAACACAAGCCATAAAAAGGAATATCGTTATTGGAGAAAAGAAGCCGATTAGATTTGAATCAGAATGCAGCGGGTTCGTGACATCGCCTTACTCCACTTAAGGAGCAAACGATCTAAATGTAATTATTTCGCCTAAGTAGTTTTTCTAGACCAACGTTTGACCACTAACTCACCTGATATAAAGTGAAGATGTAACAGAAGATGAAGCACGTTGCTCGAGGTTTTAGATTTGAAGGTGCCCAGGTTGTAGTTTTTAGGAAACAAAAAAGCTGGCAAAGTCTTTAAAAGGAGAGAGAGACGTATAATGTAGAGCTGAAACTTTTTTTTTTCTTTCTTTCTTCATTTCGTCCTGAGTGCAAATCTAGCTCGAAATACTATTGGGATATTAAATATTTTTGGAAGTTGCCAAATGGGAGTATAAGAGTGAGGTAGGCAATATCAAAGTTATAGTCAAAATGTTTATTTATCATTTAGGATTTCAAGCATCACTTATGCTATGTCAGAAATTAATAACTATTTGAATTAAACTAAGGTGAATGAATAACAATAGATACACATGACGGTTTATAACTGTAAAAATTGAGAATCAAGAAGGTCACTGAGAATATAATATATACATATACTTATGTACTTATCGCGTCACGACCCGGTTCGTAAAATAAGTAAAATGAGTGTTAAACGCGAGTGTTTTAATAGTTATATACTTATGTATATCAATAGGCTCGCCAGTCTCGCCACACATTCATCACTTCAGCCGAAAGACGTCCACTGCAGGACAAAAGTTTTCGCCTTTTCCGTCAACAGTGAAACGGGTCAGTAGGGGAGAATAGTCATAACCGTCACACTTGTGGATTGGCCATCGCAGTGACGGTACTTGTATTTTAGGATGCTGCTGCCCATCCTGCGTTACTGTATTTACTACCGCTGTATTGGAATGGTTGGACCGTAATTGTTAAATTGACCGACTGCAGGGAGAGCTTTTCTCCACTAGTGAACGGTGAGGTCCTCACGTCCCGACTTCAAAACATATCAATGCCTAAATGACTCCACCTATTACATAGGACAAATTGTTACTGGCAAATCATGGATATTTGCATGTATGATTTTTCATTCATGTATTTTTCTTTGCCTATCTCTTCGAGGAATACATGCGTGATAACTTCACGCATGTATTCCACGTTTTCTTACTACTATACAGTCGCAAAAAAGGAACACTTCCTATCCATGAAGACATCAGTGCTCTTTACTTGTCATCATTCACATATATGACTTATCGCCGATGTAGGATGACCTGCCCTGCCATGACCTGCCCTGCCATGACCTGCCTTGCCATGACCTGCCCTGCCATGACCTGCCCTGCCATGACCTGCACTGCCATGACCTGCCCTGCCATGACCTGCCCTGCCATGACCTGCCCTGCCATGACCTGCCCTGCCATGACCTGCCCTGCCATGACCTGCCCTGCCATGACCTGCCCTGCCATGACCTGCCCTGCCATGACCTGCCCTGCCATGACCTGCCCTGCCATGACCTGCCCTGCCATGACCTGCCCTGCCATGACCTGCCCTGCCATGACCTGCCCTGCCATGACCTGCTCGTTCCCCACATCAGTCATAAAAAGGAACAGCGTTATTGGAGAATTGAAGCCGAAGCGATTAGATTTGGGTCAGAATGAGGGCGTGGACGTGACGTCGCTTTACTCCGCTCCCCGAATTTTATCCAACGAACAAATGATTTGCAATTTCATGCAAGATTTCGTTGAAGAAAACAAAATGATTCACCATGTTTTTCTTACACGACGTTAATCCGATAAACGTTTATTTTAAACTGCCCAAAATTCTAGAAGCTTCCACTGAAAATACTCCATATAATATTTTCATGTCAGTCAACCGACGATTTCATAATGTTATGAATTGTATCGCACGAGCGCTTTTACTCATTGTGTCAATACGCTACATTTTACGAGTAATTTTATTACACATTTGGTTGATCCGGCTCAAAGGATCAATAATGTGATGGGACATTTAAAATATGAGTATGTATGAAGAGAATGATGAAGGTAGACGAGGCACGAGAGGTTTGTCAGGACCGGGATATCTGGCGCTCTACACTCTCTGCCTACCCCGTTAGAGACCTGGCGTGAAGATACATACATACATACATTTAAAATGAAAAGTATGTTGCAGAACAATAAATATTTGATTGTTTAAGTGGTAATGATGGGTTAAGTGGTAATATAATTAACATAGTTCTGACGTGAGGATGGATAAGGGGTGAGAGGGGGTGGACGGGGAAGGGAGGTGGATATTTTCGCGGGGCCTTGACACACGGCAGACGGCAGACGGGCCGTCGCCGCAGTCGCTGTGTGCCACTGCACATACCGGGATGAATTAGTTCGAGGTAATGCTTGAGACGCTTGAATCTGTATTAATTAAACTTTGTCTCAGAATTGTTGTCATTGACATATTTTTAGGCGAATTGAAATGAACAGTAAATTGAAAACCCGGTCAAGTGCGTGTTGGGCTTCACGCAGTGTAGGGTTCCGTAGATTTTTAGGTTTGATTAATGCAATAAAAAAATATATATATTTTCTATGCAGTTGTTCAAAAATTTCGAGTATCACATTTTGTCGCCTATTACTCGCAACCAGTAAAGCCAACTTAAGTTTGATAGTTTTCCTTTTAATTTCGTTACATATAGCTACTATTGCCGGAACGTTAGAATTTCTAATAACAACCGTTTAGTTGGTAGAGGAGGGGGACACTTGACTCTAACGAAAATTGGCACTTTAAAGCTTATGCTTATCATAAACAGTTAACTAAATCGAAAAATGATTTTAGCACACTCCTTACATTTTCAAAAGACCTATCCAACGATATCCCACACTATAAAAACGAAAAATAAATAAAATATCCGCGCGTTACATGTAGGGGAGGTACCCTAAATAAATTTGTTTTTCATGTTTTTCTCTATCTACCACTTTGACGGCGTGATTAAGGTGTATACTTGTGCCAAATTTCAAGTCTCTAGTGTCAATAGTTTATGCGCTAAATCACGGACGGACAGACAGGTAGAGGGACATGGCGAAACTATAAGGGTTCCTTATTTACTACGGAACCCTAAAAATGAAGTCGATTTCAAAAAATATCTGAAAACAGTGAAATAATAGAATAAAAAATAGATTGTAACATAATAGTATTAAGAAGCGTACCTTATTTGAATTCGGTACCAGCTAAACTACTCCTACCTAAAACGTAAAAACATTTTAAGTGTTTGAGGGATTTAATTTCAAGAAGTGTCAATATAAAAACAAATACTAATTTTCATCTCAATCTACCTAGCGAATAAAATGTTCCATAGAAAATTCTACAATTTCACCTTCTGATTGTTGGACTTTTACAAAACTCTCTCTCAGTATATGCCTACGTATAATATTAACGGTATACTTCTAACTGCCTACTTTCCTTTCGTTCGTAAATGTTCGTCTGTTACTTTTGATGCTAATAGTTATCTAGGGATTTTTATGATTCTCAAAATTTCGAATATACATAAAGGTAATTGCCATAACCGTTACATCTATGTTAAAAGTTATAGTACAGGCAGCTACTGATATACAATATCCAATACATATTATGTTTAAGGATACAATATTAGAGAATAGAAACTCAATTGCTACTTTATTGAACTAGTGATCTAATTACTGCGCTCATGTATTTGAATTTTGAGAAATTCTGTCCAATTAAATTACAAACAAGAAATATCCTAAAAACGTGACACGTCTCTATTTCCCGAAGGGGTAAGCAGAGGTAAATGCATGCATTCAACCATAAATTCAAATAACCATGATTGTTACGTTGAGGTAACGTCTTGGCCCATGTAACAGATGGCGAGTCTATTACCATCTCAATCCCATTAACACCACAGATAAAGAATAAAACACCTTTCACCTACGTCGCTCAAACTCGTAAACTTTTGCAGTACATAAATGTTGTCTTTGCAACTTGATTAAAAAAAGGCATAAAGCACCGACACCTCAACATAAAGCCTAAATAAAGTGCACAGAAAATTAAAAACCATGAAGTTGAATAGCGCAATAAAAGGGCGGTATAGCCGGTTATTATCTGTGATTTATTGCGCGCTCCGTTTAATATTAAAAGAGCACGGAAGGTATTCGGCTTAAAAACGTAAAGTGGGCGGGCACTTCGGGTATAGCTAGATAGCTGAGCAGGAGCTTTATTCTTATAATATCCTAGTTTTGGAATCGCCACTATATCGATCCTCAAAAGGCCTGCTGATGAAAGAGCAATACGTTAACGGAAGATAAAATACCCTAAATCGCCATGTATTATTCAAACTTGCAAGAAGAGTTTCCTCAAGGTGATCTGATAATGATCTGCAATGGCTGATCTGGAGTCCATAAACGACTCTGTACTTAATTAGGCCGCACAAAATTTGGCCAGTTGGTGTTTTATCTTATCACCTAAGTGACAGTATAATAATATATAATGATATAAGTGCCCATGAGGGTTTCCCGCGTTAATAAATGTGATTGTGTCTTCTGCAATCATTGACACAGGTACTATAGATTGAGTAATTGCGCTACGCAATCATGGCTGGCATGCGACATGTGGCTGGCCGCGCTTTCATCCCGGCAAAACCATTTTTGACCCCTCACGTCGCAAATCTGGAAACTGGAATGACAATAGAAGTTATTCAGATGAATTCTCTACAGTCACAATATTTACTTGTAGCTCCGATGACGAAACCACCAAGTCAAGTCACCATCGCTAACATAGCACTTCTTGTACCCAATCTACTTGCCGGTATATGGTTCGCTACTTTCATGTTCCGATCAGGTGGTTATGTACGACCGGTTAATATCTAAGAGCGGGAAATTAGATTTTATTAGATCAAAATGGTTGCGATAAAGTTTATGCAATGTAACAAGAATACGGCGGTGGAGGACGGCGGGTGCGGTGAAGGGCGGATATTGCGATTAGAGCGGTCGGCGGTCAAACCACGCTTGTAGCTATATTTTATTAAGCTCGCTCGCCAACTTGCCGCGCACATCAAACGCTTGGCAAATATACGGGTGAAATTTGAGAGCGTGTATGGTGTGTTTATTACTGGAATCTGGCTTTATGTCCAAAATTCGTTATGGAGTTCTTCTAAAGGTACAGCCATCAAACCCGACAAGTACCTGTCAGTTCACCATCGAGTAGGTTATGTATGTATCTTCACGCTAAATCGCTTACAAGGTAGGCAAAGAGTGTGGAGCGCCAGATATCCCGGTCCTGACACACCTCCCGTGCTTCTTCATCATTCATCAATATTTTATCGAACAGGTCATAATAACATAAACAACATTTTTTTTGTTCTTATTTATTTATTTATGTAACTTTAATGCACAAAAGAAGGAACTGTACATAAGGCGGACTTAACGCAACTAAGGCATTATCTACCAGTCAACCTTTGAGTAGAAAAAAGATCAACGAAATGGGTGCTATAAATTAAAAGCTATATTATGTAATATTATTAAATCTATAACAACATTACAACAAAGATTAAAACTATATATACTACAATTAACAATACATATATGCCATCAATATATATATATATATATATATATATATAAAATATAAAATAACAATGTTTAATACATAGATATGTATATAAATATATAATATACATAAAATTATATTATAACCTACAATAAATATATACATAAATATAAACATGATAGCACGATGGTTAAGATGATTTATAAACAAAAAAAAAGAAAATTAATTAATTCAGATATCAGGACGATGTCAGGACGGTGCACTCCGGAAGAAGGTTTGTAAATTACGTTTGAATTTAAATTTACTCGGAGCTTTTTTAACATTGAAAGGTAGCATGTTCCAGAGCTTGATACGAGTAGCTGTAACAGCGAAAGAGTTAGACATGAAACCGGTACGGTGAGAAGGTCTTATCGTTATTGTCAGGATAAAATTGTGTGAATATAGTTTCTGCTTCATCTAAAATACAACGGAACATAATAACTTATTATAGGTTTTCTTGGAAACAGGACATTTGTTTACTAGCTATTCAAATTATTTGTCTAAGCTTCTGTAATTGAAATTATAGGAAAATTAAAATGAGATATCTTATGAAAGTGAAGATGCCTTGCCACTTCGGAGGGGTTAATTGTTTTGAATGTGTACCAGACATGGTTTATTCCCGCAAATGGTAATGGTGTGAAAAAATCCGTATCCGTATTCCACACGGGAATTAGACCATACAGGCTGGTCCGGCGATATCGTAACAGTGCGTATGACACACATATGCCATTGCTATAAGGTCTTATCTATGGATTACCACCAGATATAGCATCAACAACATTTTATTAGTGCCAGCGCGTGTGACTGCAATAGATCGTCGTATGCGCCCGCTCTAATATCGGCGTTAGCTTCTTTAAAGTATTTGCGGCAAACTCGCTCTATACTTTGAATGTTCAAGTTTGAGCGTGGCTTTTATAATCTGTATCGCGACTAAACTTATTATTGTTGGTCTGCAGGCGGCTGCGGCTCAGTTCGCCGGTGCCCCGTGTACCGGATTTGTAAACAGTTTTCATTAAAATTTAACAAGTTCCCAGCTCGCTAACTTTGCAAGTGTTGCTTCGAGTTTGCGAGATTTAATGCCTAGGCATGTAGGTTGTTTTATGTAGATATATGGTGAGTTTCTTTAACTGATTAAGATAAAACTTTATTGGGTTAAGTGTTATAAAGTTGTGGTACATATTTAGATAATTTAAGTTTATTTGTAGATATCTTTCCCACATCATTTTATTAAAACGTTTTCTTGCGAAGAAACCCTCATTTTTGTGTTTTTTCTCTCTCTTTAACATGGTACAATATAAAAACAGTAATTGTTTACTTTGTTGTGTTCGTTAACAAATATAAATAAAAAATATAAATATACGCTTACACTCACAGCCCCACAGTAGGTACACACCTGTGCCGTTGTACACAAACAACACATACACAAACACCCAGGCCTGAAACAAATATCTATAGGCCATACAAATATTTGTCGCGGCGCGGGGATCGAACCCGCGAATCAAACGGTCATCTCACACCGCTTGAATAACCGGGTCGTCAAATTCTTTCTTATCCTTCATTTCTTTAAAAGTGAAAAAATCTAATCAGTGAGTATTAAAAAGACATTCAATTCTTTTCAAATCAAAGTGCTCTTTAGAAGCCCATTTATATGAAAATATGAACAAACTTAACAGAATAGTCGAACAGCTTAAAATAGCCCCGTGAGACTCATCTTCATAAGGGACGCTTTACGCTTACGGAGAAGTTTTGGCTACTTATGCCATATGGCGAGGAACAGAGGTGGCAATCTGAAAGAAAAATCAGATCGTGTAAATATATTACGATGGTTGGGGACCATTATTTGCTAAGCCATCCACATCTCCAGAGAAATACATGACGAAATAATCATTTACTGATAGAAGAATTCTAGCTCGAAGTTGTAGGAAGCACCACTTTACCTAATTTATCTGCCAAATTGTATAGTTCAGCACTACAATTTGGCAGCTACTAGTTTCACTGGTGGTAGAGCTCCAGTGACGGAGCTCGCGGGCGTATGCACCACCGCATTACCTAATATACTTGCCGTTAAATGGTAGTGTTCAGTACTATCGTGTTCCGGTCAGGTGGTAATGTACGGCTCTGTAATTTCCGGCACAGAGGCATAACACCTAATGCCTCAGGAGTGGCAGCGCATTTGCATTTTGACCTTTGGTCATTGTGTGGGTGTCTATAGGCTGCAGTCATCACTTAACATCAATGTGAACTGCACGCTTGTTTGCCACTTTTATAACATAAAAAAAAAAAACAACAACAACAACAATACTCTTTATTGTACAGCAAACAGTAGTAAATATGTATGTATGTATGTATCTTCACGCCAGGTCCCTAACGGGGTAGGCAGAGAGTGTAGAGCGCCAGACATCCCGGTTCAGACAAACCTCTCGTGCCTCGTCTACCTTCAACAGTAGTAAATAAAGTACAATATTTAGAGAAAAGCACAAATGGCGACCTTATCGCTTTAAAGCGATTTCTTCCAGGTAACCAATTTTTAGGAATAAATAAATCGAACAGTAACAGGGTGTACTAATCACAACAGAACAAAATAAAACAAAAACAAGAAAGAAAAAAAAAACACATTTTTAGAAACAACATAAACGTATACACTACACAAAAATGATAAAAATGATAGTGAGGAAAATAGGAATGTTAACTGAAGAGAACGAAAAAGAAAAAGATGGAGAGTTAAAGAGACATATAATAGTCTTTGAAATAAAACTATTTTGTGATTAAACTAAAATGATTTTTAAAATCAACCAGACGTTCGCTTTTCAGCTTCCGTGGTCCCGGGCAGACTGAGGTGACATTTGTCTGACAGAAGTTTGAAAAAATTATATGTAGCTACCTCCATCGATTTCGTAAACGCCTTGCGTAGCGTTCAGGATTAACACAATAATTACTTATGGTATCTTGAGGTCTTGCAGACTGCTGCGGCTGGGATTTAATCTTGCTAAGTATGGGATCCCATGATGTTGATAATCGCCATCCATCTTCTCTATTAAAATTTGGGTGTTTTTTAATTTCAATAGCCTCGCGTACCATTCGTGGAATGGGTTTGTGTTCTCTAGCGAGTATTTGAATTTTATCAAACCGGATGTAATGGTTTGGCTTATCCGCTATGTGTTCACAGACTGCAGACCTCCCTGTTCTTCGGTTTTTGACATCAGCAATGTGCTCTTTAACGCGGGTGGATACAGCTCTCTTCGTTTGACCAATATATGAGAGTCCACAATCACAATCTAATTTATAAATGCCAGAATTTTGTAATGGAATATTACTTTTAATGGGTCTTAAATACTGATGAATCTTTTTATATGGTTTGAAAACTGTTTTAATGGAATTCTTTTTTAAAATGTTGCTGATTTTATCTGTGACACCCTTAACGTAAGGTAGTATTGCTGATTGTCGTTCTACTGTAGGTGGTTTCACGCGGCCTCTGTGACGGACGGGTGGTACATGGAGCTTGTTGTTATGTAGCACCTGGCGTAGGTGCTTCAGCTCCCCCTGAAGATGGTGGTCGTCACAGATGCCTCGTGCTCTCTGAAATAGAGATGAGCCAACGGCAGATAAATGTGCCGGGTGATGGTGTGATTCACCATTAAGGTACCTATCAGTATGGGTAGACTTCCTAAACACAGTGTGACTGAGTGTGTTATTGGTTTTTCTAATTAATAAAGTATCTAAGAAGGCTAATTTATTGTCCTGTTCCAATTCCATAGTGAATTTGATTTTATGGTGTATGGAATTGAGATGCGAAACGTCGGGTTGATTTTAAAAATCATTTTAGTTTAATACACGCGAGATAAATCCGTAAAAATAGTTTTATTTCAATGAGTGTAGCTCGCGAAAACCTAAGAACATATCATATAATAGTCTTTTACTCGAATTTTAAAAATTTGGATTGTCTGACCTTTTCTTACAGTCAGGGAAAGATCATTCCACAAACGAGTTGCTGAGACTGTAAAAGATTTTGCTAAAAAATCAGATGAATGAGGTGGAATTTTTAGCCTCAGATTATGTGACGATCGAAGGTAATTTGTTTTAAAAAGATATAAATACTTGAAACGTTCTTTTAAGTAAATAGGAGTTTGAGGGTTAAGCAAAACACCGTAAAGAAGAGATAAAATATGAGTATTCCTGCGAAGATGGATTGGGAGCCAATTGAGCTTTTTACGGAATTCGGAAATATGGTCATATTTGCGTAATCCAAATATAAACCTAATGCACTAATTTTGAAGCCGCTCTAATTTATTAAGTTGCTCCTGTGTTAGATTCAGATAACAGATATCGGAATAATCGAGAATGGGGAAAAGTAATGAATTCACAAGTGCAATCTTCGTGGAAACAGGTAGGAAGTTTTGCAATCTCTTTAATGAATGAACCGCAACAAACATCTTTCTGCTCACCTGACTAATCTGCGGAGTCCATGATAAATACCGATCCATAATAACCCCCAAATTCCTTACAGTATCACTAAAAGGAATGATGTGGCCATCGAATATAGTATTAGGCAATGTTTCCCAATCAATCCTATGAATTAACCTGGAGCTACCAAATATTATCAACTGTGTTTTAGACGGATTCAATTTTAAGCCAAATGAAATGCTCCACTTTAGAATATTTGAAAGATCTTCATTTAATGCAGCAATAGCTCTAGGCAGATCATCTAGAGAAGCCTGTAAATATATTTGAGCATCGTCTGCATACAAGTGATAGAGAGAAGATATATGTTGTATGAGAGAGTTTATGAAAATAGCAAAGAGGAGAGGGGACAACACGCCACCTTGCGGGACACCAGCATGGGTTGGACACCAAGAAGAGAAATGATCTCCTGTCTGCAAACGTTGCCGGTGTCCACACAAGTAACTACGGAACCAGTCAATTTTATTCGGAGATACGTTATGAGAACGCAGGATAGCCAACAAGATGTCAAAGTCTACAGCGTTAAAGGCGTTGCTGAAGTCCAGCAATGTTAACACAGTAAGCTGTTGCTTATCCATGCCACACCGAATATCATCAGTGATTTTAATCAAGGCAGTAGTCGTACTATGACCAGGACGGAAACTGTGTTCCGATTAATGTATGGTCCTGTATGTATTGTTTTAGGTAATGCGGTAGTGCCTACGCCCGCGAGCTCCGTCACTGGAGTTCTACCACCAGGCAATTCGTTGAGGTCACGACCACTTAGGGACATAACCTCAATACTGATATTGAGGGCATACGTCACAAGGAGGAGGGACCAGGAGACCAGCGCTCCAACACGAGCGATATAAAGTGAAGTTATCTAAAGTCACCGCGGCGCGGGCTCGACTTGAATCTCAATCACTTGTAGAGAAGTTTGTGACAGTTGTTTAAGCAATTGATATTCCACGTCAGTCTTTTGTACGTTTTTTCCTCAATTCTCGAAGTTTCATTTGAATCAATACAAAACTAGTTTAGTATCGTTTCCTTCCCGAATCACACGCAAACTTTTTGCCCGTCGAGCACGTGAACAAAGAGCAAACATATTTATTTTAACTGAGTTTGGTTGACTTGTTTTTGTACATATCTAGGGATATAACGAGGCAAAAAGTTTGCGTGTGATTCGGGTTGGGAACGATACTAAACTAGTTTTGTATTGATTCAAACCATGATGAAAAAGTTTGCTAGAAACTTATACACGTTAAAAGAATGTACGTCCGTGGGCGATTTTCTCATTATTTAATATTTTCGGATAACACATTCATTTTTATGTAGGTAAGGAAGGCAGAGTTATTTTTAAGACACACGTCTTTTTTTATCAAGTCACTAACGGGGTGGATAGAGAACGAACACCTCCGAATACTATATTTACTTCTGAATACTATATTTTTGTAATGTGAATTATGTATTCACATAATTGTAGAAATTAAACTTGCGGATTTTCTCGCGTATTCAACACTCCCAAACTTCTTACACCCGACGTTTCGGTCGCTTTCCAGCTACCATGATCACGGGCTTGTTGAATACGTGAGAGTTTGGGAGTGTTGAATACGCGAGAAAATCCGCAAGTTTAATTTCTAAAATGTATGAATCTCGCGAAAACCTACGAAAACGGTATTCACATAATTTACATTACAAAACAGATACGAATAGAACTGCAATATCTGATGACCATTGATTATGTAATTCAATAGTTAAGTAAGACTACTACCACTGAATGAGCAGTGCTATGATCCCTAAGACGCTGAATTCGATCCACGATTTGTTTTTTTTTAACAAAGAACTCAGTGGTGGCCATGTTGTTTGGAAACGTTCACAGGTCTGTTAAAATAATAAAAAAATAAAAATTGTTATTGTGAGTGTTAATTAATAAGCTATTTAAATTCTCAATAAATCAAACAAGTCCATATAATAAGAAACTCGACAGACACATCAATCTAAAAACCATGTTAAACCTAAACGCCCCACTGATACTGCTAGAAGACTAGCTCTTTCAAACTTTAAATATAAACCAAAAGGCTTAAAGCGAACACGGCTCCGGCTCCCACGTTAATGCCGTCTCCATATTGAATGCTGCAGTTAGCCATTATTAAATCTTCTCGCTTCAGCGGCTCGGTGCAATTCCATTAAATTTTGTGTGCGATACACTAGCAGCCGGCAGCCGGCAGCCGCCCCCAGGCCCTCCGCGTCGCCCGCCGACCGTCTGCTAACAGCCACTGACATTCACTTACCGTTTATTTCATGACCGAACGTGGATGTTTGAACAGGATAAGCTATTTATTAGGAGCACTATTTTAACATTTAAGTGAGATATTTTTAGATGGGTTTCAGACATAAAAGTTCCTTCATATATCTTTTTCATTGACTGTGTGAAAAACTTCTGAAAAGAAAAGAATTTATCCATTATTATTATGCCTTTGACCAAAATTATATTGAAAAAATACAATGAGTAATTTCACGAACAATCATAAATGACTCAGAGTAGTCTTCTGATTTTAAAAGGCATATAATTACACCGAAATCTTTTGTATTACTTTACTAACAGTCACTTACACTTACATTTCATGACCGATCGTAGACCTCTGTACAGGACAAGTTATTTATAAGATGCAATTCGATTGCAAATATATTTAATTCGATTACATAATTAAAACTCTTTGTTCAACTTTATCTTCTAAAGAATAACTTCTGAAAAACAAAGATAGAGAGAAAAAAAAATTAAATGATACGGTGAGTAACTTTTCGGATGAAGAATATATTTTGTGACTTCATACTAACATCTGTGCGTACAGCAATGAAAGAAAATACGACAGTTAATTGTAGCGGTATATTTCGAATTTCGTTGCATTTTTGTGTACATGCGATACGCCGGCAGAAGTCCACCCGCCTGCTAACACCCACTGATATTCACTTACCGTATATTTTATGACCGATCTTGGACGTGTGTTACTTTTGTACAAATTAAGTTATTTATAAAGTACATACAGTACGTTTACAGTGAGATTTACGTGAGATATTTTAAGATGCGTAAAGAATCCTTTTAACACTGCCTAATATTTAGTGTTTTGGTGAATTGAATTGTGAACAAAGCGCATTTATACATGAAATCAAAACTCTCATCTCAACATTTTCGTTTCCCTATAATAATTACCAAGTGACCAATAAACAATAATAATTGATGAGATCTTGTACATACTCAACGTCTCTAGAGATGAGGAGGTGTTAGAGGTGGCAGTTCCTTTCATATAAGTAAAAGCTTATCTGACCAAACTTGAGTGAATATCTCTATTATCCATCGATAACTACAGGTAAAGTTATATTTTTACTGATGGTTGAGCTCCAGTGACAAAGCTCGCGGACGTAGGCACCACCGCATTACCTAATGTACTTACCGCTAAATGGTAGTGTTCAGCACTATCGTGTTCCGGTCAGGTGGTAATATACGGCCCTGTAATTTCCGGCACAGAGGCATAACACCTTAGGCCTCAGGAGTGGTAATGCACCTGCATTTTGACCTTGGTCTTCGTGTGAGTGTTTATAGGCTGCAGTCATCACTTAACATCAATGTGAACTGCATGATTATTTGCCACTTCCATTACAAAAAAAAACAAAAAAGATCTTCAGATTAAAAATGTTGTCTTCATCAAATAAAATTTCCATTGAAAGGGCACATCAAGAAAGTAATTTACGTATCAAGTAGTATGAACATTTGCACGGCTCTTTAATAACAGCAGAGGCGGCCTCGATCCTCGGTTTTCAAGTTTCCTACATCGGATCCCATTAAGAAATTGAGCGCTGAAATTTTTCACGCAACTCGGTTTTATGTAAATAGCCTTCGGGTTCTATTTATTTTACAAAGGGTCAACCTTTGAACAGTTTATGTATACATTCGAGTTAGATGTATACGAGGGTAGTATATTCAGCCGTTGGTGCTCGCTTTTAGGTTATATGTTTTATGTTATTCATGAACAGCTTAGGGTTTTTTAACCGTGTTTTTTTAGCTGTTCAATCCGCGTGTTTGGGAAAAGCATGCAAAAGCAAAAGTGAAACAGATGTTTGTATTTTCTTAGTCAGAGAGTGAATAATGCTGCACGACATTTACATAAATCGGAGAGGTCTCAATACGTTGCCTCGCATGAGTGCAACACAACTCTGATAAAGAGTTATATCATATATTTTATTCCATAAAAGATCTCATAAGGAGACTTTCTAATATCGAACTCGAAGCGGCGTAGCGTAGTCATAGGCAGTAGGCACCACTATATTATCGAATCTATCTGCCTATAATAATTTATATATCTGACTATCGCTTTCTATAGCAACTATGGAGGTCAATATCCAATCAAATCTATTTTCTCTCACAGAAGGAAAAAAAACTTAAGCTTCGGAGACAGCAACATATCTACAAAACTCTGTTTTGTGTAGATATCTATGGACTGCAGTATCATCATATAGACTTATCATCTGTGTGAACTTCATGCTTATAATAATAGGTATGTCACTTTAATAACATCAAAAAATATCTCATTTTCAGAAAACATGGAATCATAAAATATATTGCAGTTTAATTTGGAACACGGAAGCGCGTATACCACAAATTATAATACTGTCACTCAATAGCAGATACATTAAAGTGATATGGAGGAGTGTACGCTCTCGAGCTTCGCGTCCTCTTATTGTCTCCAATACAGATTACTAAATGGTTCATAATTAAATGTGTACACCAACGACAAGGCAGTTCCATATCGCGTCCGTCAATTAATATACAAGGTTGAGAAGGCACCTTGATTTGCATAGAATCCCACAATAACATGCGTAATTAAACTCGAGCTAACATCGCGCGCGGCTTGTTACCTACGGTACACACACTGATCACTGGTTGAGAGCTCAGCAGTTACTCCGTGTACCGCCGCGTGTACATGTCCCTTATTGATGTCACTTCGGTCCCTTTGGATTCATTAGAACATGTGGTCGCTTTTCTTGAATACCAATCTGTTCTAGATTTTATATTCAATTTGTACTAGTTTTCAAAATCGAAGTAATCAATCTTTACTACTGTCTGTGGCAAGACTTCCCAGAGTATTTTGATAGAACAAGTAGTATGTTTTAACTTCTTACATTTTTACTGTCATGAAATTACTACATATGATTGTTTCGTTTCATTCTATATAATTTTACATTTCTTTAAAAAAGTATCACGTGAACATGACACACATAATTACTTGTGGTAGAGTTCCTGTGTAGGAGCTCGAGGGCGTAGGGAGTGTTAAGCACTATCGTGTTCCGGTTAGATGGTAATGTATGGCCCCTTAATAACAATCACAGAGACATAACATCTAAGGTCTCAGGGGTGCCAACGCATCTGCGTTTTGAGGTCTGGTAATTCTGTAGATACCTATAGGCTGCAGTCATCACTTAACATCAATGTGAACTGCATGATTGTTTGCCACCTCCATTACATAAAGAAACACACACACCTGCTCTGGGAAGTACCTACCACTCCGTGTCCGTTAGTTAATATACGAGGAAAGGCACAGCGCCTTCATTTGCATTAAATCCCTCAATATCGTGCCTGATTAAACCCGAGCTAACATCGGGCGAGGTGTGTCTCCTGCGGTTCACTCACTAATTGAGAGATCAGCAATTACACCGTGTACCACTGCGTGTACACCGCCCTCATTGACATCCATTCAGCGCCGTGTCCCTTTTGATTAATCGGGGCAATCGCTTCTCTCGAATACAAATTTTAATCAAGATCGTATTTGCATCTAAATGAGCCTGTTTTAAATGGATAAAGCCATTTTCGAAGCTGATTGTGGTTTAAGCGAGATTCTTTGGGAATGGTCCCCTGAGCATCTTGAGGACAAGTTTTACGAAAATTACAATACCCGTTAACAGTCTATTTGACGATCCCTCATAATCCCAAACTCAACCCTGCACATTTCCAACATGATAATAACATTAACACGTTCGTTTTCCTTAGACTGTGATAATATAATATAAGGGCAAGACTCTCAGGGAAAGAAAAGTTGAACACCAATAAGTCCGGGGTCGAGCAGTCAGTGCCGTTTTTAAATTGATTTGACACATATTTATGTCAGACATTTTCACGTCAGCTCTCATGTTGTGTCAGTGTGGTAAATTCAATGCAAAAATCTGGAACCGTGCTACCAATGGGAGTGTCCTGTCCAGTACTTTAGGTCAATGTTGAATACACATTTTTGATCTATTAGTATGTATCTTTACGCCATGTCCCTAACGGGGTAGGCAGAGTGTGTAGAGCCGCCAAATATCCCGGTCCTGACAAACCTCTCGTGCCTCGTCTACCTTCATCATAGTCTTCATACATGCACGCCGATTCCTAAGACTTTTGACCCCACCATCAGACAGAATGTATTTGTAGATTTACTAAATTAATAATGCATTAGAATAGGGACGAGCGGCACACTACCGTTTCAATGTCTACTTCCATGACCATGGATGGACCTGTTTGCTATTGGATATCTTGATATCAAATTTCTACAATTTTCTATATACGAAGTCACAAACGAATTAATCAGAGGCTGGGGAAAGTAAGTGAATTGGATCGCTGGTCTACAAAGAAGGAATCTGCCGACTTTTACGTTGTTAGTTTTCTAAAGTTAATATTCGTTAAATAGTATTTATACCGTATACATTACGTATTGTGATGTACATTTGTGATTATTGTTATAAAAGGTTTTCCAGCAAAGTGATTGAAACAGTTTAAATTGTGGACAGTTTATTGTAAATTGTAACTAATAATTACGGTCATGTCTAATCAATTTTACAATACTAATTCGTCTTTTGACGGTCGCGAATAATAATTTCATATTTCGATACCATAGAGCAATACGGGCCACCTGCCGCGGCGGACCGGAGTCGGCCGGTGGCCAGTGTTGCTCTGTTTGATGCACTTATAAAATATCTAGTAGACAAAGTAGGTAACGTTTACACAAACTTATTTTTGTAGGAATTTAGAAGCGAACTGGAATAAGATATTTTTATGGTGATAGAGTTTTAGTGATGTAGTTCCCATTTAATATTATTTTCAGTACTCGATATTTCAGTATCCTCCTTTAGTATTGCATCCTTTGCACGTGTTGTTAAAATACGTTTGTTTTACGACTGCTGAGCGCGACTTCGTTACTCTATTTTCTTCTCTTATAAAAAAACATTTCGCTCTTAAATAAAAATAATGTGTGTAAGTACACACATTTTTTTATGTAACCAAGATGGCAAAAATATATGCAATTCACATGAATGTTAAATGGACATCTACACAAAATCAAGAGGTTAAAATACAGGTGCGTTGACTCCCCTGGGATCTAAGTCGTTATGTCTCTGTGATCATTATTACGGGACCATACAACGGATATAAACATTTATACCAAATAAATATAACAATCTATTTCATTGCAAAATAACCGTCATCAGTTTAAATGGAAACTCATTCCTGACGATGTGGATTATTTAAACAAGAACCGATCGTATGTGTAATTTGCGCCGGTTTCGGATCGGTCGCAGGTCCGGTCCGTGTGGGCAGGGAGGGGAGGTAGTACACGGCGGGAGGGGGGGAGGAACGTGACGAGTTACCAACGCCGTGTTTGCGTTTGACGGGCCACAATGCGAACTTCGTCGTCGAATGTCGGATTGAATTTTAATTGTTTCTGCGGGATCGAGAACCAATTTCATGTTTCATTCTGTCCAATATTGTTATGAGCTGCTGCAGACGAGGGTATTCCGTAAATTTACAGAAGAGGAAAAGGTAAGCAGTAAATTTTCCGGGTCCAACAACCAATTATATTTGTCTGTTTGGATTTTCGTGAAAGGACATGCAGGTAAATATTTGGAGTCTGTTGCAGTCATAATTGAAATAAGCAGATTTTTGATAATTATGGCGGCAAACAAGGATACAGTTCCTAAACATTGATGGTAGGGGAATACTGAAGCCTACACATAATGCAGATGCCTCATCCCCCCCTGAAGCTTAAGTTATTTTGGCGCTGTAATAGTTGTATAATAATATATTTTTTTTATATCAAAGGATTGACAGACAACCAGACGGGCCAGCTGGGGAACACCAGGGGAGTTGCCAACGCGCTGCCAGCCCTGAAGGACTCTTTTGACGCCAGTTTTGAAAAACCCCATATTGAAGCGCCGGGGGAACCGTTCCACAATTTGTACGTTCTGGCAAACCGCGCTCATCGGCGGGTGGTGCGATGTAGAAATGTAGACGTTGGCACCAGATCGAACAGTTCATCAGACCACTCACCATTGTAAAGGCGGTAGAAAATGCACATACATCCGATGTCTCTGCACAGACTCAGATCTTTGAGTCGATCTGTGATTGATTTATAAAAAATACTCTAGCCCGTGACTATTTAAGTTTAATACGTGTATGTGTGTGTGTGTTTGCAGTTCAGTGAAATCCTCTGAACATTACCAAATCTTATGCTTTTAATTTAATTTTGTGTATTTTTTTTTTTTGATTTGATATATATCTGAGTTAGTGTAATTGGACTTGATGTCCGATCCATAAATAAATAAATAAATAAATGCGACTTCTACCTAACAGTTCATAATCTTCGTACTCAGTTACAGCGCAAAAGTCTCTCGTCTGTGTAGACCAATATTGCGTTTCTATTTTAATTAACAATTGGCATTGTGTTGAACATGTTTGTGTTAGTGATGGTTATAGCTATTCTGCGGTTGAACTCTACTAAACAATATCAAACAGCGTTCGGTGTCAAATGAAATCCTGATTGATGATAAGTTATTAATTTGGATTATTGCTTTGTCAAGCTTTCAAATATTACATACATTTATCCTTATAATATACCGCCTTCCGAGAAATACAAGCGAGGAGTGATGTCATACATGCTCGCAGCACTCGCCGCCAAATTAATATAAGTGTTGAAATGAAAGAAACTTACTTACAACTCAGTTGTTCAGCAGTTCTTATTGCGGTGACAATTGCTCCCGCGAAACATTGTCTCGAGCGAGGAGCGACACTTGTACTAAATTACATCACACGGTAAGTATAGTGAGACACAATTTATTAGAAGGTGTATTATAGATAGGCTTAAGTTTGTTTTAACATTATAGATAAATATATTTTTTTTGTGTCGTTGATCATTCCTTGTGATTGTATAGATGTTGACCGATTCTCAGACCTACCCAATAGGCAAAAGGAGATCCTCCACTTTGTATGGGGCGTTGGTACATAATTGTACAACAATAAAACTTTTACGTCTTCAAACATTAGTTCATATACTACTATTTAAAACATATTTGACTTCATTGACAAATTGGGTTCGTGAGATATACCAATTTAAAAAATTTAAGAATGAAGTCGTTTTTCCGCCATATTTTTATTTATTTTCGTACTAATAGGCGCCAATTTAAAATTGATGGTTTGTAGATTGGTATTATAGCAAAGAAAGTGATTTTTATAATAAATAATCACTCTTGTATCCACAAATATCTATGAATGCTTTTCAATAGCGTTCACTGTACACCGAGCACTTTTTTGGCAAACTCCAGTCTATTTTACAAACACAAGATCAACTGACTTGAACAGATACCTCTAGCACTACCTACGTAATCCAAATCGCAAGAGTACTCGAAATCCATTTCAACAAGCACAAAAACAAGCCACTCAAGCCAGTAGCCAAAAACGTCACAGTGCGCAACGACGTCATCGCCCGGGACCTAGGGGTTGAGTCCGTGGAGGAGTTTGTGATCCGTCTAGCGCGTCGAATGTTCGACCGCGCGGATAATGGACCCCACGAGCATCTCCGCGGATTCGCCCCTCTCCACAGCCGGCCGCCCGAGGGTCGTCCGTTGCCGCGCGAGATCCTCCCACCTGCATCGCCGGGAGTGCGTCGAACCGATGTCGCCCATCTCATCCCTCCGGAGGCCCCCATCCCCCGGATCACAGTGAGGGCCGCCAACACATACAATCACACTTACACACACATACCACTTGACAGGCCCCACTCACCCGCATCCTACTGGGCGGGTTCAATCCCCGTCCACTTACCGGGTACAAGCCCTGGTCGAGGAACGGAGTTGCCGATCGGGTCCGCGGCTGCGCCGCCCGGCTTAGGCCAAAGAGACGGCGTGGACGTGTGGCCCCTCACAATAGAGAACAATATATTTAATTCTATAAATCAAGACCATTTGTAAGCGGCACGCGAGAGAATAACGTAGGGGAGGGAAAAAAAAAAGTTTGTATATATTATATATGGCCTCTCTCAGTGAGTTTCCCCGCGTGCCACAATCCCCCATTTAGGACCACGCCCCCGACGCTTCGGGGCAGATAGGCCCGGGGTACGAGGATTCCCCTCAATCCCCGAACCATCCCCCCCTCTGTTGCGCTTCCCGCGCGGAGGGAGGGATGATGAAGATTCGTTCCAAAACGTCACAGAACACCAACAACAATAAACGCGCAGAAGCAAGTGAATGTGATCATCAATGACGTGACTGGTGACAGACATGAGGTGACATATCAAAGCGTCAAAAAGGGTTGTGTCAACTTAGGCGGCTGTCACAAAATATCGATGATAAGAATATCGATCCATTGATCGAATGGGTCACTTCAGTCTTTTGTGTTGATTATAAAACCTAAATGAATGTATTTCAATAAGTCTTCATCTGATTATTGACACCTTAAAATAAAATCTGACGTGTACTTTCAGTTATTTTTCTATTTACTATGTAACTGTTTTTTTTTAAATGTGATTAATCGATATTTTCTGATACAATAATTATATCCTACGCCATTACATTTCGTTACGTTTTTTTCTACCCCATCATAAATATCAAAAGTACAGATTTTTTCAAAAACTGTTTTAAATACTTTTCCAGTGGATTTCAGTATATTGTTATACTGAAAAATTTACAGGTGTATGCGCACAAATTTTATATAAAGTATTTGTTCATGTACAATCTATGTACCATTTTGGCTGATCTCCTTTCATGAGAATCAGTCCAGTCGTTTCGGTGGAATATGGTAACTAACATTGTGACACGAGAGTTTTAGATATATATAGAGATATAGTTTTAATTTTGCACAAATCACACATGTGTCAACAAACTAGATACGAGCTCACCGCGTCATCATTATCATCAATTAGAGGGCTCGTCTATCAGGTACACAGTTCTTGACGCGCTCGCGCTGAGCAGGCATTATCCGTGGAAAGTATCCGTGTTGTCGTGTACATCGGGTAATCGCCGTATTAAGCCGACACTCACTTACAGGTGTGTGTATCATAGTTGTTCTTGTGTGCAAATGTTAATTATTTCTGAAAGGAAATTTTATGTTGAGTGTACGTGTACGGCCTGTCGGGCCTTTTTGTAAATCGTTGGATTTTCTCTTCCAGGCGAGGTCAGACTTGACACCAGACTGGTGGAGATTGACACATTCAGTGTATACAAGTGTTGTGTATTATATACGTTCATAAGCTTTACAGGCACACACACAGAGGCTCGTAAGTCCACACGTGGTACGTGGCATGGGCGGTACGCGACCGACGATAGTTTATTTATAAGTATTTAAGAACATTAATTATTAACTGTCTCAGTAGCCTAGTGGTAGCAGACCACTACAACTACGCTATTACGTTTACGAATGGTGTTAAGTCCTTTATCTCTGGTTCTATTGGGTTTTTTTATATATTCTGGAAAATTCCCAGAACCTCGAAGTTTGGTTATGTGCCCGGAGATGTGAACAGGCTCGCCACCCGTTACATGGGCCAAAACGTAATCGATGAATTGTGGGTGTTTGCAGGTATGCTTGAATGCAGGATTACAGGCGTGAAGATACGTTTCTTTTTTTTAAGAACATTAATTCGCATACATAGCCCGTCACCTAAAACATGGAAAGTACAAAGGTTAGTCCTATCCTATATAGGCTACTTTTTGTGCCTTTACCAAATAACATTTGGATGAACTAATACCATATCGGTAAAACAGCTAGTAGAAAAATAAACAAGAACCATCGCCATCAAATCGATGTCATTAGCATAAATTTGTTCAAAAATCATCCCAATGTCACCGAGTAGGCTTGCCACGGCTCCTTATAATTAGGAGGCCCGTCAATTAGACCGTCCTTACCGGCCGCGTCCGCCCATTGTGCGTAATGAGGCCCGTGTCCCGTGTCCCATGTCGTGTGCCATGTAATCACTGTATTAAGTCTGAACTCGTTTGGAAACATCTTCATAATAAGATATGTTCTTAGGTTTTCGCGAGCTACACTCATTGAAATAAAACTATTTTTACGGATTTATCTCGCGTATATTAAACTAAAATGATTTTTAAAATCAACCCGACGTTTCGGTCGCTTTTCAGCTTCCGTGGTCCCGGGCAGACTGAGGTGACATTTGTCTGACAGAAGTTTGAAAAATTATATGTAGCTACCTCCATCGATTTCGTAAACGCCTTGCGTAGCGTTCAGGATTAACACAATAATTACTTATGGTATCTTGAGGTCTTGCAGACTGCTGCGGCTGGGATTTAATCTTGCTAAGTATGGGATCCCATGATGTTGATAATCGCCATCCATCTTCTCTATTAAAATTTGGGTGTTTTTTAATTTCAATAGCCTCGCGTACCATTCGTGGAATGGGTTTGTGTTCTCTAGCGAGTATTTGAATTTTATCAAACCGGATGTAATGGTTTGGCTTATCCGCTATGTGTTCACAGACTGCAGACCTCCCTGTTCTTCGGTTTTTGACATCAGCAATGTGCTCTTTAACGCGGGTGGATACAGCTCTCTTCGTTTGACCAATATATGAGAGTCCACAATCACAATCTAATTTATAAATGCCAGAATTTTGTAATGGAATATTACTTTTAATGGGTCTTAAATACTGATGAATCTTTTTATATGGTTTGAAAACTGTTTTAATGGAATTCTTTTTTAAAATGTTGCTGATTTTATCTGTGACACCCTTAACGTAAGGTAGTATGGCTGGTTGTCGTTCTACTGTAGGTGGTTTCACGCGGCCTCTGTGACGGACGGGTGGTACATGGAGCTTGTTGTTATGTAGCACCTGGCGTAGGTGCTTCAGCTCCCCCTGAAGATGGTGGTCGTCACAGATGCCTCGTGCTCTCTGAAATAGAGATGAGCCAACGGCAGATAAATGTGCCGGGTGATGGTGTGATTCACCATTAAGGTACCTATAAGTATGGGTAGACTTCCTAAACACAGTGTGACTGATTGTGTTATTGGTTTTTCTAATTAATAAAGTATCTAAGAAGGCTAATTTATTGTCCTGTTCCAATTCCATAGTGAATTTGATTTTATGGTGTATGGAATTGAGATGTGAAAGAAAAACAGAAATATTATTGCTATCCAATATGGTGAATGTGTCATCTACATATCGTTTATAAATGCGAGGTGTTATGTGACCGAAACGTCGGGTTGATTTTAAAAATCATTTTAGTTTAATATACGCGAGATAAATCCGTAAAAATAGTTTTATTTCAATCTTCATAATAAGTGTGATTCATGATGAATTACTTATATCATGATATTATGGTATCGAAAAACACAAACTGCCTCAGTAGCCTAGTGGTAGCAGGCCACTATTACTAAGCTGGGATCTCGGGTTCGATTCCAGGGTCGGGCGATATTAGAGATAACGGGGTTAAATCCTTTATCACTGCTTCTATTGGGATTTTCTGGAAGTTTCCCAGTGCCCTAAAGTTTGGTAATGTGCCCGGAGATGTCAATTGGCTCGCCACCTATTACATGGGCCAACACGTAACTGGCGAATCGTGGGTGTTTGCATGTTTGATTGAATGCATGCATTTACCTCTGCCTACCCCTTCGGGGATAACAGGCGTGAGGTTACAAAAAACGCAACTCATTGACTTTACAACATGTCTAAATTCCGACTGACTGAATTTCGAGTTATGATATTATGAGGCTTTGATTTTTCTTATGAGGATCCTTTAATAACTATGAAACAAGCAAAACAATTGAGCATCGGGTTTTACAACAATTGAGCATAAGGTATTTACATTGCGATCTTTGGTTTTGCCTGTTTTTTTGTAAATCTCTATAGAACGCAGTACTTCCTTGCTAGTAATATTCACTTATCAACGTGAACAGAATGCTTGTTTACCACCATCACTACATAAAAACATTCGATCCAATCCATTACTCAGCTTATTATTCACACGAATAAATATGAAATGTCAGATGCATATTCATGCGTATGGATATACCAGGTGTGAATATAAACAGACATAAAGTTAGAAAACTTATTGTGGCAGCTGTTGGAAATAGTTGGAATAAATTCCTGTGTGAAACAAAGACTTCGATTCTGTGATACATAAAACTTAATAATGTTTGTATTTCGCAGCATTTGCTCACGCACAAAACCGAGTAATCTGAGTGTTCTTATTCATCAATCGCAAATGTATATACTGCATCAATCTGCTTTTAATCTTCATAGAGAAGAAAACAATGTTACAAAGGAAAATTTAAATTCCTTTTAACTCTTTCTCGAAAGTACACCTAAAACTGCAATATAATATTAATAATGCCATTATAAACGGCAAGATCTGTGCGCTTTGTGGATTCAGACCTTTTGTGTCGTAAACATACACTCTTTATTAGAAAATTCCCGGCGTTTAATATCGTTTGGGCGCCTACGGGATCCAATCGAGTGCTGTCGCGGGATCTATTGTATCGGACACCATTGCCTTTATTGCTTTCGCCGATATACATTATATCGCAGATTACATAGTGCTAATAGATGAAATGTGTTTTGTAGAGTATGTCAGAAAATTTTAATCAATATTAAAATGTTACAGTATAGTTTGGGATTTGCAAATCACCCGTAAACTTATTGAATGATACTTACATCATTTGCTTATCGTTATTTTTTTATTGTTATGTCTACAAACTCAAGTTTTTTAGAATCACTTAAACAGTCAACAGTGCGCGAGTCCTGTTTAAGACGTGTTTGTAACGAATATAAGAATGGTAAACTTTAATCTGTGGGGTATTACAAATTACAAACTGAAAACTCACCTTTAAAAGCAATATTAAACTAGGAATTCTTGTCTACGGTCCGAACGATTCAAAGAGTCAGTGAGCTCCCCTTTTGTGTCGTCTACGTACACTCTTTATTAGAAAATTCCAGGCGTTTAATATCGTTTGGGCGCCTCCGGGATCCAACCGGGTGCTGTCGCGGGAACTATTGTATCGGACATTATTGCCTTTATTGCTTTCGCCGATATACATGAGCTAGGAAATTAGATTGTGTTAATAATTTGAGGTAATCTGTTGAGAGATATAATTAATGTTTGGTTTTACTAGGTGGTCAGATTTAGAAATACAATACGTTAATTTATTGGATTTGAATGATTTTTTTTAATTTGTTCAGGCACGTCCGGTCACTCATAAATTATATCCAAACTGATATATAATTATAATAATATAAAATATATAAAAATGTGAATCAATTATATTATTTACATGTTTAAGCCTTGGTTGCACTTAGATAGTTGATAGTTAAAGTTATTATAACATTTTACATCTCTCTCTATTATATTCTACAGATTTCTTTAAGTTAAGAGAGAGATATAAAATGTACAATAACTTGAACTATCAATGAAGGATGTGAAATGTGACAATAAGAACTTGAACTTTAACAAATATCTTGCTGCAACGCAGGCTATGAATTTTGAAAATTACTTGATACAACAAATATACAAACTGTTTGTCTTTCTTATGTATGGTTCCGTACCCAAATTTATATGTAGGTGTAAAATAAAAGATACTTAATAAGTAATTTTGCAATCATTTACTATCCACTATGAAGTTGTTCGTTTAAATCTAACTTCAGTTTTCAACTGCAGATAGATTTGAGCTTCATATCTTGCTTCCAACTTTGAAATCTTCGTTCCAATAAATGTCATATTAAGCTTAAAGATTTTGTCTATGAATTGCACAGTTTAACCTCCACCGAGCTGTTATCGGCGGGAAATTAAATTTAATGAGTTCAACTGAGAACTTGATCTTGCTCTCTGAGCAAATCTTTTGGTAATATATTATGAACGTATTGGATGTAGATTTCTCTAAACTGACATCAGTCAACGGACTAGATACTTAATTTCTGACATGCTTATGTAATAAAGATGGCAAACAAAACATGAATTTGACATGTATGGTAAGTGACTTATGATGCCTATAGACATCTAAACAAACACGATCAAAATGCGCGTTGCCACCTGTGAAGTGCTTTACCTCTGTGTTAGAAATTACGAAGCAATTTCAATATATTACGTAGCTGAAACATTACATTACACTCGCCTAGACTATTGGCTGGCGTGCATAAACGCGTTGTTTGATTTTCGAATTAATGAAACCACACATCAATTATCCTATTTGAATTTCACCGAATTAATTAGATTTGTTAATGTTTACTGCAGTGATGTTATTTACACGATTTAGAAGTGATACAAATTAAATTGAACTAGTGATGCTTATTAAAGCAAAAACAGTATTTTGGAAGTGATAAATTTTACTAAAGATAAAATTTCATATGTATTACTTCCGGCCAAGTGCGAGTCGGACTTGCGTACGAAGGGTTCCGTACCATTATCAACAAAAAACGGCAAATTAATCACGTATGTTGTAGGAATTTCCCATACCTAAAATCTCCGTAAAATATTTATTTTATTTATTAACTTTAAGAGTGAAAGAATCACTAAACATTGTAACTAATTTTAAGCATCTACTTGTTACCATTATTAATACGGAGCAAAAAATATCACCTTTGTTCCTAGAGCAACACGGGCCACCGGCCGCCGCGGCGGACCGGAGGGAAGTTAAGTAGCCATAGCGTTTATTACCGATTGCCGATGCTAAACAGTCTGTCATTTTTTGCGTCTTCGTGTGATACACACACACTACAAATATCGTCTATTACTACGAAACTCACACCTTGACCTTAACAAAATACATAAACAATTTCACGCACACACTTAAACATCTGGGCGATAGACGTAGGAACACTTTCTTGTACATGTACTTTGACAGAGGTAAAGCCTGCATATGGCTCCCCTCCGGTCCGTGTTGCTCTATGCCTTCGTTGGATGGGACCGGATATAACCCTTAATTTTTAATATTTTGTAATCATGGCGACAAATATACATCCTTTGTGAATGTTTCAACAATTTCAGCTATCACGGTTCATGAGATACAGCGGAGTCTTAACAATAGAATACCGTTTTTATCCTTTGGGTGCGAAACCCTAAAGCTAACCGTAATACATATAGCTACATATGGCTGGCAAGGATAGTTCGTTTACAGACCGCGTAAAATCAAACTTGGCGTTACAGCGAAATGAAGAAAATAAAAGTTTCAAAGTTCGCAACTAGTTTGTACTCATTACTTAACTTCGATATTAATTTCAACTAACTCCGCAACATCAGACGAAGTATTGCAGCCGTAGATAAGTCATAAAATTTGAGTTCTTTTGTTTTCTCATGACTTTCTTAATTGAACTAGATAGTCAAGTTTATAAATATGTTTGTTCGTTGAAGTTCAATGCTGTGTGTGTGGTTTTAAACGTCGCTTAACACGAATGACTAGGGTCATACTTAATGTAACTCTGTTTAAAAATGCTCAACATATCTCGTTGAATCTAAACTTGTTTAAAAGTTTTAACTAAGGACTACAAACATAACCATTTCCGATTTTACGCTTTCTTATTTTTAAGGTAGGTAGGTCACCTGAGATTGAGGTGACACACATACTAGCTTTTAGCAATTTTTTAAGTAACAATGCACTCTTGATTAATTGCTGGAGCTATTTAAGTCTAGTTTATATGTAGTTAATCAAAACATTCGTGCGAGAAGTACCAACCGACTAATGTCGTCAATCCTGCCTTTGTATAGCTCGATTCAATAAACGTGATTAGTCCTTCACCGTTGTATACCTATAATAAGGTAAGCCTCATTTAAATAAATGAACATCAAAGTCTCTTTACTGAACTCCAGCTAGATACCCGAACTGCCTATAGAGAGCACTCGGCGGGATTTAGTTCAAATTTTGGTATTCAAATTTCATAATAACGGGTCAGGAGAGGGCGGCCGGTGACGTGACCTTAATATCGTGATAGATTGTCGCCGGAAAAGCGTTTGAGACATTAAAGAGGCTTTATCTGGCTCCGAGTGATAATTGTGAGACTGTCAAGGCGTGTCACGGAACGTGGCGGGGTGCGCCGCATGCCGCACGCCGCGGTGTGGCGCGGTCTTAAGTACTCGTATATATGTTATATATACATTCTGTAAGGTATATTGTCGCGTGCGAAGCCGAGGCGGGTCGCTAGTGTATATATGTATAATCTATTTATATAAAAGCGAAAGGTCACTCACTCATCACCTAATCTCAGAAACTACAAGTGCTAGGAGTTTTAACTTCTTGTATTGAGGTTCGTTTTAGGACGCAGATGTTTACCAAGCATATTGCGGAATCAGTAAGTAATGTGGCATCCGTGCGAAGCAGGGCCGGGCTGCTAGTTAATGATATATACAAAAATATAAATATATAATACCTATGTATGCTCGAATTAAAATATTTATTGCAAGTTATCTTCTGTTAAATTATGTAATTCATAATGTATTTAAGTCAATAACACTGTTATGAGAGTAAAAGAAATGACAATCAATTACTCCAGTACTACGATCCGGTCAAAAGCTAAGATTGCTGATCACTTGTTTCCTACTCTACCAACTCTCTGACTACATACAATATTCATATTTAAATCAGTTCGGGATTGCTGTGAAGGCAAGTTAATTATTTCTGCTCCTGTTTCCGGGGCCATACAATTTGCTCTAACAGACACTTGCACGTAATAGGTGCTTGTAGTTGTTAGTTATTACAGGATACAGATAGTGGGCGATATAGTTTCTTTATTATGTTAGTTAATCGGAATTTGTTTTGCGAAGTACAATTTGTTTTTAATGATATGGATTAAATGTGGAAAAAAATTCCAAAGCTGCGATTGGCACAAATTTGTTGTAAGGACTGCATACTTTAAAAGGATTAACGGTACCGATATTTTTAATATCCAATTTGTTTTTTAACTGCCTCAATAGTCTAGGGGTAGAAAGAAGGCCACGCTACGTTGAGATTCTGGATTTGATTCCCGGATCGGAAACTATCAGAGAAAAAGGCGCAAAATTCTTTATCTCTGGATCTATTGGGATTTTTCTTTTCAATTTTAAGGAAATTTCCCAGTACATACCTTGGAGTTTGACAATGTACCCAAAGATCCATTAACGGATGTATTCAGCACGGAGGTACACTAGATATAAAGTGTTAATACACAACAAATATCTGAAGGCCATACAAATATTTGTCCCAGTGCGGGGATCGAATCCTTAAAACAAGCGGTTGGCACACACCGCTCGACGGGTCGTCTACTATTCACTTCGCATCAACGTGAACTTCAAGCTAATTTATCAAAAAAATAGGTTTTTGCGAAAAGGCGCTTACGCACCAATTTACAAAAATAATAGCTAGGTACATCTTCCTCGTATTCTCTACCAGCTCGATAAAAGAATAACGCTGAAGTTTTGTAATATGAAGTGTGCTCACAATCACGATATCCTAGAAACAAATCAACACCGCAAATACAAAAGTGGAACAATCTAAAATTCTCGAAACGCTAAAATTCAGTTCAAACTTGCACGCCTACCTGCACGACGTTCTGTGGACACTACCATAAAAAAGGCAAACACAGACCACGTTCCTCCTCCCACCCTTTATCCCCCCACTTTTGACTCAACCCAGACGTAAAAAAGCCGACTGTTCTAGTTCCGTACGATTGAGAAATTAGTATTTGAATTTTGTAGGTTTTCGTAAGTAGTTAAGCATTATTTTCTGAATTTTGTGAAAATTTTATGCCCAATAGATAGAAGGGAAGGGAATGAAAAATTTGCCATAATATAATATAATCATTTATTGACAAAAACATTTTTACAATGGTTAATATTGAATCCATAGATTCCCGAACTAGTCCACACTGTATTTCGGGAATCAGTGGCTTCTCCGAGTTATAACTTCACTTAAAATTATTTTGTCATAAAACATTACATAAGTAATTATAATAATAACATTACAATAATCACAACAATCCGTTTTATGGAATATTGTTTGCATTTTTTCCAACGTGATCTCATGTTTAAATTTTGGTCACTGGCAATCTTACATGCGTGTGAATTTCAACTCGACCGGGCCAGGGCTCGTACCATGACGTCTTATTGCAATTCAGTTGAGGCGCTACTAAAATCACGACACGTATATTTTCATAAGGTTCCCTATTTTCGTATTGAGACAGGGAACCCTAAAACTATATCGCCTACAGCTGATTTAATCCACTCGCTTGATCCAATCTGTGCAACAATGTTTTGTGATGACACGACCTATTGCATCGGAATGGGGTGCTGACTCATTGAGAATCTATAAAAATATACGAACAATAGAATTGCATTTAAACTTTTCCTCTCGGTTCCATCCAATGAGCGATGGTTGCTGAGTAGGAAAATTACTCTTGCTGACGAGGTTTAATATAGTATTCATGAATTTCAAATCAAATAATGCTGCACTGAAAGCAAGCATAACTGGGTCACGAGATTTTTCTGAAAAATTTTAAAGCATTGCGATAAACTTTTCGTAATTCAAAATAGGTATTTGTGTCGTCGTTCAGAATTATGACGAGTTAATTATGAGAGCATCATAACCCTATAAAACTAAAGAGTAAGTAAGCAGTTGGAAAATTTTGTCAAACGTCTTGCAAAACGAAGGTGGTTAACAAGCATCCCGCTCACATATAGATGGTAAGTGAATGCTATTAGTCTATGCAAATTAGATATTACGTCTAAAAACTAAAAAAACTAATTAGGTTGAAATCGTTTTTTTTACGCTTGCACTCTGCTCAACTTTCATGCATAAATCTGTGTCGTGTGTGCCGTTGTTTATACACAACATATACACAAATACCCAGACCTTACCATACCTACCTACATACCTACATTGCCATCCAATTGCATGATAGTGCTAAACACAGCAACAGGTAATGAAGTGGTGCCTACGCTCTCGAGTTTCGAGAAACAAACGACAATATCAAAGTATGAGATCATAGAAAGTGAACCTGCAGAATATATAATTTTCTATTAGTTGCCAAGCTATTAAAGTATAATCCATAGCTCAGCGTGACCACCTGCTGAGCTGCAAGCTATTTGGCTTAAAAATACCACTACAACGTAATATACTCCGCTAGTATTCAAACCGTTATACAAAAATTGGAGTTATGAGGCAGATTAAGGCTTTGCGAGGTTTGCCAAGCTCACTTTTCTTTCACTTTCTCCGGTCATTGTGGCTGTAATAGGCTGCATATTATGCAGTTTCTTCTCTGTGCTGGAATAAAACGTAATTATCATGACACTATATTTTGGAAGCATTTTCATTTTTAAATAGATTTACATTTTTTTGTTTGAGAATGTCCAATGAGAATATTCAAGTAGGACGGGCTTAGTAAAATAAAGGTTTTTAGGAATATGTCACAGGTGGACGGCGCAGAAAAAATAAAACCACAAATGTAAACTAACAAATTTTACTGCTTTAATTCTTTAATACTCGTAGTAACTAGCCATTAGTGCTACGCTCAAGTTGTGAGATCGATTAATCGATTAACGTGTGAGTGATATGGGATTTATCCATTTTTGATGATTTCGATTGTGCATGATTAATTTGGTAACGGGCTCAGAGATGCTTACCATCAACTGCAACCGAGTGAAAGTTACATCGCCCCTAATCGCATATGTCTTAGATGTCCCTCCACATTGCCCTAAACCGAGGATCGGGCCGGTAGGGCTCTACTTTAGGCAGTTGTATAAACTTATTTAGCCCTTTGCGCTCACCGATTTTCCGGTTTAATAGACTGCCGCCTCGAGACGAGCCTTCTATGTACGACCATTAAAGAAACGGAGATACTAACCACCTATCACATAATACACTCAGAAAAAACCTCTATGATATTTGTGAGAAAGTAATTTCCTAGGACTGAAAACAAATTTACAAAACCAACAGTCCACTACGGCTACACAAAATGAATTCCAACTTAATCAAACATTTCAAAATCTTTATTATCCTCTAAACAAGAATCCGCTGGGATTCCTTTCTAAGCGAGAGTAAAAACGCCACACAAAGTTAGTGCCTTATAAATGGATAAGTTGTTGCTCGTTCATTGGCTAATGAAATGAGTTTTATTTACGACACCCTGTGTGCGGCCGTTTAAAATTCAATTGTTAAGTTCGAGCCCCGGAAGGACCCTTCGGATATCGCTTCACCCGTCACCTCTATTTCATTATGTATTATATTATTTCGCCTCCATTATGTTTGTATAACTCCGAAAATCATTCCCTTGAATATTTTACTAAGTTTATTGATTACATAAACGAGTTAGTGAACACAATTTAAATGGTTTATGAAATCAGAAGTGGGGCGGGCTGTGTGCATTGTGTTCCAATTTGGATTTTAATGAATAATTTAGTTTGTCGCGGCTAATAGAATATGATTCGATAAGTTGGAAATGGGTATTCATTCGTACGTCAGAAGTTTCTGCACTTGCTTTTGAATAATTACTTCTATGAATATGTGAAGGAGAAATTATTGCAGTTAAGACCTACCTTACCTAGAGCAAGATCAAGCTTGCACCTAACCTAAAGTACGTCGAAGAAAGATACTTACTACTATTTATTACGAGCACATAGATCGTAATAAATCACAGAGGGATAACACCTGTTAGAGGTGGCAACGCATCTCCTTCTTGACCTCTGATTTTTGTATAGATATTTATAGGCTGTGCTTATCACCTTACATCCAAGTGAACTGCATGCTGCAATTTTGGATGGGAGCTTCGATTGGGTTCACTTAACGTATCTGAAATCTCCGGGTATCTGAAAATTTCGAGTAAATTTTCACCTCCATTTTTGTAAGAATCGAATCTTTCCGAAAAGAGCACAGCATCAACATCGTGCGTCAAGGACGCGCCAGATATTCTGAGAGAGTGTAAAAGGTGTTTAAACAAAGCTGCTATCCAAAATTCAGACGATTCGGAAGTGAAGTAAAATCGTAACAGACATTTGAAAAAATTTAAAGGAGGTACCCAACTGGGTGCAAGGTATCTAAACGAGTCTTCCAAATCTGCTATATCTTAATCTGATGCGCTCGAGTAAATACAAAAATAGCTCGCCTACTATATAAGAACTCTTTACTATTTATACACTTTTTATATTGATTATTCATAATTACCAATACCTTACGTAGTTCTAAATCATGACAGACTTAATCTATGAGCTAGCACAAATCACAGGACGCCTGACTAGGTGCTCCTCGCATTATCACCGTCACTTGTATCAAATCTAATATGCCCTTTGCCCTGCCAGCCGGGCACACTAGCCGGATATAGTCGAATCACATCGAGTAGAGGTTACAGGTAAAAAGCTTTTATCCTTCATTTGTCATGCAAGACCTTTACCTGTCTGGTCTGGAAATAGGCGATATTCTTGATATGGTTCATTTTGAGTTACGTAGCAAAGGGATCAATTGGGATATTATTTGAGAGAATACTTATAAAGGAATTATGATTTAGTTCCGAGTTTGCGTGTGTTTTTTAAGTAATAATAGAGGAAAACAAGCATGCGGTTCTCGTGAATGTAAGTGGATGGATGACTGCAACCTATAGGCATATATATAAAAACGGGTGGTCAAATGTAGATGCGTTGCCGTCTCTCGGAGATTGAAAACATGCCCAAGGAATCTGCAAAAGGAAATTTCACGCCCGTTTGTTGGTAGAGATAAAACGATGAATTCAAGCATACATGCAAAAATTTTATAAAATATACTTCAATCTCCTAAATACGCTAGAACTCATGAGGTATGCATTAAACGGATTACTAATTTTTTGGCAAAAAACGAACCCCAGAGTATCACATGCCAAAGTATGTTTCCCAAGTTTTCATTTTGCATAAAACCGTTTGGCAAAACAACTTTTCGTAATTTTAATCTAATTTGCACTGGCAAAAGGAATCACTCGTCTGTTCCGATCTATAAATAATATAATATAAAACAATAATTCATACTGTCAGAATACCTAACACCAAACGGTGTTAGGTATTTTTTCACCCTTCGACCTAACCTATGTCGGGAGCGCCCTAGGTCCCAGTCTTTCTTGCCAATGAGAGATTCGACTGATTGATTGATCATCAAAACGCATTTGCTTAATGTATATTTGACTTAATAAAACTTGAGCAAGTAAAAAATTGCCAATTAATATTTGACCAAGTGATTAAAATGCGAAATATCAATTTACTAAAGATCCTTTTGGGAATAAAACAAGTGCGATAAGTTTTTTGGGAAGTAAAATTTGACTTCCAAAAGTGGAAATATTTTGCCAAACGGAAGGATCCCTGCATTAACATTATATAACTAATAAACTAAGCAACAAAATTTATAATTTCAAGCAAGTTATTTGTCTAAAATAACATTTTCATTTAAGCCTTCATTTCCACTTTGGACCTATTCATATTTAAAATTGCTTTCTATACTAACACCAGATAGAGGAAACATTTCATGTTTTTGTATGTATGTATTTTTGAAACGTTTTCACACAAAAACTGCTAGACCGATTCCAAATATATTTTCACAATTTAGAAAGCGTTTAGAAATCTGTATCATAGGCTATATTACATTCATTGCCCGTGCAAAGTCGGGGCAAGCCGCTAGTAAATAATAAAGCCACAGACATACAGTGAAAAAGGCACTATAAAAAAGGCATGGTATTACAACACATCCCACAACGCCTGAACCTCAGACCACATTTTACTTTAAATTCACATTTATCACAGTATCTTTTATCATGCATTTGAATGCAAAATTTCAATTAACAAAGTTAAAAAAATTATTCGTTTCAGAGACGAATATTGTTCTGTTTTTTCAGTTTTCTTGGCAATCAGTAGCATGATATAATTGGTAAAGTTGCTCATTTCTATGTTTTTGTCTTTGTACAGTATCAAAAGATTGCGCTCCATTGACGGAGCTCAATCACCCTTACTATAGCGCTATACCTAATCTACCTGCTAAATGGTAGAGTTTAAAATGTACCGATATTTATAGCAAACAAATAATTCTATTCTTCTATTCTATTCTAGTACTGCTGCGGTGTTCCGGTTAGTTTTTGTTTTTACCCCACTACGGCGAAGCAAAAAGCAAGGTTATGATTTTAACCGGTATGTACGTATGTATGTTATGTTATAGCCGTGGTAGTATGCCACCTACTCTAATAAAACAATACTTGGTAGCGATAACAAACAATCGGTAATAAATTGGCTAAGCGTAGTAGTGGTGGCTAAGGGAGCTAGGTGAGCGTAACGAAAATCCTCACGACACTTTTGCTACAGTGCGTAGCGATCGGAGAGAGGGCAGGCCGGGTATAGGATTCGACTTATTCGTTCTCTCTCTCTCTCTCTCTCGACAGTGACAAGCCAGGCAACGCGCGCATCTGCTGTGTATGCGTCCATTGTTTTGTCGTGTTCATGTGTATGTAGTTTTAGTTATTTTTAATATTTAAAATAATAAACAATGGGTTGTGAAAATGATTCATTAGAAGTTGAAGAGTAACTTTGTTCCAATTGGGTCGGATCGGATCGGATGGGTCCCACAAGTGACACCTCAGACAGTTTATATTTTTATGTAATGTGGAAGAATTCTCCTCCACTACTGGGTGGTGAGTTCGTCACGTCCCAATACGGCGACGCTTAACGCAAAATACGAGTATATCTAAACAGAATGTTTAAATCAGCAATTGCGTACTTTAGATAAAATTTGCTAACTTCAGTATTTAGAACACTTTTACATTGGCAATACGTTTGCCTTACACAATATTTTATTTAAACATCCACTGTTCATTTTCTAAGAATATATAATGAATTAAATGGAGACAAACTATACATACATATATAACGATACTATAGCTTAGTATGTCGGATACTGAGATGCAAGAACCCCTGTCTTGTAGCTACAGCTTGGCTATTTTAAGAAAGTCAATAACGTCTGAGACGAAGCTAACTCACACAAACAACTTTATTCAAGCTGTATTGCTGGTGTTGGGACGTGACGACCCGACCGCCCACTAGCAGAAAAAAATTGTTCCCTTGGAAGAGAATTCTTCCACTAATGCAGTCCGTCACCCTTCAGAACTTGTATTTCGGCGATATATTGATGCAAGAGACAAAATACAACTTTACAAAAAAAAAATGAATTTTAATTTTGAAGTTTTGTACAGACAATTTGCTCGGTTTTCATTATTTTTCAATAAAATTAAAAAAGTACAACATTGTTTAAAGAAAACGTTCCGCTTGATACTGAGTCAGAAGTTAAATTATTCGTAATATACTCGCAATATGAGTAAGTAATATACAAAATATATAAAAATAGTTACGTATTTAATCCAAGAATCGAAAGAATCGGAACCACGATATTCCATTAGCACTTAAATCACAACTGAAAACATATTTTATTTGAATCCTTTTAAATCCATGCATATAGCAATCAGGTACAAAAGAAAGCCATTAACCGGTTAATTTTTGCTCGCGTCTACTGATAAAATTAATGAGAACACTCGATAGTTGCATTAGCGATTGGAGCTCTAATGAAAAAGCACTTCATTCCGTATTCGATTTAGTTTAGAGGCGGCAGACAAGGAGGGTTTTATAATAGAGCGGCGAAGTTCTCTTCAGTCTTGATCCGGTAAGCCGCGGATGAGTGTCTATTGTGTCCCGGCTAAGTGGCGCGAACACACCTCAGCGACTAAATATTGCAACCATGTTAATAAGGCTAGCGGTCGTCTACGCCATAGAAATACAATGTTTGATGCTTATTGTTATGACAATCGTTCCTCATTTACCCGCAGATGGAGTGTTTATACATTTTTACTGTATGACACTTTTCATTCCAGTAGTCAAACTTACGAACAGAACCTTGTTTAAAAGTTTTTTTATAAATTATTAAGCGATACTAACATATCAATCAAGGATATTGCATTAACATCTCACGAAAAACTAAACACATATTTCATTTATAACCTACTCAATCCATGCATCTACAATTAGAAAAAATACATACTTTTCATTCTTCACAAAAGAAAGCCATTAACCTAAATAGGTACTTAATCTTTGCTCACATCTACTGATAAAATAAGCAAGAAGACACTGCATTAGCAATCAAAACGCTAATGAAAAACCGGTCAAGTGCGTGTCGGACCACGCGCAGTGTAGGGTTCTCTAAATACAGAGTAAGAGATGTAATGAAAAAAAAAATTCTATAGTGTTATTCAAAATTTTCGAGTAAAATACATTTGGTCGACTATAACTCGCAAACTTGCAAGGCCAACTTTAGTGTGATAGTTTTCCTTTTAATTTCGTTATATGTAGCTACTATCGCCGTAACGTTTGAATTTCTAACAACAACCGTTTAGTCTGTAGGGGGGGACACTTGAGTCTAACGAAAATTAGCACTTTAAAAACGTAACTTCACGCCTGTAATCCCCGAAGGGGTAGGCAGAGGTAAATGCATGCATTCAAGCATACATGCAAACACCCACGATTCGCCGGTTACGTTTTGGCCCATGTAACAGGTGGCGAGCCTGTTGACATCTCCGGGCACATTACCAAACTTTGAGGTACTGGGAAATTTCCAGAAAATGGAAAAATCCCAATAGAACCAAAGACAAAGGCTTTTTCACCATTGTCTCTGATAACCCCCTACCCGGGAATCGAACCCAGGACCTCAGCGTAGTAGTAGTGGCCTGCTACCACTAGGCTACCGAGGCAGCACTTTAAAGCTTAATAAATCACGAACACATAAATAAATCGAAAAATGTTGTTCGCACACCCATAATATTTTTAAAAGACCTATCCAACGATACCCCACACAATATGAAAATCGAAATCAAAATAAAATATCCGCGCATTACTAGGTTACCCTAAAAAATATTTTTTTTCACCTTTTTATTCTACCACTTTGTTAGCGTGATTAGGGTGTATACTTGTGCCAAATTTCAAGGCTCTAGTACTAACAGTTTTTGCGCTAAACCGCGGACGGACAGACAGACAGACAGACAGACAGACAGACAGACAGACAGACAGACAGACGGACATGGCGAAACTATAAGGGTTCCTTGTTTACAACGGAAGCCTAAAAATTGACAGCAGACAAGGACCGTTTCATAATAGCTCGGCAAAGTTCTCTTCTATCTCGATCCGGTAAGCCGCGAGTGAGTGCCCATTGTGTCCCGGCTTAAAGGTGAGCACACATCTCAGCGGCGTCTAAAGAATATAATAACTATTTTCATGAACACATATCAATTTTAGTATTTATTATAAATATTGATACTATTACACAGGCAAAACTACTCAAATCGCAGAAAAGGCAATGTTAATTTGGAACCTCTGTTTTTTGTCATGACGAGTATACTATTGTTTCCCGACATGGTATTTACTCACCTCGAGCTGTCCATACATAAATGTAAAAATATCGCATCCGTATGAAGTACAGACCAATCAGCCTTCCTATAGACTGAAAATGTTCAATTTATTGCATACAATTCGTTCTGTCAACTGCCTGAAGGCAGACGAAGTGGGACGTTGCGTTCTAATTCTAAAAATCATAATATTTTAAAATCATAGGGATGACTAACAAACTTCGTTTATATCGAATATACCGCGGACAGACAGACAGACGGACATGGCGAAACTAATGGCGTAAGGAGAAACCCTGTTTACTACGGAACCCTAAGAACGAACCCTTATTAAAACTGGAAAAAAACCTAATAAATTCTAGCTGCCCCGACGACCTTCTTCTATCGCCTTATAGATACGAAAAAATAAGTAATTATGTCAAAGAAATCGAAAAAAAATGTTTGCCTAGAATCACCCTTATTACTAAGGGGTTGGGGTTTCTGCCGTAGACAGTACCCTCGGTTTTAGGTTAAAGTTGTTAGGAGTTCATACCAAGTAAACCAACGTTAAAAGGTTATAGTAGAATATTTATTGAGTCGCACTTTTAGTTGTGAAATAATGACTCGCGTACGTATGTTATGTTATCAAGCTACGACTGGCTTAATTAGGTAATTAACATTAAAACGGACGACGAGGTGGAAGCTATGTATGAGGGCCATACATACTTCCAAAACGTATTTCACTGTTGTAATGGGAGACTTTAACGCAAAGCTGGGCAAGAGATGCGATAATGAGCTGAGAGTCCCCACTCTGATCGGAACCCAACTCAACTGCCCCCAATTTGATTGGAACCCTAGGGGCCAGAGGCTGGCCAACTTTCTGGAGAAGGAGGAACTTTTTATGATGAACTCCTTTTTCAAGAAGCCGCCTCATAGGAAATGGACCTGGATGAGCCCAGACGGTTCCACAAAAAATGAGATAGACTTCATTATGACCACCAAGAAACACATATTCAATGATGTCTCCGTGATTCACAGGGCGAAAACCGGAAGTGATCACCGAATGGTTAGGGGCACATTGAATTTAAACATCAAGATCGAAAGATCTCGTCTAATGAAGTCTTCGCTCCGACCTACTGTTTCTCACATACAGAACCCCGAGAGCTTTCAGCTCGAATTGCAAAATCGCTTTGCTTGCCTGGAGGATTGCATCTCAGTGGACGATATGAATGACAGGTTAGTAGAAACTGTCCAGTCGATGGGGTATAAATACATTAAAACTCGCCGACGAAATAGACCTCAAAAACTTACCGATCAAACCCTAAACCTTATGGCAGAACGACGCTCAATGATACTGCAGACCTCTGATGAAGCTGAAAAATACCGGCAACTTAATAGACAGATCCAACAGTCCTTGCGGCACGATAGCAGATCCTTCAACACAAAATGTGTTGAGGAAACGATAGAGAGAAACAAGGGCTCCAAAGTGTTTGCAAGGGATCTGTCTATTGGACAGAGCCGGATGATGCAGCTGAAGACAGAGGACGGCAGTTTAGCGTCGACTAAGCCTGAGGTATTGCGGGAGATCGAGAGGTTCTATGGGCAGTTATATACCTCAGTCGCACAACCTGCCTTTGATTTGGTCAGAGACCCGAGAGCCAAATTAACCCGACACTATACCGAAGATATCCCGGACATCAGCCTGTACGAGATTAGGATGGCCCTCAAACAGCTTAAGAACAACAAGGCGCCGGGAGAGGACGGAATCACTACAGAACTTCTGCAAGCGGGTGGATCACAGTTACTGAAAGTCCTTCAGAAGCTCTTTAATTCCGTCCTATTCGAAGGTACTACGCCAGAAGCATGGAACAGAGTCGTGGTGGTGCTTTTCTTCAAAAAAGGTGATAAAGCCCTATTGAAGAACTATAGACCCATCTCGCTTCTGAGCCATGTCTACAAGCAGTTTTCGAGGGTGATCACGAACCGTCTCGCTCGCAGGTTTGATGACTTCCAGCCTCCCGAACAAGCCGGTTTCCGAAAAGGCTATAGCCACCATATAGGGGTACCATAGACCACATACACACGCTGCGGCAGGTTATACAGAAGTCCGAGGAGTATAACCGGCCATTATGCTTAGCGTTTGTGGACTATGAGAAAGCCTTTGATTCGGTTGAAACATGGGCTGTGCTGCAGTCTTTACAGCGTTGCCACATTGACTATCGGTATATCGAAGTGTTGAAGTGTTTGTATAAAAACACCACCATGTCAGTCCGAGTACAGGACCAATGCACGCGGGCGATTCCTTTGCAGAAGGGAGTAAGACAGAGAGATGTCATTTCACCCCTGCTCTTCACCAATGCAATGGAAGACGCCTTCAAGCTCCTGGAATGGCAAGGACTAGGCATCAATGTCAACGGCGAATGCATCACTCACCTTCGGTTAGCCGACGATATTATAGTCATAGCAGAGTCGCTGAAAGATCTCAGCACAATGCTCGAAGACCTCAATCGAGTATCTCAAAGAGTGGGCCTTAAAATGAACATGGATAAGACCAAGGTCATGTTCAATAACCTTATATCGCCCACTCCAGTGTCCGTTGGGAACTCGATCCTCGAAGTTGTCGACGAATATGTCTATTTAGGACAAACCATACAACTAGGCAGGTCGAACTTCGAGAAAGAGGTCATTCGCCGAATCCAACACGGCTGGGCAGCGTTCGGAAAGTTATGGAGCGTTTTCTCGTCAAACATCCCGCAGTCCTTGAAGACGAAAGTCTTTAATCAGTGCGTTTTGCCGGTGATGACCTACGGTGCCGAGACGTGGTCTCTCACTATGGGTCTCGTCGGCATGGAGGTCATTGGGGGAGGCCTATGTTCAGCAGTGGACGTCCTATGGCTGATATGATGATGATGATGATGATGATAACATTATAAATGCTGTATGAGCAATATTGGCTCGTACAGGTATGAAAAATTGATGTTGGCCCATTCTCAGACCTACCCAATAGGCACACAAAATTTCATGAGAATCGGTAAAGCCGTTTCAGAGAAGTATGTTAACTAACATTGTGACACGAGAATTTTATATATGGGAATTATCCCATAATCCTTGCTCCATCAATTTACCCCTTTCCCTAATTATATCGACTATATCGATAAGACTTTAAGAGCCTCCCTAGAGTTCCATCCGTCTGTAATGTCAATTATTGACAATGCTCATGACGTCTATGAAAAAACGAAATAGCAAATTTCGTGCATACGAAGAAAAGAGATATCAATTTTTTTAATACGTCAAAGAACAAATAATGACCAGCGTAATTTGAGCTACCATGAATATTATTCTGTATTATTTATTGATTTATTATGTGTATTAAAATACTGACCGGTGAAATCAAATACCATCCTTTTTCAAATTAGAAGTGTTAGTGATTTTACTGCACCATCTCACATTACAACTCACATTACACATAAAAAAACATAAGATGCATTTTGTTTTTTTATTCGTTTTATTTTTGAAAATTGTATTTGCTCTCAGATCACGGAAGTGGTTGGTATTAAATGAACATTTTAAGATGGCGGATAATATAAGCGTATGCGTTGACAGAAACCGTTTGCCCTACATAAGGTGTCTATTGGTTCCTTGTTCCTTAGTCGATGGTATGAAGGCACGTAGGTTCATTTTAACATTTATAAGAACAGCTCGTCCTAGTAGACCATGTTTAAAAATATGATAGATACATCGGCGCAGCATTGCGACGTCATAACAACAACAAGTTATAAGCGCGGGTGCAACAAAAACATCATAAAATAATTAATATACCGCACTAATGAGAGTGGGGCAATTTGGATGTGGGAATCGGAACCCTAGGGGCCAGAGGCTGGCCAATTTTCTGGAGAAGGAGGAACTTTTTATGATGAACTCCTTTTTCAAGAAGCCGCCTCATAGGAAATGGACCTGGATGAGCCCAGACGGTTCCACAAAAAATGAGATAGACTTCATTATGACCAACAAGAAACACATATTCAATGATGTCTCCGTGATTCACAGGGTGAAAACCGGAAGTGATCACCGAATGGTTAGGGGCACATTGAATTTAAACATCAAGATCGAAAGATCTCGTCTAATGAAGTCTACGCTCCGACCTACTATTTCTCACATACAAAACCCCGAGAGCTTTCAGCTCGAATTGAAAAATCGCTTTGCTTGCCTGGAGGATTGCATCTCAGTGGACGATATGAATGACAGGTTGGTAGAAACTGTCCAGTCGGTGGGGTATAAATACTTTAAAACTCGCCGACAAAATAGACCTCAAAAACTAACCGATCAAACCCTCAACCTTATGGCAGAACGACGCTCAATGACACTGCAGACCTCTGATGAAGCTGAAACATACCGGCAACTTAATAGACAGATCCAACAGTCCTTGCGGCACGATATCAGATCCTTCAACACAAAATGTGTTGAGGAAACGATAGAGCGAAACAAGGGCTCCAAAGTGTTTGCAAGGGATCTGTCTATTGGACAGAGCCGGATGATGCAGCTGAAGACAGAGGACGGCAGTTTAGCGTCGACTAAGCCTGAGGTATTGCGGGAGATCGAGAGGTTCTATGGGCAGTTATATACCTCGGTCGCACAACCTGCCTCTGATTTGGTCAGAGACCCGAGAGCCAAATTAACCCGACACTATACCGAAGATATCCCGGACATCAGCCTGTACGAGATTAGGATGGCCCTCAAACAGCTTAAGAACAACAAGGCGCCTGGAGAGGACGGAATCACTACAGAGCTTCTGCAAGCGGGTGGATCACCGTTACTGAAAGTCCTTCAGAAGCTCTTTAATTCCGTCCTATTCGAAGGTACTACGCCAGAAGCATGGAACAGAGGCGTGGTGGTGCTTTTCTTCAAAAAAGGTGATAAAGCCCTATTGAAGAACTATAGACCCATCTCGCTTCTGAGCCATGTCTACAAGCTGTTTTCGAGGGTGATCACAAACCGTCTCGCTCGCAGGTTTGATGACTTCCAGCCTCCCGAACAAGCCGGTTTCCGAAAAGGCTATAGTACCATAGACCACATACACACGCTGCGGCAGGTTATACAGAAGTCCGAGGAGTATAACCGGCCATTATGCTTAGCGTTCGTGGACTATGAGAAAGCCTTTGATTCGGTTGAAACATGGGCTGTGCTGCAGTCTTTACAGCGTTGCCACATTGACTATCGGTATATCGAAGTGTTGAAGTGTCTGTATAAAAACGCCACCATGTCAGTCCGAGTACTGGACCAATGCACGAGGGCGATTCCTTTGCAGAGGGGAGTAAGACAGGGAGATGTCATCTCACCTCTGCTCTTCACCAATGCAATGGAAGACGCCTTCAAGCTCCTGGAATGGCAAGGACTAGGCATCAATATCAACGGCGAATACATCACTCACCTTCGGTTTGCCGACGATATTATAGTCATGGCAGAGTCGCTGGAAGATCTCAGCACAATGCTCGAAGACCTCAATCGAGTGTCCCAAAGAGTGGGCCTTAAAATGAACATGGATAAGACCAAGGTCATGTTCAATAACCTTGTATCGCCCACTCCAGTGTCCGTTGGGAACTCGATGCTCGAAGTTGTCGACGACTACGTCTATTTAGGACAAACCATACAACTAGGCAAGTCGAACTTCGAGAAAGAGGTCATTCGCCGAATCCAACTCGGCTGGGCAGCGTTCGGGAAGTTAAGGAGCGTTTTCTCGTCAAACATCCCGCAGTCCTTGAAGACGAAAGTTTTTAACCAGTGCGTTTTACCGGTGATGATCTACGGTGCCGAGACGTGGTCTCTCACTATGGGTCTCGTACGAAAGCTCCAAGTCACTCAGCGGTCAATGGAAAGGGCTATGCTCGGCGTTTCCCTACTGGATCGAATCAGAAATGAGGAGATCCGTAGGCGAACGAAAGTCGCTGACATAGCCAAGCAGATTTCCAAGCTGAAGTGGCAATGGGCAGGGCACATAGCTCGGAGAACCGATAGCCGCTGGGGCAGAAAGGTTCTCGAGTGGAGACCACGTATCGGCAAACGCAGCGTAGGACGTCCACCTGCAAGATGGACCGACGACCTGATCAAGGCTGCAGGTACCCGCTGGATGCACGTCGCTTCCGATCGGTCGGCATGGAGGTCCTTGGGGGAGGCCTATGTTCAGCAGTGGACGTCTTATGGCTGATATGATGACTAATGATGCCCCACCACTGACGTGTTGAATAAAACGGGCAAGCTCATTGCTGCAAGGGTCATTCCGTCACGAGCGTTTTGAGTAGTCGGATCTATTACTTTGTTATTTACGAGTTAATTGTTAATTTTGTGGATGTATTTAATTGAATCTTGAAAGCGATCGTTTTGTTGTGATTAACATGATAAACCGCAATGAAAGATCAAGATGGTTTAATTCGTGAAAGCAACCCCTCCTCTTACAGATATAGATTATGAGTCTAGGAATAACTGACAATGAACTAAAGCTATATCATCATCTTCAACCCTAAAACGAGTATAGTGGTCAAGCTGTGTTCAAAATATAACGCAACGGGACATTCAGTTATTTATGTGTCTTTTATAAGCTGTTGAGCAGCGGCTGGACATATGCGACCCGATGCGCAAGCGAAAAAAATATTTGTTGCTTAACAGGTTGTTAACGTTAGTCGACTAGCTTAATTTACCGATGCTGATATCATCATGATTTCAATATTCAAAACCGAACGCGTCAGTATGATAGGTGTGTTACGAGAACACAACGAATCATAGACATGGATTGAAAAAACGTGGCTCTGACTCCCTTGTTTTTATATTTCAGCTGTTTTATTTTCCCATGGGGCATTAAAAGGGAGTTACGGGGCCTGTAAAGTGTTTGTTCATCTCGCGAATTGAAAAACCAGTGGTTGGCTTTTTGAAAATCGCTGTTTATAATTTAAGCCACAGCGTCGTGTGTGCCTTTGCTGAATTTTTAATTTTCTCATTTATATTCACGGAGTCATTTGTGTTTGGTATATTAATAATCAGTCCCTTTGTTGTATATAAATAAAAAAATGTTTACACTCACTAGGTTTAATAAACCTGTGTGGGGGATGTCATTGTACACATACAACACTGAACGTCCAGGGCCTAAGAAACATACATCTGTAAGCCATTTAAATATTTGTCTCCGTAGGGATACCGAACTAACGACCCACCACCGGACCTAGTAGGTTGTCAAAATATTGTGGAAAAAATCTCGTTTCTTTCTGCTTTGCATTAGAAAAAAAAGCTAAAGTGGTAATGTACGGCTCCGGAATTTCCGGCACAGGTGCATAATAGCTTAGGTTTCAGGAATGACAACGCATTATTAAAAACTCAACGCATTGCAATTTCTAGAATTATTTAGTGGTGATGGCTCCGTTATGACTTTTACAGAAACAATAAAACCGCTTATGCCTCAGCGGTGGCAATGCATCTGTATTGACATCTCTAATCTTCAAGTAGTTGTATTTAATTATGTAAAACACAGGATAATAGAATCTGCCGCCTATAGTAGTGTTCAGCACTATCGTGATCCGGTTAGACGGTTATGTATGGCCCCTTTATAAGTATCATAGAGACATAACAACTTAGGCACACTTAGGTCTCAGGGGTGGCAACGCATCTACATTTTGACTTTGTGTAGGTGTCTATAGGCTGCAGTAATAACATAACATCAATGTGAGCTACCTACTTGTTTGCCACCTGTCTGACATAAAAAAAAGATAAAACATTGAAACGATGGGGTGTAATGTTTTCAGTCGAGCATACTCAATGAAAACACCTTTACACGAGCGTAACAAATATAAACGGTTACTTGCACAATTAAAATGGAGGTTAGTTTCTGTTGATTTGTTTTTGTCCTTAATTCTCTTTCGGCGCGACGGGAATGTTCCATTGTCCCTTAATCCTGTGTCTCGAGGCTTATTGGAACTTTGTGTTTTGTATTTTGTAAATTGTGTTTACGTTTCTATTGTTGATTTTCATTTGTTTATTTAAACAGTATTCTGTTGGTAGACAATCTGAGTGCTTATTTCCTTCTCTCTTTGTTTACACGTGTATAGGATGGTAATTTAAGAAATTATAATTTTTTTTAGTAATTACTAGCACAGAGCAAAAGTATCTACTTACCTATGCCCCAGGAGTGGCAACGCATCTTCATTTTAACCTCAAATTTTATGAAGGTATATATCTACATGCTGCAGAATTCTCTTGTCATCAATGTGAACTGTATCTATGTTTGTTTTGCATAAAATAAATTAAAAGTAAAGAAACTTAATAAGAACCTTTAATCAAAATTTCAGCTCAATTGTTTAAAGATGTCTGCTTCAAAATTGAGTTCAAAGTGTAGCGTCCACTACACTAAGGCGCCAACTAGTGGAATATAATGAAACCTCACAGTACTTATCTAGTACGGTAGATGGCGTGCATTCGAATTACATCGCACATACGAAGATTTCTCAAGAGTTGGCATATATACAACTTCCCAAAGTCAATCGTTGGGCCGCGGCCCTCCAGGCACTATCACCTCGCCTGGTCGAAGGATCCTCATTTTTCGCCGGAGGAACACTTCCACCTGTTCCTCCACAAAAGATTTCACCCGAACAAATATACTTAAATACACCATTGTAAATTAAATAAAAGATTTAAAAAACAGAAATCTATCTAAGCTACTATGTGAACAGTCAGTGGCTATATGGGCTACATTTAATTTTCTAACGCATGTACTCTACTCAATCTATCTACTCAAGGTACAGGTACAAGTACATTCAATCTAACATTTTAAACTTCTAATGATTTTGTCACGAACCTTATTTTGTTTCATTAAAAAAAAAAAACATTAATTATCTTGAAAATATGAATTTTTTTTTTTTATGTAATGAAAGTGGCAAACAAACATGCAGTTCACATTGATGTTAAGTGAAGACTGCAGCCTATAGACACCTTCATAAAGACCAGAGGTCAAAATACAGATTCGTTACCACTCCTGAGGCCTAAGGTGTTATGCCTCTGTGCCGAAAATTACAGGGTCGTATTACCACCTGACCGGAACACGGTAGTGCTGAACACTACCATTTAGCGGCAAGTATATAGGGTGATGTCACTCCGTCACTGGAGCTCTACCACCAGTAAAAACCACAAGTCTTTCACAAGAAATTAACCCAATATTGGATTTCAAATAAATGTCTGCTTTCCTTATTTTGCACTCCAATAGGCTGCAGTAAGACCATCTTTACTCGTGTCACTGCGTAATAAGTACAAATAGATACTTACTCGTATTTAAAATAACTTCGGTTTCTATATTACGATTTCTTCATGTTCCTTAATGCTGTTTCTGGATCCTTGAGAATGTTCCCATTGTCTTTTAATACTGGTAACGATTTAAACAGATTTATTCGGGTTGTTATGTTTTGAATTTCACAAATTGTTTACAATAATGTTGTAAATTTCCATTGGATGTGCCGGTGAAGATATTGTATCTGAATAATATTTTCTTTTCTTACTCATGCGTGAATGTAAAGAGGAGTGTTGAGGCGTTATGTTTATTTCGCAGTATAAAGATTTCTTGGGTTACATTTAAAAAACAAGAAAGTTTTATTAAATATTTATTACGTGGTTATAAAGTGCGCGCTTTTAACCGTCTATGTCTTTAAGTGTAATTGAGATCAGAAGCACTTAAGAGAAGCACTTATTCATAACAATTTCGATACAAATCACCCTCAAAATAATTTTCTTTCCTTTTTTAACGCCGCTAGGCGATTATTTTCAGTAAAATATAAAACATGTCTTTCATCAATTCTATTAAAGAATGTTTATGCAACATTGTAAGTAGGTTGGACCAATTTATCACGTCGTCTCATACAAATTTTGTCAGCATTTGTCACCGCCTTAAAGATACAACAAACACATCCTCCAATTTTAAAGTATCTACGATCAACGAGCTGTGCGTTGATCCGTCAGTCAGACATGCAGGACCATCGACGACACAACGCAGCTTTGGTTCTATCGTCGATGTTCAGGACCAAGCAATTTATATGTATACATAATATTTATTTATTTTATTTATTTATTTAAACTAAATTACATAACTATGACAGATGATAGCCAACGCGGCACTGTAATCATGTAATACATTAAAATAGTAACAACACATATACAACAACTAAAAATTACAGAAAAAAAAGTTAAATAATATTAGATTAAATTGCCCTCCGCTTACCTATATGCCGTTTCTGTGAATTTCGGCAAGCTACAACCAAAGATGTCAATGTGATTCGATATAATATTAAGGCCATATATTGCTCGTGAAATAATATGTTATGGATATATCTCGCCGAACACAAACACGAATGTCTCACCACACTAATTATAGCGGCAATTAATTTTAAATTACTATAGATTAAATCAATATTAGAATAGTCGCGGTTGGCTCCTGTTTGAATAAGCGAATAGGCTCGCAATAGGTGCTCTCATTGTGGGGATTATGGTCATGGCGTAGCTTTTTTTAACTTAATTTGTTCTTAGGTTTTCGCAAGCTTCACTTACTGAATATATCGCTATAAATGATAAATATCATTAAGCATTAAAATATATTGTAAAAAAATAGATTTACAATTTTCAATTCACGTTTATAGTTACGTATTTTCAAAAGTGAGTTGCCGCGATAATTATACAGGCGAAATTAAATGACAATTGAAAACCTTTATTGTATGGAATATAATTTCAATTAATCTAGATAAAGTCATAATTGTTTTGTGAACGGATGTCCGAAACTAACAAAACTGCGGTCGCGGGATTATGGTTTTGTTTGCTTTTGTTGTTTGCGTTAATTAAAGAATTGATTTATTTTTGGATGGTTGGGTATGAGAGATTAACCTTTTCCCGGACAGTATACGAGGCACAATAAAAGTTTAATTGTTATAACGTCGTAGAGTCTTGTTGACGTTTACTGTCCGTGAAAGTGTAAAAATGTTTTAATTATTAATGAGTTATACAGGACTTAGGACTATTCTCAACACGAAGGTTGAGCAAAGTTTTCTTCAAGCGATTATATTTTATTACTCCACTTATTTATTTTTTTACTTATTTAATATTTTTTTACACATGTAAGTGTAAAAAAAACAACAAATATATATATAAAAAAATATTATTATTATGGAACTGAAGCGTGGCTCGAGGAGCAATAGAAAGAGTCGTAATTTTCCTGCAAGATCGGATCAGATATGAGAAGATCCACATGAGAACCAAAGTCGACATAGCCTACAGAATAGCAACAAAACTCATTTGGCAGTAGGCAGAGATACCTACTTCTATGTAAGACCGACCGACTGATCTGACCACGTAACAGAACACGAAGCGTGCATAGGCCTGTGAGACCGTGAAAGTTTCGGGTTTACACTGGATGATGGCAGCTCAAGACCGTTCACTGCGGGCGTCTTTGAAAAAGGCTTTTGCTTGCAGAGAAGTAGACGTCTTACGACTGAAATGATAATGATTCTTCAAACTCCGTTAGTAATGATGTCGTTTTATGCTACAGATTTCAGGCTGCTGGTCCCGTTTTGTAGACTATCTTACTACAGGGATTAAGACTATTCACACTAATAGGAATAATAATTAATTTTATAATAATTTCATGTCAAAAATCGTTTGACTTTACTGCACAAGTGTGTTTAAAATCGCATTTATATACATGACTTTGGATTTCGAGTCGAGCTATATTTACTTTACAAATGCAAATTCTGGTCAAATAACAGAGAAATAAACATGAAACATCTCAGAGATGGAGAGGGGTTACTTCATAGCCAACATTTACGGGAATATCAAAAACTGGAAGAAAGCTGCTTGAAACTAATCCAACCTACTTGCTAATAAACCATCCTTCGTAAGATTATTGACAAAGACAAGTAGCCGCTCGTTTAACATCCATTTGAACTGAATGCTTATTTGCAACTTTGGTTCCATAAAAATGGAGTTCACATAGATATTAACTGATTACTGCACCCTTTAAGCTTCTATACAAAAACCAGAGGTCAATATGCAGATGCGTTGCCATCCATGAGACCTAAGTTGTTATGTCACTGTGATAATAATTATTACCATCTTACCAGAACACGGTAGTGCTGAACACTACCATTTGGAAGATAGATTAAGTAATGCAGTGGTGCCTATGCCTAACAGCTGCAACATTGCAATTCTGAACAACATAATATGTACAGCGGTCACACACACACACACACACACACACACACGGTCGCCAGTGAGGACGCGGGTTACAGCTTGACAGCTTGCCAGCTTCACTCTATTGTTTGGCCTTATTCCACTCTATCGATATGATGATATTGCATTTCACGATCCATCATACCTATTAGATTGTTTCTGCAAGTTTTGGTCGTGTGTTTGAATGAATATAAACATGTATGCAATGTTTTTATTTTGGACGTGTTATAATCAAACGTACAGTTCATATCATAAGTGGATGCTGCAGCCTATTGACGTCTGTATTAAAACTTAATATTTAAATGTAGACTCATTTCCAATTCTAAGGAATAATTGTTCATGGTCTTTCAATGTTTGCAAATATCACAATGAAAGCTTATTGTAACGAATATTGATTGTAATCAAATGGATATTATTATTAATAACAATTATTGATCTCCCAAAATCTATTACTTTTCCCACGATTTTCATTGCAGACGAAAGTACTATGCGATAGTAGAGTAGAGTGGAAGTGGCTTTTTTTTTGCGATTTTAGCATCCATCATAAGTGTACCATTATAATATTTTTATTTTTCGCAATAATGCACGCGAGAGAATTTAGAGAAAAATATATAAAAATAACTCCATATTGGTTGGTGACTAATGGTAAGGCGATTGGTTTTTTCCGTTTTTTCATTAAATTTCTAAGTATATCCTCTTCACTCTCAAATTTCACATCTACATTACACAGTCTAGATACATTATCATACATTAAATATTTCTTGCTTTTCGTTCTTTTAAAATTAATTCCCATTCGTCGCGAAAATAATACAAGCTACTGCTACAAGCAACTTCACTTAGTGAAATCTGCACCAATAAATATATATATTTTCAGAGAATTTAACAAAAGAGTATTCCAATGAAATCCAATATTGTGTATGTTGTGTGGAGCGTAATTGTTTAGCAGGAGGTGGGATAACGCGACGTTTGTGATGCTAAAGGCTAATACACACTGGCTGATGTTTTTTAGGTTATGTTTGAGAGTAAGTGAGAATATAGTTTAAGTAATAAAGTGTTACTTTTAGTAGTAAAGTTCGACAAAAACTACTGGACTATGTATCCGTTGTCTCGATGGTCCTGATTGTTTGGGAATAGTTTCAGTATATAAGCATACCTATTGGTAGAGCTTATTTACTGGTGGTAGAGCTCCAGTGACGGGCTCGCGGGCGTAGGCACCACCGCATTACCTAATATACTTGCCGTTAAATGGTAGTGTTCAGCACTATCGTGTTCCGGTCAGGTGGTAATGTACGGCTCTGTAATTTCCGGCACAGAGGAATAACACCTAATGCCTCAGGAGTGGCAGCGCATTTGCATTTTGACCTCTGGTCATTGTGTAAGTATCTATAGGCTGCAGTCATCACTTAACATCAATGTGAACTGCACGCTTGTTTGCCACTTTTATAACATAAAAAAAAAAAAAAAATTGAAAACGTTGAAATTTAAGTCGTTCTTATGGGTAAATCGAATCTAATATAAATGTCAGTCATGTCAGTGAGGTTCAGGCACGATTAGCAATGAACAGGGACCGGTAGGTCCCAGAGATTACGTATAATTCACCGAAGAAATTTCTCAAGTAAATTGTTTCAACAGATCTTTAAAAAGTTATACACTACCGTCCGTCAGTGTGGTGTGGTGTGGTCCTAAGGTGTAGATTCGTACTCCATTGTGCGTTGATTTCTTCAGGGATCGTGTTCCACGTGGGTGTTATAATTTCACGTCTAACACTCCTTTGCCCAAACTTTATTTCACTTTGTTTTTCTTTTCACAATGTTTAGATTCCGGCCACAAAGAACGGTTTGCTACAAAGTTATATCTTTTAGACAGGTTGTTTTTTGCCGTGAAATATTACTCGGCTTCAAGATGTTGTGTTTTTCATAAAGAACCTCGCCTTAAGATAAGACCACTTGATAGAAAGATTTTTTTACAAAAACACTACAGAAGTTGCTGAGGATGTGAGTTATGCAGAAATGAGCTAGTTGCTAATATATTATTCGATATAGTGATATTACTCAGAAACATGTCTTTCAAAGGGTTTGTTTTAATAACGAGTTTAATGAAATTCATCTTAACAGCGTGGAAATGGTATGTAGGTATGGGGGAAATTCGGAAGATTTGAAAGTTTGATTAGATGATGTTTTACGAACATACATATTTTACTGGTGGTAAAGCTGCAGGATCGGAGTTCGCGGGAGTAGGCACCACCGCATTATCTAATCTATTTGCGGCTAAATGGTGGTTTCAGCGCAAACGTGTTAGCACATAGTTTTCAATTATTTTAATGTAAGCAAATAAGTGTTTATTAAGTAAGGTTTTGTTTTACATAACAATCGTTGTACATTTTATGAGTAGGTAGGTAAGTGTGATCATAATTTTTAAGATTAAAATTCAAATATAATCCTTTATTAGTAATTTTAAAAGAAAACTTTTAATTAAGAGAGTTTTCTTAGCTTTTATCTTTATTTGAATTTAAAAATTATTAAAGAAACTATCAAATCACCAATAGAATCTGTCAATCAATCACTGTTTTTAATTAAGAACACCGTCTTACCTGACTAACAATTTTCAACATCCAACGTCAGCAGCCCTGGTGGAGCAGATTCCACTGGTAAAATATAAATAGTAATTTGCCACACCGAGTGACGAGAATTCATATCACAACGATCAAGCAGTCGAGTTTGTCCCACCAGTGGGACAGCCTGGTGGGGCAAAGTGGAATAATTGGTATTAGTCTCATACGATCCTATTGATGTTCACTGAACTAATTTCCTAACTGCGGAGATATAATTTTTCATCTGTTCAGTACATCAGTCTGCTAATGATTGCCTAATCTAGGCTGAGGGATCGATGATCCAGGCTAATGAAAATTAAATATTTTTAATAAATTCCGTCAACTCTTGTAAATGTCAAAATACTGATGATGACATAACCTAATTGGTCTTGGATAGTACAAACTTTTCGCATCAGTCAGTCGTAGCGATTTGGCGTATGTTCTATCAATCTGATATCAGTCTTGGATTTATCGTGTTACCGTTCAAATGGTACATCATCTACTATCAAAAGAAGTTAATTGAGACTGAAAGACTGAACTGATGAAATCTTGATATTGTAACTGTACTCTTAGGAAGGCTTGGCTTTAGCCAACCTGTGACAGAAACTCAGCTGACGTCAAAAGGCGCGACAGTGGCCGGTGTGACCCTAGCTTAAGACAATAGCGTGTCTGGTGGCTGACATTAATCTCCAGCTCTCAATCGAAGCTATCATTTTTCGTTGATGATGATTGCGTTTGATTCTATTTGTTCACGGCCATCTATTGTGTGACAGTGAAAATGCTGAGTCTGGGTGATATTTTAGTTGTGTAAGGTTTTTTGTTATTCATTAAACCACACTAAGAAAACCTAAGGACACATCATCCCAAACTACGCGACGCGGAGCTGTAAAAAGTACGAATTAGAAGAAATCGATCACGCGAACTCGCCTCAAACGGTCTCGCCTCTCTGTCCGCCCGCACTCCACAATATTATTGCCATATTATTCATTAGATCCTTCTCGAGATGTGCCGCATTCGAGTTCGCGGCACGTTTCGTATTGAACACAAATAACGAGAAACGCGGCACGCACTTGCGTGCGGTGTCCTTTTACGACCGTATACATTAATATTGACTGCCGCATTCAATGATGGTCGATAACATAAACGTTTTGTTTTGTAGGCCCAAGATCAAACATGAATCAAGACGTTTTCTCGTTGTTATACTGTAAAGGTTCCTTTGAAACGCTCTTCAAAATTCAGCTTCTGAGAACATCGACTTTACGGTTTTGTAAAATAAAAAGATATTATTTTCTACTTTCGCTGAAACAAAGTTAATGAAATCTTTGTAACTGAATGTGTAGTTTTGCATCTGATGTTGTGCATATTTGATCATAACTTTGGCAAGTCGAATCCAGTTTGGAATTGAGCGGTCGCGGTCCAAGTTAAAAAATACTCTTAACTTAGTTTAGTTTCGGTCGTAAGACATTGAACAATCAAATTACCGAATGCCGAGCGAGCACTTCGAAATTTCGCGAGGCTCTGTTTGTACTGGAATGACGTGTTTGGTGCGACGCATCGACCTGCGACATCACAAATATTACATTTATTTATTTAAACTTTCGTGCACATTGAGCGTACATGAGGCGGACATACCTGTTACACATGGATACATTTATGATATTTCCAGAGACCGGATAGCGAAACGGTTTTCGTTTGAGTTGAAAGCAAGTTTTAAATAAACATCCTCCCCGTCGGCTGCCAGATCGAGCAAAAAAACTAAACCGCAATGAAATCTCACTGTTGCGCAACTATTTCACAAAAAAACTGACACGCGAGACGAAAAACTCTCGCATGCGAAACAATTTGCAGTACGAAAATAGTTCCAGGTAAGCAGACGCGTAGCGGTTCGCATAAAGCTGGCGTAGACCGGCGTAACGCTCGCCCCTCGTAGCACGTATTGTTAACACGCAGTTTGTAGGTCAAATGAGTGTGCTATAGCTAAGCATAGTGACATAGTTTTTTGTTGATAAACACTCGCAACTAGATTAATAATTTCGGTGCGATTGATTTATAACTACGTAACATTATTACAATTAGTGCGTCATATATTTTACTTATTGTGCTAGTTAGTATTTTTTGTCTTAATATAAATTATAAGACAAAAAATCTATAGGCTCCTAATATTCACTGAACAGTTTTCCTAACTTCGATGTAGACACTAACATTAGGTGTGACACCGGCCGGTGTGACCCGAGCATAGACAATAACGTGCCCGGTGGCTGACATAAATCTCTAGCTCTCAATCGAAACTATCATTTTTTTCGTTGTGATCCGATATGTTCACGAACATCTATTGTGTGCTAGTGATTAAATGCTGAGCCTGGGTAATATTTCGCTGAGGTAAGGTTCTTTGTTATTCATTGAAAGTGAAATATATATAGGAAATCTAGGTAACAGAGATAAGAAAGCAAATATTTCTGGGTTGGGCTGCCCTCACAATACTTTGCTTTCAAATTGATGTTACCAACCGTCAAAAAGAACATATGTTTCACGAGTGTGTGGACACCAGTTCTTAAATAGGGAGCCGAAACTTGGGTGACTACCAAGGGAGCCTTTATAAACTTATAGTTATCCAAAGAATAATGGAACGTAGACTATATGGAGTAACATTACGAGATTGAGTAACCAACAAGTGATTGAGAAAACAAAGCCATATACCCAACATAGATAAACTAATGGCCAAATGAAACGGGCAATGAGCAGAACATATAGCCCGTAAGGATGGCTAGGGTAATGGTGTAAAGACATGTTAGAGTTGAGACCGTGGGAACAGAAGGTATGTTTTGTTAAATTGTTAATGTTGATTAATTGTATTCACAATTAAGTTACATAAATATTATATTTGTTCAAAATTTTTATCATCAAAACTAGTAGTTCTCCATTGCTTCTCATTTACATATTGTTAACATCTGCTTCCAGAAATAATGTTCAGACAACATTGCAATAATATTCTCTACTCGAATCACTCGGTCCTAAAAATGTGACTTGGTTGGCCACTGAACTTCTTCCACCTTTCACAGTTTGCTCATATTCACTCCAGTGACCGTTTTTCTATTCGGATTAACATCCAAAACCGCACAATTCGGAGCTGTTAAAATCACAAATTAGAAGGAATCGATCGCACGAGCTCGCCTCAAACGGTTTATCGTCCATAAGCCATCCACCCTACTTACCGCTCACTAAACGTTAAATATTCAATCACACAGTCGCTCAGTTCGCCCGCACTTCACAATATTATCGCTATATTATTCATCAGGTCCTCTCCGAGACGTATCGGATTCGCGTTCGCGGCACGTTTCGTATTGAACACAAATAACGAGATACGCGGCACGCACTTGCGTGCGGTGTCCTTTTGCGACCGTATACATTAATATTGACTGCCCCGATAACATAAACGTTTTATTTGGCAGGCCCAAGGTCAAATAGAGACCAAGGCGTTTTTCTTTTATTGTTGTGTGACAGTTTCTTAAAGACGCCTTCCATTCATTCCTTCTCAAAAAGCTGATTTCGATGAAGATTTTGTAAAATAAAAACATATTCTTTTCGCCGAAACAAAGTTGACAAAATCTGTACCTAAATGTGTAGTTTTGTTTGTAGTGTTGTGAATATTTGATGAACCCTACCTTGGTAAGTCGAATTCAATTTGAAATTCAGCATTCGCGGTCCAAGTCGAAAAATTCCTTTAACACAGTTTCGGTCGTAAGACATTGAGCAATCAAATTACCGAATGCCGAGCGAGCAATTGGGAATTTCGCGAGGCTCTGTTTGTATTGGAATAACGAGTTTGCTACGACGCGTTAGCCCACGACATCATAAATATAATATTTATGTTACTTCCAGCGACCGGTTAGCGAAACGCTTTTAGTACGAGTTGAAAGCTAGTTTTAAATAAACATTCCCGTCGGCTTCTAGATCAAGCAAAAAAACTGCACCGCAATGAAATCTCACTGCCGTGAAACTATTTCACAAAAACACTGACACGCGAAGCGAAAAACTCTCGTGAAATAATTCGCAGCATGAAAATTGTTGGCGGCAAACAGCCGCCTAGCGGTTCGCATAAAGCTGGCGTAGAACGGCGTAACATGTAGCTACGTTCGCCCCTCATAGCACTCATTGTCAACACGCAGTTTGTAGGGCAAATGAGTGTGTCATTAATGACATAGTTTACTGTTGGTAAACGCTCGCAGCTTTTTAATAATGGATTTTCAAGTTAATGTATTCTGCATTACGTTAATTGTGATGCTTTTACTCGTATATCTAAATACTTAACATAATAATACAATAATATACATATATACAAAAACACATAAAATAATAATAATCTATCTATACTTATAATAAAACTTTAGAAATGTGAATTCTGTACATTAAAAATATTAAGAAAGTGAATACCTGTTACTAGATAGATACCGAACACAAATATATGTGATTAGAAAATTTTTTGTCTGTTTATCTGTCTGTCTGTCTGTCTGTTTGTTCAAGCATCACACAAAACCTACGGTTCCGATTACAATGAAACTTAGTATAATTAACGTTTTCGTAGGTTTTAGGCGAGCTTCATACATTGTAGAAATTAAACTTGCGGATTTTCTCGCGTATACAACACTCCCAAACTTCTTCATACACCCGACGTTTCGGTCACTTTCCAGCTACCGTGGTCACGGGCTGACTACAAGATAACATTGTTCCGTGTGTTTGCTTTCGGAAGGCACAATTTGATGAAGTGGAACTGATGATGAAGACCTATATATGGTACCTTTTTAATTTAAATACCTACTTTTACTGTAATAATTCTAATAATAGTAACTCGTTTGTTTAAAACATTGTTATTATAAACCGCGATTGTTCGAAAATGCCTGAACTTACCAATTTAGACATGTTTTTTGTTTTGGTATACCCCACCCCACAGGTGGGCCCATTGTCACCATGTCAAGATGTGATTATGGGATCCTGGAGAAATCGAGGGAACTACTCAAATTTCATAGCACACTTGAAAGGAGATGATTATGGAGGTGATGATGATGGAGGTGATGACGGTGGAGGTGATGATGTGATGATGGTAATGATGATGGTGATGACGGTGGAGGTGATGATGATGGAGGTGAAAATTATAGAGGTGATGATGAAGATGATTATGATGGAGGGGATGATGATGGAGGAGATGATGATCAAGGTGATGATGATGGGGGTCATGATGATGGAGATGATAATGATGAAGGTGATGATGTAGGTGTTGATGATGGTGGTGATGATGATGTAGGTGATGATGATGTAGGTGACGATGATTGAGGTGATGATGATTAAAGTGATGATGATAATATCACTACACATAAATTAGCCTTTTGCTTGACTGCCTTAAAACCAGCTACTGGAATAGATAGTTTTCGAAACTGCTATTAGAGTTCAATAGCGGTTCGTTGCCGTTCCAGAAAAGCCGCTATTATACACCTCTAGGACTGATGAAAAGACTATAGATAGTACTTTCGTAGTTGAAATACCTACCTACTTTTACTGTAATACTTAATATTAATAATAGTTACACCACTGAAAAGCAAAAAATAAATTATTTTATAATTAAAAAAAAACCGCCTTCAAAAAAAATTCAAAACTGAATAGACAAAAAGACTAAAAAGCGAAAAATAAACTGAATTACTTTAATATGGGCTACGTACTTACTCATAGGTTTGAAATCGGTGCCAAGCCAATAGTGCGGCCCGCGCTTTTTTTGAAGGCGTTTTTTTATCCGATAGTTTTATCTTACTAACGTATTTAACACAAGGAAGTTCATTCTAAATGAACTTAATGCTAAGATTGTAGCCAACAACAAAAGACGATGTTAAAATAATTAACCTACTTCTAAGAACAACGCTACCTACCCGCCTGCCAGCACCGGTAAAAGGCAAACGGTAACAAAATAACTTATAAACAAGCTACCTGTAAGAGCGTGTTACGAGGCAACTTCAATAAAACCCTAGTTGCCGCATTACGGAGCGACGGACGGACCGCTGAATATATTCATAGATAGCTGCGGTGCCGCCGGTGGGCATGTTTCAATGATTTCTTCAATACATTATTTAAGGATATTACAGTTTAATAAAATATTAATGTATTTTTATCGTGTTTTATGTCTTTAAATAACTTTATTGTATACTAGCTGTGCCCGCGAATTCGTCCCCGTGAGAATTTATGATTGTTCAATACCTACCCAGACGAAGTCGTGGGCGCAGCTAGTATAAAAGTAGCCTAAGTTACTCCTTATTACATAAGATACCTGCCAGTGAAAGTCTCGTCAAAGTTGGTCCAGATGTTCCCGAGATGAGCGGGAACAAACAGACAGAAAGACAAAAATTTAAAAAAATGTTGTTTTGGTATATGTGCCGTGTATACATACATATGCATTTAGTAAAAAGCGGTAATTTTTTTATTACAAACAGACACTCCAATTTTATTTATTTGTATAGATATGTATCTTCACGCCAGGTCCCTAATGGGCTAGGCAGAGAGTGTGGAGCGCCAGATATCTCGGTCCTGACACACCTCCCGTGCCTCTTCTACATTGATTATTCTGTTCATCCACTCACGTCGATTCCTAAGTCTTTTTCCTAAATAACTTTACTGGCGTTAGAAAACCCGATGGTAAAATATTTGTATGGGACAAACCCTTTATCATCTAGTTTTCTTTGAAAGTCTGAGCTGACTGATCGCGATAAGACAAATAACCGCGATATTGCGATATTGTAGCCAAAAACATTGACGAGCCAATTGGTGCAGCAGTCAAGTGTGAAACGATCGTTTTAAGCGAAGCTCACGGGTTCGATTCCCGTCTTGGCGTGTACAAACAAAACAATTCACGTAATAGAAGCCAATAGATAAAATAGCCGAATCGATATCAACTGAGCAAATATTCCGTCTGATATGTCATACATACCATATGGTTGGCATCAGCCAAACCAGGAGGCGAATAAAGTGACCCAGTGGCTATCGATTTGAAACCCATTATGCAGTACATTACTGCTTTCCTAAAGTGATTGTGAGTGTCATATCACGTTAAAACAGCAATGTACTGACAGTGACTTTGAAAATTGATGGCAACCAAGTTAGATAATACGGCCTCAGATCGTCGTCTCGCGAAATCCGATTGTTCGACAGTTTGAGCAATAAATTACATTCGTTTACTCTTTACATAGTACCACCAAAGTTGGTCGTACTCGCAGAATTTAATATTTGCGATTGGGAAACTCCAATAATGTCTTGGGAAAGTTGCCATCGATTGTTCTGGAACCGGCGATAGGGATCGCCGAATGTTCCTTAAGTGCGGGCCGCGATCTGTGCACGTCAAGGATAGGCGCACGAAAACAAAATATCATATCGGTACTTATTTATAAATAAAAGCACAATATAACGCAAGATGGACAGCAGCGTATTACCGCCGCTGCGATTGCCAGTCCGGATGCCAAGCGTGGCGATTATCATTATGGCATATCTCTCTTATAGAGAGGCTTTTATCAATAATCTGTAATTAGTAATAATTTTATTAAAAAACGCTTACAATACTGCTAAAAACTATCGGTCTATACCGACGATGTTCAGATCGTTTTTAAAATTTTAGCGTTAGTTATTACGGAGAAAAAAAAGAGGAAAGAGAAGGGTCAACTTTAATCTAAAAATTTTTTCTCAAATAACAAGACAACAATTATTTATTTAAAAAATATTATGCCTTTGAAATCCTTACAATAATGTTTTTTATACATATAATATCTAAAGCTTATGGTCTGTTTGTGAGTGTATGACAATTTTCGTATAAATACAAATTCCAAACCAGTTTTATACGACATAACAAATTAAGTCTCAGGGGAGGCAACGCATCTGGTTTTTATGTAGACGTCTATAGGCTGCAGTCATCACTTAACATCAATGTGAGCTGCATGCTTCTTTGCCGCCTTCCTTACATAAAAAATTGTATCCTCATGTTTAGGTTCTAACAATAGAAGTATCGATATTTTTACCCAAACCTATATTACTCGTATATTTGATTTGTGGATTCTTCCCCGACGTTATATTGTCATATTTAACTTAATATCGCTCGACAACCCTCGTACGTGGCTAACTTGGCTTCCGAATGTTGTTCTGTATTTATTGTGCTGTTACGGGAATTGTTATGATATTATTAGCGATGTTTTCGTTTTAAAATTTCAACCAAACGATAAAATGAATGGCTATGACGAGTGGCATAATGTGTGTATTTTTATTAATGTCTTAGAGAATTTATTGGTGTTCATGACGTGAAGTTAATATAACCGGCCATGTGCGTGTCGGTCTGGGCCATGCTAGGAGTAGGTGTAACATCAACATAAGACTTTTTTTATATATACAGAAGGTGGCAAACAAGCATGCAACTCACATTGATGTTAAGTGATGACTGTAGCCTAAAGACGTCTACACAAAACCAAAATGCAAATGCGTTGCCACCTCTGAGACCTAAATTGTTATGTCTCTGTGCCAGTTATTACGGGACCACACATTACCATCTAACCGGAACACGATAGTGCTGAACACTACCATTTGGCGGCAGATAGAGGTAATGCAGTGGTGTCTACGCCCGAGCTTCGTCACTAGTTCTTTTTTTTTTTTTTGCATGTCATTAAGTTGACAGACAATCAGACGGGCCACCTGATAGTAAGTGGTCACCGTCGCCTATGGACATTTGCAACACCAGGGGAGTTGCCAACGCGCTGCCAGCCCTGAAGGACTCTTTTGACGCCATTTTTGAAGAACTCCATATTGTAGCACCGAGGGAACACCTCAGAGGGAAGTTCGTTCCACAATTTATACGTTCTGGGCAGAAACGAACGAGAAAACCGCACCGTTGAGCACTGCCAGGTGTCCAGTCGGTGAGGGTGAAACTTCTCTCTTCGGCGGGTAGTACGGTGTAGAAAAAGAGACGGTGGCACCATGTCGAACAGTTCGACAGAGCATTCACCATTGTAGAGACGGTATAACACGCACAGACTACCAATATCTCTGCGCAGGCTCAGATGTTCGAGCCTGTCTGTAAGTCCTGGATCGTTAACAATACGAACGGCGCGTTTTTGTAGGGAGTCAAGTGGACCAAGCTGGTACTTGGGGGCTCCCGCCCACAAATGAGAGCAGTGTTCCAGATGGGGCCGCACTTGGGCCTTATAAAGCTGTAGTAGCTGCCCCGATGTGAAATACACTCAATGTGACTCCCAAATTGCACTTCGTTCGATATGTCAACGCCCAGGATACCGATACTCTTACCAATGGCAAGCGGAGTGCCCTGGAACTGTGGTGCTACAATGAATGGGGTTTTTTTAGCGGTGAACGCGCAGACTTGTGTCTTCGAGGGGTTGAACTGCACTTAATTAAGTCGACCCCAATCTGAGACCCGCTCCAGAGAGTGCTCGACTTCAGACACAAGTCTAGTCCTGCTTTCTTCGATAAGTATCCGAGAGGCATTTGCACGGCTTGTATAGTGTGCATCTCCCGTGCTATCATCCGCATAGCATTGAAAATTGGAGTTTTGCTCCAACATTTCATTGATATGCAGAAGAAAAAGCGTGGGAGATAACACAGAGCCTTGCGGCACACCAGCGTTGATAGGTAGTCTGTCTGAGCGTTGACCGTCAACTAAGACTTGTATAAAACGCTCAGACAGAAAACTGGCTGTCCAGTTGCATAGCCTCTCGGGAAGACCGTAATATGGCAATTTCGCGAGAAGTACCCCGTGCCAGACCCGGTCAAAGGCCTTAGCAATTTCCAGGCTTACAGCCAATGCCTCCCCACTCTTGTCCAAGGCGTGAGAGAATAGTGCGTGAGATATACTAGAAGATCACCAGCAGAACTGCCTTGACGAAAGCCATATTGGCGGTCACTGATCAGCTGATGATCCTCCAGGTACTGCAGCAGCTGTGTATTGATCACACGCTCCATGACTTTGCAGGTTATTGCTATGGGCCTGTAGTTGGCCGGATCACTGCGATCCCCTTTTTTGGGTATCGGATGCACAAGGGCTGTATTCCACGCAGACGGTACTTTTCCATGATCGTAAGAAAGCGAGAATAGGCGCGTCAGAACGGGGATCAGCTCGGGAGCGTACATCTCCAACACCACTGCAGGGACGGAATCCGGCCCACTCGACTTCTTGACGTCAAGGGATAACAGCGCTCGCCTGACGTTCTTCTGAGTGAATTTGACGTCAGGCTCGTCAGACGTAGAGCTTTCACAGCGCGAGATGGTAGGCGCTGTGTTACCCATGTCATCAAGAGTCGAGTTTGAGGCAAAGAGGCTGCCCAGGAGATCGGCTTTCTCTTTTGCCGTGTGGGCCAGGCTATCGTCAGTTTTTCGCAGTGGTGGGAACGATGACCGACAAAAATTCTATTCGATAGCTTTGGCAAGAGACCAATAGGCACGGCTCCCGGGAGAATGCCTCGTTAGCTTCTTGCCAACTCTAACGACATGCTTGGACTTTGCTCTGGCTATCCGCAGCTTTGAGGACCTGGAGGCAGCGTTGAGTACTCTCTTTAGGTCGGAGGCATTTGGATCCTTGCAGGCGTGAGTCACAGTCCAGGTTCTGTAAGTCTCCTGCTTATGGTTAGAAGCCACAGCACAAGACTTATCGAACCAGGGCTGATACCGTCCGCCAATGGATACAACAGAGTGCGGGATGAAACAATCCATACCCTGGTGTATCACATCGGTTACAGCTTCGGCGCACGTGCTCGGATCTTCCAACGAGAAACAAAGCTGCCTCCATGGGTAGGACGACAGGAACTCCCTCAGTCCATCCCAATCTGCTGACCTGTAATGCCACACTTGCCGTGTGGAGGAGGGCTGCAGAGGCGCCCGAACCGATAAGAGGGTTTTTGTACGTACCAAGCAGTGATCTGAGGATCCTAAAGGAGCCTCGATCACCACCTGATAGTTGGCAGGATGTGAGGTCAGAAGATCCAGCAAGGAGGCGGTGTGGCCCTCGACATCTGGTATCCGGGTGAACCCGGTTACGACTTGTGTGAGACCATTAACCAGCGCAAAGTCATAAGCTGTCCTTCCAGCGAAGTCAGTGATTCGGGAACTCAACCACTCCGTATGGTGTGCGTTAAAGTCGCCAAGAATCACCAACTACGCAGAAGGATGCTGTTCAAGCACCGTGTCGACCACCTGTTGGATGTGCTCGAACATGCGAGCTGTCTCCTTGTCTCCGCTATAGAACCTGTACACGCACGCGTAAATTCGGTTGGAACCACCGTAATCTACGCGCGCCCACAATATAGACAGGTCCTTGTCTTAAAAATGGTCAATACGGCGACAACAGACATCCTCTCTGACATACAGACATACCCCGGCGCGGCGAATAAAATTGTTCTCCAGAGTGTAGCCGGGGTAAGTACGAGTAAGCTAAGCAGTATCGAGCGGAGAGGATATATGTGTCTCCGTCAGAAAGAATAGGGCCGGCTTAGCCGTTTCCAGATGAAGATGGACGGCGTTAAGGTTGGTATGTAAACCCCTAATATTGCACATGTCCACAGTAAATGTGGGAGGGTGTCCGCTGAGAGAAGCCTACATTTTTTCTTTTGTTTAACCATTTTTGTTTTTTTGAAGCGTCGGGAAAGGGGGAGGATGATGTGTACCGCATTACTCACCCGACGAACAAAGTTGTCGGTGAATTAGACCATCTGCTCTCAGAGGTGGTGCAAATTGCTGGCCTGGGGGACGGGACCCCGATCCCCCCGTGCACAGGCGCCTGGCCCCACTCCGGTCTCTTACTCCGGCACGGCGACTGCACACGGGACTTTGCACCGGTTGGCGGGACAGCCTCCCAGGCCAGAGGTTAATAGTGAGTCCTGGGTTCGGGTCCCCTACTGACCGGCGGGCGGCAGCGAATACCGTTGAATCGGCTCTCCCTGGCCCCCAGGCCAACATGTTGCGTCTCTGAGCGCAAGACGTCCTTACACCAACCCGTCCGGGGGTGAACAATACGGTACACATCAGGGACGGGAAAGAGGAAGGGGGGGGGACTGGCTCTCAGGCTCGGAAGCCGGAACACGTCCAAAGACGCTTGGCGGCAGATTACGACCTGAGGGTGGTAGCTAGCCAGGCAGGCCCTTTAAGGGACCTTACCACCATGCAGGACACTAGGAAGGATAACACTGATAGTGTCGACCCAGCAACCATTTGCAACCAAAAAACAGTCGCCAGAGCCTTGTCTGTTGATCAGCAGGGTGTACCACGTGCAGGTTAGGTTGGCTGTGGCACCGAGATGGTAAAGGCGCCACTAACACCCCAAGTTCTGTACTACCAGTAAAAACACATGATCTTCGTTTTGTCCAAGTTTATTTTAAGGCACATTTGTGATTGAGAGACTAATTTTTCTATTCAAAATAAATAAAAACATTTTTTTTTAATTTTATGTATGTATCTTCACGCCAGGTCCCTAACGGGGTAGCCAGAGAGTGTAGAGCGCCAGATATCCCGCTCCTGACGTACCTCTCGTGCCTCGTTTACCTTCATCATTCTCTTCATATTCTAATCATTTTTAATTTTAAGTGTTTGAATTTGTAAATACATCTGTTACTTTATGAAAACGTACTGTTCTCAGGTATTCATACAGATATGTACTTAGTAGATTGTATTTTATAGTTGGTGGAGTGTATGAGAAGAAATAAAACCTAGTCCTTTGCAGGATATGTGTTATTAGAGGAAACAATAGCGAGGGACTATTGTACGCCACGCACTCGTGCTCTATTTATGCAAACCTTACTTACGTAAAGTACATCTTTGTATAGGTTTCTTTATATTATAATGTATTCAATTATTATATTCATACCTGAAAGAAAAACTTTGTATCCATTTTTATGATAATTGCGCGGACGGAGGAGTACATATGAAAGTTGAGGCTGTAAGCCCTCCGCACTCGTGTATTGCACGGTGAAGTTGATTAGTACCGTGTCGAGACGAGCCACCTACACAAGTTTATTAACAAAAATCTAAATAGCCATGCATAGGAATAGACAGAAGTATAATATGTTAGACTTTTTCAGGGTAGATACAAAAGCAATTGCACACAGATTGCAGATATACTGAATGCGAGTGCGAGAATATAAGGAGGTGCTATTAGAAGACAAAGGCTGGCCCCTACAGTCCCTAGCGTCTACAGCCGGCAGCCGGCAGCACACACTTATGATGATAGTTCGGATGACGCTTTAACAAACTCGGAACTTTCTTCGCGAATAATTTATAATGGTTAGCTCTGCCATTAAAGAACATCTGTAAAATTATTAATTTGAACTCCCTCAGTAGTTCAGTGACAGCCGGCCACTTCTACTGCACTGAGTTCGACTCCCGGTCGGGGGCTATCAGAGATAACGGTGTGAAATCCTTTATCTAAGGTTCTATTGGAAGTTTTGCCAATTTTTGGAAGTTTTCTAGTAACTCGGAGTTTGGTAATGTGCCCGGAAGATGTCAACAGGCTCGCCACCTATTACATGGGCGAAAACGTAACCGACAAATCGAGGGTATTTGCATGTATGCTTGTAAGCATGCATTTATCTCTGCCTACCCCTTCATAGACCTTGAATTCCACCCCTGAAACTCCACCAGTAAATTTTGAAAAGGGCATTACATAATCAGTCTGCCGAATGGAAGAATAATAATTCAGCATTATTATAATTATTATTATTCTGTTTTGATAGCAATGTACTCGTATGGCCTCATGATAACTATCACAGAGGTTAAACAAAATAGGCTTCAAGGATCGCAACGCATCTGTATATTAACACTTGTTTTTATGTAGATGTCTATACGCTGCAGTTGTCGCTTAACATCCATGTAAACTGCATACATACCGTTATAACATAAAAAATGCACTGCGCTAGATATAAAAAGGACTACAAATAAAAACATTATTCAGTTCTTAAGCTAGGTAGTAAACTAGAGGGAGTATGAGAGGGGTTCCCTGAAATAAAACTCCGAGCCTTTGTAGTGTAACTAGTTATTACACAAGACAATAGCGCGCGGACATTGTGCACGGTTGCGCGACGAGTGTGTGTGCCGCTTTAATATTACGAGTATATACACCTTGCTTTTATTTCTGCAAATTTTTTGTTGGTATGTAACGTAACTTCACGCCTGTAATCCCCGAAGGGGTAGGCAGAGGTAAATGCATGCATTCAAGCATACATGCAAACACCCACGATTCGCCGGTTACGTTGGTATGTAGAACTATATTTTTCTGTTTCGGAGTTTACTCTGTAAGAAACGATTTGAATTATAGGCCCAGCCACGCATCTGCATAAAAAATATGAGTATTAAATTAAGTAAAGCACAAAAGATGAGGCGTAAAGCGGTTCATGTAATTAATTATATGAAGGTACTCTGTGGTTACGCGCCATTCCTCCGCGACTTCGCGAGCACTGCGACCTAGCGGACGTAGCGGTCTTCTTGCGCACACCGAGAAAACTCCCGTCGTGTATCGGAGCTGACACACGCCTTTTAGGGTACATCATCTACACGTAAAGTGGAGCTGTATTCTTGGACGCGTTCCATGGTGCGGGGTATCGTTGAATAGGTCTTTAAAAATATTATGAGTTTGGGAAAATATTCCATCTATGGATCCGTAAATATGGTGCATCCCAAAAACAAAATGCAAAATGTTCAGTAGTAAATATAAATAGTTGGTAATAATTACTTATTCAGGAGTAAACATTATAATTATGAACGGTTATCGCGATCGGTTTAAGTATTGATGTAAATATTGTTACGGAGACATAATTTCTTTTATTATAGGTAAAGAGTAGCTTCTCAAAGCAATCTTTTTTCTATTTTCATCTCTCTTTTATTTACATTTCGACTGACAAAGAAAGAGTATTAAATGAATACATCCCGTCTAATGTGCATTTATTAAAAAAAATAAGGGTGAGGCTTCAGAAATAGTTACGAATGTACATCGAAGTTTTATATTTATAATTTTTCATGATATGCAATATCATAATGATCATAGTCGTCTTATCTATATATACGTGTACTATAACATTAATTAATATAGCATACAAACACAAGCGGTGTGCAAGTCTACTGCTTTACTCATATAAAAGGAAAAATGCAAGGATGATATCCAAAATAAGCTCTTTGTAGTGTAAGTACGTGACGTAACAAAAGGTCCCGTACCAAGAGTGTGTACGCTGCTTTAAAAATTATTACTTACTTTGCATAAAACTTTTATTTCCATTTTTTTGTGTTTTACCGTTAAAAATTATTCGCGCATTTGTTTTGTTTAGCATTATCTTGAACATGATGTGTTGCCGGGGTCTAATGCGATTTGGATGTGAGAGAATGTTTTTATTTACCATTTTAGGTATCCGTTACTTTTAAAGGTGATTCTCGAAATTGTTATACGTATCTGTTTGTGTCACAATTTACAACAGATTGCCTTGAAATCTATTTTCTTACCGTTATGTATACAACAAGCCACGCCGTAGGGCATCGATCGTTCGCAACGGAATTCATATACTTACAAGTATATTTTGTTGTATATAGGTATATTGGTAATAATATACACTGTAGTATATCACAGTACAGGAGATAATAAGGCAGAAAAACAATTGAGTAAAACGATAATGTAATATAATATTGTTTCAAGCAACAGAAAACAAAATAATACAAACAAAGAAAAACATAATATAAACAACATTAATTTATATTTATGTTACGTAATAATTATTTTACCTCGAGGCAAAGTCATCACGGAGACGAGATCAAATTATTAAAAAACATCTATTCGAATCACAATATAAATGAGATAGGAAAGCAATAATAAATCAAAGTTATAAAATATAAGATATCGTCGATATTGAAGCAGTGAGGTGTTTGTTCCCTCGGGGAGGTGCGGACGGGAGGGAGGGGTCGCTAGCCTTAGGGCACACGGGATCAAACTATGCTATGTTTTGTTTGAAATAAAATATGGAGAAGTTAATATAGTTCTAAGGGTTGACTGTTAGAGAATGTAAGCTAGAAATTAAGGTTCAAACTTTTATTATACTAATGTAACTACTATACTACTACGGAGGTAAGCAACGTCCTTGGGGTAGCCTAGCACGGATGGGACTTTCCGATGATAACGTGTCTGCAACTGTTACTTGAAAACACCTGCCCTGCTGAAAGGTGGCCACGATCGTGACTATTTGGCGAGGAGTAGAAAATGAGGACAGCTTGAATAGCAAAGCCGCGGTGACCGACGCAATCAAATGCTTTCTTCGTATCGAAGAGTAGGTACTTACTGTAAAAGATTAATTTGTTATTGTATGAGATTAAACAAAAAAAAACGTAATATATTTTTTAAATCCCATTATACATATAAGAGAAAGTAAAAGTACGTGTTACGTTTTCACAACCAAGCCACCGATTGTAATGGAATTTCAAATGGAGGTAGAATCTAACTCTAACAAAGGACGTATGATATGCTGTACCTACATACTTATCATCGTGAACTGTATTCTTATTTGCCATTCTCGTGACATTAAAACTGTTCCTTTCTCTTAGTTTCACCAAGGATTGGGACCTAAAACTATTATCTATGTACAATTGGCGTTCTATCGCCATACGATCTCTTCCAAACCACCAACTTACTCTTAGATACTTATTTATACGCACTAATCAATAAATTCGCCGATACAGGCCAATATCCGCTGCTATAAATGGAATGTTAAGTGCTATCGTTTTCAGGTGACATGACAGTTTTAGGTGAATGCAAGACAGCTAGGGCAAAAAGCATTTGCATCATTCCGTTATTGTAAGGCACAGTTCCGGAAAAACCTTTTTCAAAAAAAGACGTCACACCATTGGTTGGACACGGACGGCACTTCAACACAGCGCCACACCGCTGCTGCTTGCAAACAATGTTGTTTCCACTCATTAACTGTTACGTTTTAGTTCCAGTTTTGTTAGACAAACTACGATATAGCCTTTCGCACATTTCTCTGGTGTCATGTATGCCAGATAACAAAAATTACGTAGATTCCATGTGGCATGCAAACATCTTTTTACTAGCGGTAGAGCTCCAGTAACGGAGTTCGCGGGCGTAGGCACCACCGGAGGACAGCAGCGTCCTACGATAAAACTATCGCCACCGGGATCGCCACTCCGCAAGCCAAGCGTGACGAAAATGGCATATCCCCCCAGATGTTGTATCTATTATTATCCCACTGTAGACATATTTAGGGGAAGCTTTTGTCCAGCAATAGACGTCTTTGTTCGATTATGTGCATGAATACAGTACACTCGAGCCTTAAATGTCATAAAATGATAAAATAAATGTAAAATAACATACAGTGCTCAACAAGGTATTTACTGGTGGTACAGCTCCAGTGATGGAGCTCGTGGGCGAAGCCACCACCGCATTACCTAATCTACTTACCGCTAAATGATGGTGTTCAGCACTATCATGTTCCGGTCAGGTGGTACTGTACGGCCCTGTAATTTTCGGCATAGAGGCATAATACCTTAGAGCTCGGGGCCATTCAATTTCATTGACTTTAAGTTTTCATTTAGTTCATCGTCTTTTATGAGCAATGTTAACTGTAAATATAGAAAATGTATACTTAACTAACTTTTTATACGACAAAGCTATTGCTCCGTCCAACAGTACAGTGTTATTAGCGCAGTACCATATTCTCTGGCAGTACAACAAGACTGGCTCTTATAATAACGAACGTATCAACCCGCGCGCTGGCAAATGACTGCCGCTGCTGCCAATCTATATGTCAGATAACCGACGAACTATTACTATTAACCATATTTATTTATACCACCAAGTCATTTGACTTGCTGTAAAATTCCAACCAACTACATGAAATGTTTAATCATAAATATCCTACATTCGAACAATTAGAAAACCTAGCTGGGTTCGTGTCGATATATTTTTGTACGACAAAGCGATAGCTCCGTCCAACAGTACCGACTATCTTATTAGCGCAGTGCAGCAAAACGAGCGCTCAAAATAACGAACGTATCGACCCGCGCGCTGGCAAATAACTGCCGCTGCTGCCAATCCATGTGCCATATAACCGACGAACTACACTTAAACAGGTACATGTAGGAACATTTGGAAATGTACGTACGAATCTTCACGCCACTTGTTTGAAAATGTTGCCTTTTAGAGGTTCCATTTCATATTGATGACAAAGGTATAGGTACGACATTTATAGAAACATAGCTGTGTCCTGAAGAGACAAAGGAAGGAAAAAGCTTTTCGAGTGCTCTTAGTATAAAAGCCTCTTCGAATTCTAAACTCTGTATTGGTGGTAGTGGCCAACTAACGCAATACTCTCACACCCATGACCGCAAATAATTCAAAAGTGTTAATGCATGAAGAAGAGTGAAGAGAAAGTTTAAAGCTAAGCGTCAGGATATGAAAAACCTACCGCCCGCTAGTACAGTCTGTAAACCGAACAATAGCGGTCGAACCATTCCAGTTGGCTGTAAGGATATATCACCGGTCCAGGACGGCAGTAAGGACAGCAGCGTCCTACGATAAAACTATCGCCACCGGGATCGCCACTCCGCAAGCCAAGCGTGACGAAAATGGCATATCCCCCCAGATGTTGTATCTATTATCATCCCACTGTAGACATATTTAGGGGAAGCTTTTGTCCAGCAATAGACGTCTTTGTTCGATTATGTGCATGAATACAGTACACTCGAGCCTTAAATGTCATAAAATGATAAAATAAATGTAAAATAACATACAGTGCTCAACAAGGTATTTACTGGTGGTAGAGCTCCAGTGACGGAGCTCGTGGGCGAAGCCACCACCGCATTACCTAATATACTTGCCGCTAAATGGTAGTGCTCAGCACTATCGTGTTCCGGTCAGGTGGTAATGTACGGACCTGTAATTTCTGGCACAGAGGCATAACACCGTAGGCCTCAGGAGTGATAACGCATCTGCATTTTTTACCTTGGTCTTTGTGAGGGTGTCTATAGGCTGCAGTCATCACAGCGTGAACTGCATGCTGGTTTGGCACTGCCATCAAATAAAAAAAAAATAAAAAAATTGCACATCGAGCTTATGAAAGTGGCAATCGGCTAGTTTCGACTTTGTAGCGCGTTATCTCTGCTGCACACTGCCTACGCAAGCAGTGATAGTCCGGTATTGATCAAAACTTGATCAAAATGGTGGACAAACGTCAGATAGTTAAGATGCGAAAGAGATAACGCTCTACAGGCCCAAAATAAGCCGAGTCTCCTTCTTAAGGTCGATGTGCAATATTTCTTATATTGATAAGGGATTCTTACATTTTACAGTATCCTATTATATTAATGATACTGTCTCTGACCTCTGAACTATTAAATATCAGGACATTTGGGTTCTCGGTTTATAAAGATGACACGGGTAATCATTCAAAGGGGTCATCTCGAAATTTTGAAGAAGTTATGGTTCACGTCCTGTAATAATATATATAAATATTTTTTGTTAAAACTAGTAAAAACTAATAATGTTGTGAGTACTACTCCTTGAACAAAATACAAATATTTAAATTCCACAGACTTATGTAAAGCCGTACAAAAGGAGTAACGTAAGCCTCTCATAGCCCGTGTCATACCCTGGAAATGGTGTACAAATTTACTGAAAATTCACCCTGGATTTATTGTTGGTTCCTTAAACTCACATAAATATCATATAATAATCCACGGAGAGTCGGCGCTTTCGTTGCAAATTGCTGGCAATTATGATAAAATGGTCAGAATGGTGTTGAATAAAATATAAGTGCTACTGCGCTATCAATAAGCAAGTGCCATTTGCTGATGTTTGCTCAGAATAAGATGGATGGATGGACACTGAGTCCTGCCATTTTAATATGTATATGCGCGCACGAAGAAAACGAAAGATACTTACACAGCTATTTCTTTTTAATTATTACGTAAGTTACTAATTACGACATAGGCACTACACTACTTCACATACGGGTAAGAAGTTTAGGACTCCATCGTGAACAAACAACGTGACACATAATATATATTTAGATTATTCGTAACGTTAGTAGGTATCTTTATAAAAGGGAAATAAAAAACAAAAATGTAACTTCACGCCTGTAATCCCAGAAGGGGAAGACAGAGGTAAATGCATTCATTCAAGCATACATGCATGCAGACACCACGATTCGCCGATTTTCGCCCATGTAACATGTGGCGAGCCCTTTGACATCACCGGGCATATTACCAAACTCCTAAGTACTAGAAAATTTCCAGGAAATTGATAAATCCCAGTAGAACCGGAGATAAAGGATTGTACACCGTTATCGCTAATAGCCCTCGAACCGGGAATCCACCCTAGCGTAATAGTAGTGGCATGCTACCACTAGGCTGCTGCGGCAGTTATTTTCTGAGCAAATTAAAATATGATTGTATAGTATAACGTCTTTCATTGTACAACCAGCAAAACATAACAATGTTAAAAGTGGGTGTCTTAATATTATATAAGGAAAAATTATTTGAATATTTAAACAGCAAAAGCGTAAAGCCGCACAAAGTAGTAACCTAAGCCTCTCACGACCCGTGTACCCCGGAAATAATATACAATTTTAACCAAACTTTCACCCTGAATACATACCTTTCATTTAAGATTATGCTCACATAAATATCCACAAAGAGTCCGCGCTATCGTTGCAAACTGCTGGCAATTATGACAAAATGTTAATGACGACGCGGACGTTGAGTAAAATATAGGCGAGGATGCACTATTAATAAGCAAGCGGTAACGTTTTCGTAGGTTTTCGCGAGCTTCATACATTGTAGAAATTAAACTTGCGGATTTTCTCGCGTATACAACACTCCCAAACTTCTTACACCCGACGTTTCGGTCGCTTTCCAGCTACCGTATTTGCTGATATGTTTGTATATGGCTCTGTAATTTCCGGCACAGAGGCATAACACCTTAGGCCTCAGGAGTGGTAACGCATTTGCACTTTGACCTTGGTCTTTGTGTGGGTGTCGATAGGCTGCAGTCATCACTTAACATCAATGTGAACTGCATGCTTGTTTGCCACTTCCAGGACATAAAAAAAGAAAAAAGATGGATGCAGGGATTGCCATTAAGTTATGGTTAAAGTGTTCCTTGTTGTTCGAAGTGTTCCTTGTTGTTCGAAGTGTTCCTTGTTGTTTGAAGTGTTCCTTGTTGTTTGAAGTGTTCCTTGTTGTTTAAACTGCATCAGTCTACTGATAGCAGGTTTCTACTTTTACGCTGGAGTCCTAGGTCTGATTTCCAGATCGAGAGGTAGGTGACTGCCATTCAGAATTTCCCATGTAGGTACGAAAGGCCTTGTAATTTACTACACAGAGTCGTTACACCTTAGGCTTTAGGAGTGGCAACGCATCTACATTGAATGCTCTGCTTTCGCCAGAGAATACACGGTTGCATTCATTTATTTTTTCTTGTTTTGTCACTCAAGTTGGGTAATTTTGGTGAATTTCATAACAAAATACAGTTTTAAAAAAAACTGGACAAGTGCGAGTTCGACTCGCGTGGTGAGGGTTCCGTAATTTAAATAAATGTTTTCGAATATATTACAGATTTAAAATGCAGGGACATAGCGGTTACGGTGGTACCGGCAGGGGGGGTTATAATATTAAGAATTTTCGATTTAATTTGAATACTCAAATTTCTTATAGGTTTTCCAGTTATCTATAGGCAAAGAACTATTTTTCACATTTTTTTCAAAATTTTGTGTTCAGTAGTTTTCGGAGATAGGGGGGGGTGGGAATGGTCAATTTTCGTAGTTTTTCTTAAATAACTTCAAATTTGTTTATGCAAAAATTATAAAAAAATATATATCTGAGATGCCGACAACAACCTCTTTCATTTGATATGTCACACGACACAGTTTACGATTTTTTTTTTTAATTTTCTGATTTACCCCCTCAAAGTGGCCCCCCTGTTTAAAATTTATTATTTTACTTGACGTGTTCATCTTTGGGTCACCAATTCACCAATTTACATATATTCATTAAATTTCAACTCAATCGGTCGAGTAGTTTCGGAGCAAATCGGCTGTGACAGACGGACAGATTTTCCTTTTAAGGTACGGAACCTATCACGGAGCCATACATTACCATCAAACCGGAACACGACAGTGCTGAACACGAGATTAGATAACGGTAGATAGATTAGGTAATGCGGTGGTGCCTGAGCCTGCGCCAGCGAGTCCCTCCACTGGAACTCTACCACCAGTAAAATTCCATTGCAGCTGCCGATTACCGGTGAAGTAAACTGGCGGCATCACGAGATGAGCCGCCTTAATACGTCCAAATTAAAAATCAAGTCACTAGAGGTCTACAATCAGTTAGTCTGATTACTTTATTCCCCCAAAACCTACTTGAGCTAATCCCATCCCGGCGAGCTCTCATTTCGCGGTGACTTCACTGGAAATCCAATCAATCTTTGATCTGTACGTTGTTTCAATGAAAATTACGCTTGACAGCCTTCATCTACATTCAAATTAGGGATCAAACAAAAATTGTACCCACAGGGGGGAGGGGTGGTGAGGCAATCTTTATTATACGGACCAGCACAGGTATGGAGGATTGGATGAAATTATACAGAACCTTGTTTACCCTTAAATTTAAAATATTCCTTTTTTATGTCGGCTGTTCTACGATTCAAATGTTCAGGAAACAAATACAGGTAGGAAAGAGTAACAAAAAACTGTCTAATTTAAATAATGAGACACATGTGCCATGTTATAACTTGTGATAGAGCGCAGGAGCTCGAGGGCATAGGCACCACCGCATTACCTAATCTATTTGCCGCCACATGGTAGTGTTCAGAACTATCGTATTTCGGTTAGATGTAACAACGTATGTCTAAGAGGTGGCAATGCGTTTTCACCTCTGATTTTGCTGCTGTCATCACTTAACATCAATGTGAGCTGCATGCTTGTTCGCCACCTTCTTAACATAAAAAAAAGTTTCTTTAAAAACATCCACCAAGATAGTCAAATAGGGATTCTTAAATTTTGCACGCGTGCCGGACGGCGCACACGGTGCGTTAATATTATTACTGCGACTCTTCAGCCGGGAACGGAGATGCAATAAAATCCAGGTGTGAAGGTAAAGTAGGGGTAAGGGGGTGGGGGGTGGAGTAACTGTCCGTAACTTCGTCCACGTGTTTCTTGGTCTTGACACTAAAAGTATCCTATGATATCAAAATTCGCCCAACGATTTAGTCATGAAAGCATAGAACACAGACAGAGTAACTTGTACTTCTATAGTAATGTATGGATTTGAATACAATATCTTGTGCGACAACCCTAACGATGCAGACGTATGGTATAAACATAATCATATAATTCTATTGTGGGTTCAGCCGTTCATCCTTTAGATTAGGTAAGAATTAACTGACCCATTTTGTATCGCCTGATGTATCATTGTGATTTGGTCGCTCATTTTGTTCGTCTTTCTTTCTAAATGTAATTTATTAGACTCACGGCAAAGATGCTAGCAAATTGAGATATATATCGTGATGTATAATAGGCTACGTTTTTCGAAGTGTTCGCGTGTCTAATTATTTCCTTTCGTTGGAGTATAATTCCAGTGAGGAAGGTACTCGAGAGTGTAGGTTAGAAAAAGTTATATATCTTCAGAATTAAATTTAAATCATTTTATTATTCTAGTTTTATTATTTTTTTTTTTCAATAATTTTATTAATTATTAGTCCTAATATTATTAGAATTCACACATCTCTTTATCAACGTCACTAAGATTGCAAATTTTAGCAGGATCTACGAATCAAGACTACACAATTCCTGGATGACGCTCTACCATGTACGTTCTACATATCGAGTTGTAATGAAGAAGTGACTTTAATCTTTGGGTAATATAAACATTTGCAAATAATCCAGGATCGGTTTCATATCATCAGATTTCATAGTATTCGCCAGCAGCTTATGATTCATTTTGAAGCATCACATGTAAGCCAATCCTTTGCAAAAGCACACTTTACAATTTTAGTTTTAATTTAATGTGTTAAGATGTACGAGTATGTAACCCTAGCAATGTAGACGGGCAAATATACTGTACGGGCACAATCTAATAGCTCCATTGTGGGCTTAGCGTTCATCCTTCAGATTAAGTATTTTCTGATCCATTCTGTGGGCCGTCATGTATCATTGTAATTCGTTCGCTCAATTGTTCACCTTTGTTATTGAATAGAACTACACAGTAACAATACGTTGTTTCGTGAAGCATGGAATTGCTATGTGAAAGCCTTATTCGTACTACATTGAGCTTATGGGATTATCATTGTTAACATATTACGTATGTAATTCTGTTACTGTGATGTATAAATTCTAGTTTACGAGTGGTAGAAGTTCCGTGTCTGAGCTCAATGACGCATGCACAACCGTATTACCTATCTGCCACAGAGTGGTAATATTCAGTATCATTGTGCTCCGGTTACGGTTATAATGGGAATGTGTGAACGCGTTATATATCATAGAAGCCAAACATAAACTGCAGTATTCACTTACAACCTTGCTATTAGCTAGTAGACTTAGCTCGGCAGCATTTGCTGTGAAAAAGATTAGACTATTAACAGACGTCGAGACGGCTCGCCTTGTTTATTTTAGTTATTTTCACAGTATAATGTCCTATGGCATTTTGCTATGGGGAAATTCCGCCGACGTCAACACTATTTTTTTACTGCAAAAGAGAGCTGTCCGGGCTATCTACGGGTTGAGTCCGAGGGTATCTCTTAGAGATAAATTTAAAGAAATAAATATTCTGACTGTAGCTTCGCAATACATTTATGAAAATGTATTATATGTCCGTAAAAACATTAATGAGTTTCCTACAATAGGTAACAACCACAGTATAAATACTAGGAACAAATACAAGTTGTCCATGCATGCAACGCGGCTGAATAGGGTCAGTAATTCTTTTAGAGGTCAATGTATACGGTTCTTTAATCAAATCCCCAAAAACGTTCAAAGTCTATCGATCAATAAATTTAAGAAAGTAATGAAAGAACGTTTATATAAATGTAATTACTATAAGACCAGTGATTATCTTAATGATAATACGTCTTGGGATTATAGCGATCGCTGCCAGGCTATTTCATGATCCTGTGATTTCGTGTATTCTGTAATTAGTATCTACTATTGTTAAGGGTTGAATAATGTGAATACCCTGGCTGAAAATGAACTCCATCTTTTATTTTGCCGTATGCATATCCGGAACAGTCATGCACGCTTAAATGTCTTTGCCTTTGGCGGCGTCGTGTGGCGGGTTGCTCACTTCCCTCTAAAATGGTCGAGGAGGGCAATGGCTGTCACATGCGTCATACTCGTGAACGGGTGCTGTTGGTGGGGACTGGTCTGTTCTGGTTTGCAGGGGCTACATCACATTTAGTAGATAGCAGTTTATTTGCATCTATGCTATGGACGTTGACATTATTTGATTTTTCACGATAATCTGTACTAGATTTAAGCTCTCATTTAAAAGAGCTCTTACTGAGTTTGTTGGGTAGCGGAGTTCTTCTCAGTAGTGACTGCACTTGGAACTCTGCTAAGTGAATAACATTGATCTTGACGAATAAGTTTTTCTTTTTCTTCATTTATTATCATTGAAGGAATTGAAAAATTTTATGATTATTATGTTTTAACCAAATAGTTTAAATTTTAATTTTTAATTTACTATTAATATATGATTTTGCTTTTACTATATGTAATGGTTATTCGCTCTAGGTAGTTTATGATTTATTGACGTTTTGAAAGTATCTGTAAAGATCTATTCGAAATAAAAATATTTTCTATTTCTATTTCTATAACCAAAATTGACAGTATTGGTTTTAATTGACTTCTCCAATGCATTCAATGCTGTAGACTACGACATTCTTATTACTATCCTCATGCATGTTGGCGCCTCATCGCTTGTTCAGGATTGGTTTTCGGCTTATCTTCACGGTCGCCAGCAGGCGGTTCGCATTGATCGGGATTTATCCGACTGGTGCGACTTAACCTCTGGTGTTCCGCAGGGCGGCATTCTCTCACCTCTCTTGTTTTCATTATTAATTAATTCTTTATCTTATTTTCTGAACTGCTCCTACCATTTGTATGCTGATGATTTGCAATTGTATGCACAGGCTGATCCGGACAATTTGAATATTGCCATTTCCAATTTAAATAATAATCTTGATTTAATTTCTCAATGGTCTAAAAAATTCGGTATCTCAGTAAATGTTAGTAAGTGCCAGGCCATCATATTAGGCAGTTCTTCATTTATTAATAGAATTGATGAGAATCAACTTCCACATCTTCTTTTCAATAATATTGTGATGATGTTTGCTTTCCGGATCTTTTCCAGGACCTTCTAAATAAATTGGATCAAATTTTAGATAACTGCATTCGCTTTATTTACGGACTTCGTAAATACGACCACGTTTCGTCTTTTCGTTCTAAGTTTAAGTGGCTTCAGGATACTCTGCTTATTATTCTCCATATTAAACGATCCTAGTTTCCTGATTATCTTAAACTGAATTTTAATTTTCTGGGCGACTCTCATAGTCTTAATCTCCGTTCGTCGGAATCTCTATCTCTTGAAATTCCTTCTCACAGAACTAGTTTCATGGCCAACTCTTTCACAGTTTCGGCAATTAAGCTCTGGAATTCGCTACCCGTGGACATAAAAAGGAAAGCTCCGTGATTATTATCTTAAAATGCTTTGAGTTTTTTTCAATAAAGGTTTGAATTTGATATTTCATTCTTACGTTGGTTTCATAATCAGACATATATATGTATGTATATATATATATATATATATATATATGTATAGTATCATTTGTATTGTATATATAAGATATATATATGTATATATATTTGATGTAGGTATATATTTAATTATATCATTATTAAGTATGTGTATCCTGTATACTCCATTATATTACTCTAATTGCTCTGTAAATTACTTTCAAAATGACTATTATGGCTTTTTATATATTCTTGAGGCGTTTCCAAATGCACTACAATTCTTCGTTTTCCACACAACCCATAGGTCGACTGGTAGAGAATGCTTTCTAGCATTAAGTCCACCTCATGTACTTTTTTATGCAGAAAGTTTAAATAAATAAATATAAATTGTTTACCTGTTTCCCAATTTACCATTTTTACACCATCGTTACATCAAATAATCACTTAGCATAAGTACCGTACAAAATCCATGGTTTGGTATTTTATGTGGCATAGTACCTACACCCAAAATAGTCACTTACAATCAATATAAACTACGAAATTGTTAGTCCATATCATCAGAAAAAATCTAAAATTAATATTTTATAGTTTGAATTCCACGCGACCGCATGCACAAACATTTTTATGTCCTTACATTCAGTTATGAGAACATTATCAAAATTTATTACTCCCTTTTAAAAGGTAGTCCAGTCCTAGCAATCCAGGGAGATGTGGACAGAGATAATGTACGAACACAATGTAATAGGTACATTGTTATTGTATTAAGGTTCTATTTCGCTTAACTCGAATGCTTATATAAACGACGACCCGGTTAGTCCAGCGGTTTGAGATGACCGTTTGATTCGAAAGGTCGCGGGTTCGATCCCCGCACCGGGACAAATATTTGTATGGCCTACACACAGACCAATCAGCCTTTTGGTTCCATAGACGATGGGCCTACAGATATTTGTTTTGGGTCTGGGTGTTTGTGTATGTGTTGTATGTGTACAACGGCAACCACGACACAGGTTAATACCTAACTAGCTGTTGCCCGCGGCTTTGCCCGCGTGGGTGTCGTTTTATAATCCTGAATTTTCTTTATTATAAGCCTCACGGAGCCCGAGACCTTTCCAACGAATGCAAAACCGTGGAAATCAGTTCGTGCGTTCTGGAGTTATAGCGTCAGGAAGGAAAACCCGACTTATTTTTATAGTATAGATGTCGGGCTGTGAGTGTAAGCGTATTTTATTTATTTATTATAGTATCTAATTTTGTTGGGTATGTTTACGTAACCGGCGAATCATGGGTGTTTTTGTATGATGCATGTATGCTTGAATGCATGCATTTACCGCTGCCTAACCCGTTTTTACTGTACATATAGTAGGAGAGATACTGAACCGCCTAAGTAACGTTGGTCCTGTAATGCTAGATATTTTTGTAGGAATGAAACATACATGCTAATTACAAAAACCATCGCCTGGCAAGGATCAACCCGTAACGTCATCTGGATTTCTGATGTGAAAAGTTACTTCCATATTTTAGATCTGGCTCGATTGCGATCATTTATGTTGCGTCTTAAAGTTTAATTTTTGTGTGTTCGGATATATAAAGAAAAACACTATGCGTTTACTGCAAATGAGCGACTCAATCGTATATCAATAGCAGGCTAATTGATGTACAATTTACATTACATGATACGCTCGCATATAATTTATTGAATTCGTCCTAACAATTTCATCGTCATGGAAACACTTCCGTTGTCATGGAAACACCACTACAAATATAAATAAGACGCAACTATTATGGTCCCAAAACTATGGCTGCCAGATCTAAAATATGGAAAGTAACTTTTCTCATCAGAAATCCAGATGACGTACAGGGCTGAACCATGCCAAGCGATGGTTATCGTACTTAGCATATTATGACTCATCCGTACAATTTTTTTTAAGCTTATAGGCGTTCCGATACTCGAAGGGTTGATTAGCTCTTGGACCACTAGGCCGGTATTAAGGAAAAGACTTTTTAACTGCACGATGTTTTAATTGCGACTGATTTCAATACATTTTTTAGTAATGACCGTAGGGATTGTACTCGTATGATACAACACATTCATTTCGCGACCTACATAGTTTTTTTTTATGTTATGGAAGTTGCGAACAATCATGCAGTTCACATTGAAGTTAAGTGCTGACTGCAGCCTATAGACACTTACACAAAGACCAGAAGTCATAATGTATATGCGTTATCACTCCTGAGGTCTAAGGTGTTATGCTTCTGTGCCGGCAATTACAGGGCTGTACATTACCACCTGACCGGAACACGATAGCGCTGAACACTACCATTTAGCGGCACGTACATTAGGTAATGCGGTTTTGCCTACGCCCGCGAGCTCCATCACTGGAGCTCTACCATCAGTTACACTGTGGGCTTAGCGTTCATCCTTCAGATTAACCAAGTATTCTTTGATCCTTCTGTAGACAGACATAACATGTATCATTGTAATTCGTTCGCTCAATTGTTCACCTACGTTATTGGTTATATTGAATATAATAATGCGGTAACAATGTGTCGTTTAGTGTAGCGTGGAATTGTTTTTTGAAAGCCTTTTTCGTACTCCGCTGAATTCTCGAGATTATTATTGTTAACGTGACTTATCTTATATCGCTCGTGTAGTTCTATTTTGAAAGGGTAGTTACAGACGCACCTGATCCATGCATCAGATGGTCTACCTTATCTTCTACATACAATTCGGCTTTTTAACCCTCTCCTTTTTTGTAAGTTCCTATATCAAATATGTAAAACATTAGCACTAACTAACTGCCTCAGTAGCCTAGTGGTAGCAGGCCACTACTACTACGCTGGAGTCCTGGGTTCGATTTCCGGAAACTCGAAGGTGTAGCGAAAACCACAATACTATATGTGCCTGCCACTACATCATAGTACTTAGCCCTGTTTATTCCGGTCAGGGCCCGTGTCATATTATTACAATGCAGTTTAAGCGCTGCCAAAATTAAAAACAAAGACGTATTTAACTTACGTAATATAAATATATCGATAAGTTGTTTCCATCTTATAGTCCCTAAGAGTTATTTTTTGTTTTACGGGTGAAAGCATTGGCTTTCATTTATTTGGTTTAAATATAAGACTCACGACAAAAAAAAATCCGGCGGACAGAGCGCCAACGACTACTGGATACCGAGTAGCTCTACCTATTGTATAACTTCAACTCAACGGTTTAAAATGAAGTAAGATTTTGATTACACTTATGAACTTACTTGTGATGACCCTGATATAAAATGTTATCAACCACTTTTATTTCAACAAACATATCAAATTCAAAAGTATTTCTGAAACAAACTAACGAGCAAAAGATTTGTCAAAAGCAAACTACATAACAGAGGACAGATGGATATGTCTGCTTTCCAGAATTCCATGAACACAATATTACAAGAGGAAGATATCTTGTTATGATATGTTACTTTGACAAAAATGTTTGTAATAAAATAAATGTGGTTAGGTTAGTGACAAATTCAACATTTTATTTAGCGGTGATTTCACCCAAAATGTATGGTTTGAGGCGAAGCCTGTAACCCTAAAAGCTGTCACAGAAAGTAAGTAGGTATTTGTTCTGGTCGGATAGAACTTTCTGCTCGGTTTGGGTGGAAGGGAGCTTGAGCCCCTCAGCCTTACTATCCACTAATGCACAATGAAAGTAATCTGCTGGTGATAGAGTCCTAGTGTAGTGGGACAGTGGGACTCAAGGGCGTATCCGCATTACCTAATCTATCAGCCGCCAAATGATAGTTTTCAGCACTCTGTGTGTGGCCCCGTTATAATTATGTTTCCCACTTACGTCACATAAAAAGTAACCCAAAACTATTTTAAATTGTGGTCATATATGCAACAGCACACACCACAGCCTTTATCAAAAAAATGAAGGCGTTCAGTAGTTATACTTATTATATATTCTCACACAACATAACCTGGAAGAGAAAAACCTACATCTTAACATAGTTACCCCATAGCCCATCAGTCACACACGCCATACACAGAACAAAAATCTATTATAATATAAGCTTCGGTTCCAATATTTTATTTATTTATTTATTTATTTACTCTTTTTATGCACGAAGATGGTGTACATAAAGGCGGACTTAATGCCACTAGGCATTATCTCCCAGTCAACCTTTGGGTTATGAAGAGAGCGACGATGTAGGTGCAAAACGGGTCTAAATTTAGAAATTATGAGTGGAAAATGGATGGTTAAATAATTGTATTAATAAATATATTATATAAATAGATATATAATAAAAATTACATATATAAAGCAACTATACATATGGTATATATAATATAGATTATATATATATACAAACACATACATACAATTCAAATCAAATATTTTAAGGAAAATCCAACGATGAATGCCAAACTTGTGACTTCTAAGAAAGTAAATTCAAATAGTGTTCTCTAATTTTCCGCTTGAAGGTGAATTTACAAGTAGATTTTCTGATAGCCACGGGAAGTGCGTTCCAGAGCTTTATTGCCGAGACGGTGTAAGAGTTGGATACAAAACAAGTGTTGTGAGAGGGAACGGCCAGGATAAGATTTTCCGAAGAACGGAGATTAAAATTATGACCAAATAGGTCGAGTTCTGTCTGATGGTGGGGTCAAAAGTCTTAGGAATCGGCGTGCATGTATGAAGAGAATGATGAAGGTAGACGAGGCACGAGAGGTTTGTCAGAACCGGGATGTCTGGCGCTCTACACTCTCTGCCTACCCCGTTAGGGACCTGGCGTGAAGATACATACATACATACAATCGCCCAGTGTTTGAAAATTAATGTTGAGATAGTTAGGAGAACGTGGATCATGAATAACATTAAACAATGAGGAAAGTATTCTAACAGATCTTCGCTGACGAATGGGAAGCCATTTAAGTTTGGCGCGATATGAGGAAATATGATCAACAATATCAATATGTATGAATGTTTCCGGATAGCTAATGTGTTATTTGAGTAGAGTTAATGAATGCGGCACTTGCGATCGATCATGTCGTTAGGCCGCGATACACGTCCATCCATCATTCTTAGTTTTGCTGCATAATCGGAATCAAGTATGATTGAGTTCTCAGAATCTCACGAAATCCATTACTTATCGATTCATTCTCGTGAAAATGAAGACACAAAACAACGGGGTGCACTCTGGAAGAGCCGGCAGAATTGAAAACTTGAATATTAACGTTGTACATTTTTACCACCACTACAACATTCCGTGACTACAACCTTCAAGTTTTTGACATCAGCAAATCTAACATCGTTTTTTAAAAACATTCTTTCTTTGGTACTGGTACTTATCTAGATCCATTCACAAAATTTGAAAAATTGGTACTAGAATGTTAACGAAGTTCTTGCTTGCCATTAAGAAAATCATTGCTTTCTGCAAAGAAGAAATATCTATGTATAACTTAAAACAACTAACAATCTAAGGTTTGCAGAACTAATGAGCTATTTAAAAAGATGATCTTTTATGTAATGGAAGTAACAATCAAGCATGCAGTTTACATTGATGATAAGTGATGACTCCAGCCTATAGACACCCACACAAACACCAGATCTCTCATTGCATCTCTTAGTTTGTAGGCAAGGCTCTATTGAAAATTTTATTTTAGTATCCCTTGGACGTCTACCTGCAAGATGGACCGACGACCTAGTGAAGACTGCAGGTACCCGCTGGATGCACGTAGCTTCCGATCGGTCGGCATGGAGGTCATTGTCAGGGGGCAGGCCTATGTTCAGCAGTGGACGTCCTATGGCTGATATGATGATGATGATGATGATCCCTTGGGAGACTACGGTATACATAAATGTTCTATAGAAATGTTAGACCATTAGACATTTATTTTGAACGTAATACATATATAAGATAGATAATATTTAAGTATACGAAATCATATTTTTTCTGTGTCGCATGACAAATTGAAGGTGTACACGTGTAAATCCAAGTCAATGTATGCAAAAATTGTGAAATTTCCGTCACGTCGAGCGAGGGACGGAAGGGCGCTAGACAAACTGGAGCTGATTTGGTTTGTATGCGCAACATTTTATATTTTTTATTTTATACAATGGAATGGGGCAACGTATATGTCGAAGAGCCTTTCAATAAATCATCTATTCTATACATATAACAAAACTGTTACTGGAATATGTCTAAACAAAGCAGATATTGAAAACAAAAATTAAAGATGTATGTTTTTTTTTTTTTTTATGTAATAAAAGTGGCAAACAAGCATGCAGTTCACATTGATGTTAAGTGATGACTGCAGCCTATAGACACCCACACAATGACCAGAGGTCAAAATGCAGATGCGCTGCCACTCCTGAGGCCTAAGGTGTTATGACCTCTGTGCCTGAAATTACAGGGCCGTACATTACCACCTGACCGGAACACGATAGTGCTGAACACTACCATTTAGCGGCAAGTATATTAGGTAATGCGGTGGTGCCTACGCCCGCGAGCTCCGTCACTGGAGCTCTACCACCAGTATAAGGCCAGCGGACGCAAAACTGATTTTTCGTTTAGTTCTTATCTGTATGACTGTCCGTCTATCTATTCATCTGTAAGATTGTACGTGGATATCAAAAAAGCTCCTGAATGAAATTCCACAGTCACATTACACAAGGTCTAATTTAAAAGGCAAGTTTCGCATTAAGTATTTAGACAAAATATTTCGAAAGTTATCTTTTGATCCTCGTTCCGTCAAATAAAACATTGTTATAACGGCGTGCGGCAGGTGAACTGTTTTTTTGATAAGCTGATTTATAACTTCATAAATATTTCATGCGTTTGACTAATGCCCATGAACCGCGATCGACGCGCATTCATAAATACGTCACGATTGTTTAAAATATACCCAGAGATATGCAATATTATTTATATCTTTCAATCCGTATGGAATCAAATAAAAAATATGAAAATGAAATTATGTAATCCAATAAAGTATGAGGCTGTGCATTCATGGTTTCGTTGGACATGGAGCATTACAATGTTACAAATAATATTTGTGTATTGAAATTTCTGACAATATTTAATACTTGAGTACAAACAAATGAATTGTTAACTATGAGAGAAACTAACGCGATCTTTTTTACATTCTCCTCAACAACAACGAATGATTAACAACAAAAATATTATTACATAGAAAAACCCAATTAAGAGGTCGGATGTGTGCACGCGATGTTCACTGAACATACTGAACATGTATTGCAGGCGATATGGTAACTAAATATTGTACTCCAAACAAAAGGAAGCGGGGACTGCACAATAACAGTACATTGCTGTGACGTTGTCCGACCCCCGACCCCCCGACCCCGATCCTTGCGACCGCCCGCAGCTACAGACCGAGACCTAACACCGTTATGGAAACTTGTATTCCCAGTAAGGGACACAAATTACATCTTTAATAATATTCTAAAGCTGAAGAGATTGTTTGAATAATTGAATAACTATATGATGGTTTAACGCGTTCACCAAGAGTTTACTGAGTTTTTTTTACTAGAGTTACTTTTTTGAGTTTTGGTTCTAAAATATTTTATTTTTGAGTTATACAGTCTATTTATTGAACAAGGCTTTACTATTTAAAAACGGAACACCGATGAAGAAAAACAAGAAAAAACATTTCTTTCACGCGAACGAAATCGCGGACTCGGCTAGTATTTGTATGAAATGCCTAATGCTATTATCAATAAAACATACTTATGTCTACACATCATCGTTTCTTGTGAAAAATAAAAAAAATGTTCTCTAAACAAAAGGAAACGGGAACTGCAGAGTGCAATACAGCGCTGTCCGACCTCCGATTCCTCATTCGACTCTCGACCCAAACCCCCGTCAATTCTAGCTCAGAGGCATCACACCTGAGACCTCAAGAGTGGTAACGCAGCTACATGTAGTGTAAAAAACAGTTTTTACGTAGATGTTTATAGACTACATTGGCACAGTATTCACTTACCATCAATGTGCACTGCCTTGTTTGTCTCTTCATGAAACAAAAAGTATGTACAGATCATGTTTACATACATTTACAATTGTCCCAATTTAAATATTAACCCAAGCGAGAGGTTACATCAAATCACCGCGCTCACCATACATCAAAAATTTCAGCGTTAATATCTTAATATAAACCCCATTAAACGAATAATTTATTGTCTGAGATGGTACGAAGACTTCATCCGGTTTTAACAGCCTTTATATTTGAGTTTATTTGCAACAAACGCTCGTATTGAATACGGTGCCGTAAACCGGGTGCGGGACGGTCCCTCGGCGAATTTGTATAAATATGCATATTTAAGCGGTACTAAGGTAAGTGTCCACGTGTCCGCGTCGAAGGTGTCAGGCACATCACATCAAACGCATTAGTTTTACACAATGCTTTCACTGTCCAGACTTCGAATTTGTCACAGCATCTACCAGCAATCGGATTGCTAATGTCACTTTATCCGGATCGTAGTAGTAATCGCTCACTACGAAAACGTGTGGCATATGTTTGTGAGACAATGGATCAAAGCTAAAAAGAGCGAAGAACAAAGAGGAAAATTTTATTTCTTGAAAAATTTGCAATAAAAAGAAGCTTTAGTATCTGGTGCGAATGCTCGGGACGCGTCCACTGATTAACGTTTCGTATGACGTCATCAGAACGCATTGCAAATGTTGCTCTTCGAAGTAATTGCGACGGCATTGCCACTGAGCAGTGCTTCCAACGATTAACTGAATAGATTAACGTCTTTACCTATGATAGCTATACAACTATCTGAATATCGCTATCCTTTTTACTGCCTACTGAAGAAATAACGATAGTCATAATAATATTATCAAATGTATGGTATACGCGGTCATAAGAGCAATTAATTAAGGCGGTCAAGCCGTAGCGCCAATCCGAAAGATCCGCACCGACTACTTAACACTTTCTGTCAAAGGACACGTCTGTTTGATACGATGCGTCCGATACTTACGTTCCGGTCAGGTGGACGCTAACTATTTTATCTACATCGAATGAGGCGGGACTCCGTTGCGCACTAAAATCGAAATGAATTCTAGTAATCCCTCGTACGTGGCGGGTAATGAAAGGGAATTTGTCGACTCTGCGCGCTCATATTTATTCAGGTTTTAGATGCCGTACAAATAAAAACGTAATTTGAAGCCTGTATTAGGAACGAGCCCTGAAGGAGTAGGCAGAGATAAATGCATACACCCACAATTCACCAGCTACGTTTTGTGCCACGTAACAGGGTGGCGATCCTACTATCGTCTCAGGGCATACCACACTTCTAGGGTGGCACTGGAATTCTTCCATAAACTGCAAAATGTAGCTCTTAAGATAAAGGTTGTATTATTCTTCATTTCAGGTTCTATTGGAATATCTGAAAGTCCTTGACGCGGGGATAGGATCCATGGCCACAGCGTAGCAGTAGTGAACCTGCTACCACTTGCCTACTGAGGCAGATTAGCCGTATAAATAAAAGGAGCGAAAGATGAACTTCTTTCTATGTTTGAGTTTCTGACATCCGCACCGCTTATCTTAGTATTTTGACGACCTGCCTAAGGAGAAACAGTATTTGTGCCACTTGCCATTGGTTATCAATGATTTACCGTTTGAGTTTAAGTTATTTCAAGTAATTCAAGTTCTTCACACAAGCTTATATGTTCAACATGGCATACATACATAATATGCCCATAGTGGAGTTTTTTCCTTTCTTCGACGACTATACAACATGTAACGGGAATAATTCACACTATCTAACACCTCGATTAGAAAATCGAGTTATAATCTTAATACATGAACTGAAATTACATGTTTATGTATTTATTATTTTTTATTTAAGAAATAACTTGTCCTCAATTTGTACGAACAGTATGCACACCTTATGCATACTTACCCTATCTCTACTTACGGTCACACATAAAACACGAACCGAAAAAAAAGGGATTTAGCGTAACTTCCGGACCCTTATTTTACACTCGCTACTATTTTTTTTTTTTCACTATTTAATTTTTAAATTATTATTTATAATAAAAAGCAAGTCTCAACGAGTTCTAATAAACTTGTTGAGACTAGCAATTTAGTTTGGATAGACATTAGTCTCTTTTTCGTTTGTATTGACAGTTCACCAAATGGGTGTCCATAATTTTCTTAATTTTAATAAACTTTGGGACAAAATATTATCTATATCGAAAATGTCTGAAATCGATTCGGTTATCGATTCTGAACTAACTAATTTCGGGTTGTACATTCAATCCTGTTACATGTTGTATAATTTTGAGAATCGATCTTTTTTGTATGTAACGAAGGTAGCAAACAAGCATGCAGCTCACATGGATGTTAAGTGCTGACTGCAGCCTATAGAGATGTACAGAAATGAGAGATAAAAATTAGAGGTCCTAATACAACGAAAGAAATATGTGCAGGCCATACAAATATTTGTTCTGATCGTCACACACAGCTGGATTGACTAGCTCATCACAACAAGAACTGTATGCTTTCGTGTAATTTCATGACATAAAAAGTACCCCTGAGTCTGAGTGTAGGGGATAAGAGGGTGCAACTTTCACTCTAAGATGAATTCGTAAAAATATCCACTACAGTCAAATCCGTAATGAATTAAGCAAACAAACAATTTAATATTTCCATAAACGAACTTCAGTCAGAATTATCCTAAATCCCCAAAGGAAAATAAACAAAGGAAGATTACCCAAAAGCAAATAGAAGCCGATTTAAGCGTGAAAACCGAGCGACCGCAAACGAGCAATATTTTTGTAACATTCCCGAGATGTGTGAGACGGGATATTTTTGCAAACGGGTTATTTTCGCAAGCGTCCATCAGGGGCTTTACTGCTGACATAGGAAGTGATAATGATACCTGGGAGAGCATATGCTCTCCCCAGTGATAGAACTCCAGTGACAGGACTCATGGTCGTACTTATCACCGCATTACCTGTTAGACATTTAAATGTAGATGCGTTGCCTCTCCTAAGCCTAAGCTCATACCTCTGTGACGAAAATAATGGTGCTATAATCACCAGACCAGAACACAATTCAATTCAATTTCTTTATAGCATTACACGATAGCGCAGAACACTACAATTAAGCGGCAAGTTGATTATTAGCTAATGCGATGGTTCCGACGACCTGAAGCTTGGGACGTTCTATCACCAGTAAATAAATAATTAAACAAAAGAAGATTACCCATAAACAAATAAATGCCATTCGAATCGTGAAAACCGAGTGACCACAAACGAGCTGTTTTGTAACATGCACAAGTAATGTGCATTGGGTTAGTCCCGCAAACGGACATCAGAGATCTTACTTTAACCCGACGAGCGTAAGTTTGGGTGTACACATATGTGTATACACCCAGCCTGTAATAAATCGTTAGATTTTTTCTATTCCGTTCGTTAAAATAAGTTCTGCGTCTGAGTAGCTGGGCAGGGAGAGGTAAGTAATTATTGTGTTTCACGCCGCAGATGTCCGCCGATTGGCGAGGTGTTTAGATGGTGTCAAAGTAGCGGCCGGGTGCGTCTCACCCACCTTACGCTTCGTGTTACAAATTCGAATAAACACTTTTTGTTTTATATTCGTTATATGTTAGTATTTATTCTATATTTTTGAGATTAATAATTAATATGTCATACCTTATTTATATTACTCATATTTTAGGTGTCAACTTTGCGCTCAAACTGAAGATAATTACGAGAACTCTGAATAATTATATAGTATAAGTTTCGATCTCATTTATTTCCTAATTTCATAAGCTAGAAGGAAAAGCAATGCGTTTTGTTTTTTTTTTAAGTTTACTTTTTACAAAATAAATTTTACTAATAGTTACTCTTCGTTTAAATAAAAAAAGATATTTTGTTTATAACGTTTTTCGTAGGTTTTCGCGAGCTTCATACATTGTAGAAATTAAACTTGCGGATTTTCTCGCGTATACAACACTCCCAGCTACCGTGGTCACGGGCTGACTCAGTCAGCCCGTGACCACGGTAGCTGGAAAGCGACCGAAACGTCGGGCGTATGAAGAAGTTTGGGAGTGTTGTATACGCGAGAAAAGCCGCAAGTTTAATTTCTACAAGATATTTTGTTTATTTCGCAAATAAAGATTTTATCTTAATATATATAAATCTCGTGTCACAATGTTTGTCCTCAATGGACTCCTAAACCACTTAACCGATTATAATAAAATTCGCACACCATGTGCAGTTCGATCCAACTTGAGAGATAGGATAGCTTACATTACGCTATGACTAATAGGAGCAGAGCAGCGCGGGCGAAGCCGGGGCGGGCCGCTAGTACATAATATGCCCATAGTGGAGTTTTTCGTTTCTTCGACGACTATACAACATGTAACGGGAATAATTCACACTATCTAACACCTCGATTAGAAAATCGAGTTATAATCTTAATACATGAACTAAAATTACATGTTTATGTATTTAATATTTTTTATTTAAGAAACTTACCCTATCTCTACTTACGGTCACACATAAAACACGAACCGAAAAAAAAGGGACTTAGCGTAACTTACGTACCCTTATTTTACACTCGCTACTATTTTTTTTTTTTCACTATTTAATTTTTAAATTATTATTTATAATAAAAAGCAAGTCTCAACGAGTTCTAATAAACTTGTTGAGACTAGCAATTTAGTTTGGATAGACATTAGTCTCTTTTTCGTTTGTATTGACAGTTCACCAAATGGGTGTCCATAATTTTCTTAATTTTAATAAACTTTGGGACAAAATATAATCTATATCGAAAATGTCTGAAATCGATTCGGTTATCGATTCTGAACTAACTAATTTCGGGTTGTACATTCAATCCTGTTACATGTTGTATAATTTTGAGAATCGATCTTTTTTGTATGTAACGAAGGTAGCAAACAAGCATGCAGCTCACATGGATGTTAAGTGCTGACTGCAGCCTATAGAGATGTACAGAAATGAGAGATAAAAATTAGAGGTCCTAATACAACGAAAGAAATATGTGCAGGCCATACAAATATTTGTTATGATCGTCACACACAGCTGGACTGACTAGCTCATCACAACAAGAACTGTATGCTTTCGTGTAATTTCATGACATAAAAAGTACCCCTGAGTCTGAGTGTAGGGGATAAGAGGGTGCAACTTTCACTCTAAGATGAATTCGTAAAAATATTTACTACAGTCAAATCCGTAATGAATTAAGCAAACAAACAATTTAATATTTCCATAAACGAACTTCAGTCAGAATTATCCTAAATCCCCAAAGGAAAATAAACAAAGGAAGATTACCCAAAAGCAAATAGAAGCCGATTTAAGCGTGAAAACCGAGCGACCGCAAACGAGCAATATTTTTGTAACATTCCCGAGATGTGTGAGACGGGATATTTTTGCAAACGGGTTATTTTCGCAAGCGTCCATCAGGGGCTTTACTGCTGACATAGGAAGTGATAATGATACCTGGGAGAGCATATGCTCTCCCTAGTGATAGAACTCCAGTGACAGGACTCATGGTCGTACTTATCACCGCATTACCTGTTAGACATTTAAATGTAGATGCGTTGCCTCTCCTAAGCCTAAGCTCATACCTTTGTGACGAAAATAATGGTGCTATAATCACCAGACCAGAACACAATTCAATTCAATTTCTTTATAGCATTACACGATAGCGCAGAACACTACAATTAAGCGGCAAGTTGATTATTAGCTAATGCGATGGTTCCGACGACCTGAAGCTTGGGACGTTCTATCACCAGTAAATAAATAATTAAACAAAAGAAGATTACCCATAAACAAATAAATGCCATTCGAATCGTGAAAACCGAGTGACCACAAACGAGCTGTTTTGTAACGTGCACAAGTAATGTGCAACTTGTTATATTTGGGTTAGTCCCGCAAACGGCCATCAGAGATCTTACTTTAACCCGGCGAGCGTAACCCCAAAGAAGATTAATAAGGATTTTCGAAGCAGCTGATCAGGATGATTCTTGTGATGATTCCGATGGTGACTTCGAAATTGATAATGTTGGTCAAAGAAGCTCTGAAAGTGATTCGGAACAAGAGATAGGAACACCAAATAAATATATATTATATATATAAATATTTATGTTATAAGGTGGCAAACAAGCATACAATTTGCATTAATGGTAAGTAATACTGTAGCCTATAAACATCTACATGAGACTGGAGGTCTCAATGAAGATGCATTACTAACCCTGAAGTTTAAGATTTTAAGCCACTGTGCCGAAAATTACAGGACCGTACATTACCACCTGACCGGAACACGATAGTGCTGAATACTACAATTTAGCAGCAAGTAAATTAGGGACATAATGCGGTGATGCCTATGCCCGCGAGCTCCGTCACTGCAGCTCTACCACCAATAGATAAAAAAGTTCCTAAGCCTTTCAGGAGATGTGAAATATGCCCTACTAAAAATATCGCAAGACTAAAGACACTTGTTATAAATGCAATCGATATTTATGTAGGGTACATGCTGTTTTTAGGTGTCAACTTTGCGCTCAAACTGAAGATAATTACGAGAACTCTGAATAATTATATAGTATAAGTTTCGATCTCATTTATTTCCTAATTTCAAAAGCTAGAAGGAAAAGCAATGCGTTTTGTTTTTTTTTTAAGTTTACTTTTTACAAAATAAATTTTACTAAGTGTTACTCTTCGTTTAAATAAAAAAAGATATTTTGTTTATAACGTTTTTCATAGGTTTTCGCGAGCTTCATACATTGTAGAAATTAAACTTGCGGATTTTCTCGCGTATACAACACTCCCAGCTACCGAAACGTCGGGCGTATGAAGAAGTTTGGGAGTGTTGTATACGCGAGAAAAGCCGCAAGTTTAATTTCTACAAGATATTTTGTTTATTTCGCAAATAAAGATTTTAAAATATATGTTTGCTTTATTTTTTCCTCTCAAACAGTTCTTGGATTAGTAAATAATTATATAATTAAATAAAAACGTAGTAAAATATTATGGACATTTTAAAATATCTAGTCTAGTATATGGGTTTGCTACACCCAGCTTACGCTCAATGTAACAAATGTTAACCTTACGCTCGCCGGGTTAATTTGGATAGTGACAAAAAATAACCATTTTAGAGCGATGCAATACCCAGGAATGCATTTGTATGCTAAGATCCATGATTTGCCACAGATTTTTATCTGGTTTGACAGGTGATAGAGCTCCAGTGGCAGAACTGGTGGTCGTAGGCACCACAATATCTATTACAGATTTATTATAGATTGCGTTGCCACTTTTGAAGCCTCAGCTCTTATACCTCTAAAGCCGGATATTACGGGGCCAGGTATTATCAGCTGACCACCATTAGCGGCAAGTAATGTGGTACTTCATATAATCATGCGATCCATCCAGCTCTAAATAAATAAAAAAAGATTATTCAAAAACCAACAGAAGCCATTTCAAATGTGAAAACCGAGCGACCGCAATCGAGCAATATTTTTGTAACGTACATCAAAGGTGTGAGACGGGATATGATTGCGGAAGGTTATTCTCGCAAGCGGACATCGGGCTTTACTGCCGATATAGGTACCAATTTTTGAACGACGATTTTGTGTTTTGGATTTACGAAATGTATTATATTGAACATGACAAATTTAACCATTTTTAAGTAACAAAATCTTAAACTTCGGGCGCATTTTAATACGTGAGATCCGTCCAATAAAATCTTTAATTTTAATTTTAAGGACTTATTTTAAAGAATTTTAATTTTAAGACAAAACAGTTATTATTTTACATCCCAAATTAGCTCCCGTAATTGGAAGATATTCAAAAATGTTTTTGAAATAAAACTGATATTAAACTGAAATGGTTTTTAGTTTAGTTTAACATAGTCGTGATAAATCCTTAAAAATAGTTGTATTTTAATGAGTGAAGCTCGCGAAAACCTAAGAACACTTCATTAATGTTACCAGTCCAATTATACATATTTAAACTAAATAAAAAAGTAGTTTTGAATCGAATTAGCTATGACAGATGGACAGACAGACTCACAACTGATCCAATAACAGTTCCATTTTTCGTTGTGAGCTACGTCACTCTAAAAAGAATTTACAAAATATATCAATTAACTAACAGCTTATTTGGAGCATGTCTCCGCGTCGGACCTCCGAGCCTCGGAACTCACAGATCCGATCTTTCTATTTCCTTTGCTTTTAAACACTAGCTACGCTTCACGCCTATATTCCCCGGATGGGTAGGTTAAGGAGGTTAGAGGTAAATGCATGCATTCAAGCACACATTAAAACACAAATAAAACAATATTTTTTACAAGCTTATTACAATCTCCGAGGGCTCATTACCAATCCCCGAGAATGGCCCTGGGAAAATTTAAAAAATAATAATTAAGAAACAATGCACTTACCTCACGTGGTTCGAAGTCACGACCACAGCGTAGCAGTAGTGGCCTACTACCTAACTAATGTTGACTTTCAATTTAAAATTACTTTTGTTCTTTAAATACAGTAAAAATACTCAGTGGAAAGCAGTGAGGCGAGGCAAGGAGCAAAGTTTGCGCTTCATTATATTACAATAGAACACCGCACCGCGGTTACCAAGTTTCGTTTTATTAAAGAACTATAATAATGTAAGAAATACAGCCAAGTGCGAGTTCTGCACGCGCAGATTGTTTTGTGTAAATATACGAGGGTCAAATTGCCAAATATATTTTTTTTTTTGTAATAAAAGTGGCAAACAAGCATGCAGTTCACATTGATGTTAAGTGATGACTGCAGCCTATAGACACCCACACAATGACCAGAGGTCAAAATGCAGATGCGCTGCCACTCCTGAGGCATTAGGTGATATGCCTCTGTGCCGGAAATTACAGGGCCGTACATTACCACCTGACCGGAACACGATAGTGCTGAACACTACCGTTTAGCGGCAAGTATATTAGGTAATGCGGTGGTGCCTACGCCCGCGAGCTCCGTCACTGGAGCTCTACCACCAGTGAACCAAATTATTACCATTACCATTTTGCCGTTTGCTTATTCGTGAAAGTGTTACACTTGTCATTTTGGAATTGGCTAGTAGTAATAGGATAGCTTTTCAATATATTGGGATGTAGTTTTGTTAACATACACTACATTGTTTGTTACAATAAGTAAAGTAATGTGAATTTGGACCACTGCATTACCTAATCTGTTGATTGCTTAATAGGTCGTAGTGTTCTATGCTATGGTATTTTGGTCACATAGTAATATATGGCCCGTAATTTCCAGCACAGAGGCACAACAAAAATGAATCTATTAACATTGACATGTTTATTCTTCTTCTTCTTCTTTGTCGTGTCCTCATGACTGAGGGTCGTGACCACCAAAAGCAGCATCTCGGGTCAGTGCTCTCCAAGCTTCTCTATTTTGGGCAGAGTGGATTGCTGTTTGCGTGTTGCAATTAAGGGACTCTAGGATGGCATATAGATGCCATCCTAGAGTCCCTTAATTGGATGGATAGCCATCGAGTGGGCTTTCTGCCTCTGCTGCTTTTCCCTCAACATGGCCTGTTAGGATAAGCTTTTCCAGGTTCCCAGCATCACGTCGGGCCACGTGACCGAAAAAAGAAAGTGATTTCCGCAGACAGATGGTCGAGAGGCGAGTAACCACCTTCAGTTCCTCGAGGATAGAGACGTTAGTGCGACGAGCAATCCATGGGATGCCCAGTATTTTTCGCCAGCACCACATTTCGAATGCGTCTATCCTTGCCCTTAGCTTCCTCTTCAGTGTCCATGTTTCGGAAGCATAAAGAAAGATTGAGAAAATTAGGCACCGCACAAGTCTTACTTTCGTGCTGCGGTAGATGTTGCGATTTTTCCATATCCTCTCAAGTTTCTTCATGGCTGACTTTGCCATTTGTGCTCGCCGGACTAACTCCCCCTCGCTGTCACCGTCACTACGCAGGAGAGACCCCAGGTAAACGAATCCATGTACCGTGTCCAGATCACGCAACTCAAATGATCTCTGCATGGTGCCCGACCTGTCAACGAACATCAACTTTGTCTTGCTCCTATTAATCTTTAATCCATATTCTGTACTGGCACTATCGAGTCTTTGCATAAGCACTGAAAGCTCGGTCTCATCGTTAGCAATCAACGTGGTATCGTCTGCAAAGCGCAAATTATTGATACGGTGTCCACCTATACGAATACCTCCCTTCCAGTCCTCCAACACTCGACGCATGATGTGCTCGCCCACAAGATTGAACAGTTTATATGTTTACCAAATTTGTTTGTTTGTCGATGAACATATCTTAATATATATAAATCTCGTGTCACAATGTTTGTCCTCAATGGACTCCTAAACCACTTAACCGATTAAAATAAAATTCGTACACCATGTGCAGTTCGATCCAACTTGAGAGATAGGATAGCTTACATTACGCTATGACTAATAGGAGCAGAGCAGCGCGGGCGAAGCCAGGGCGGGCAGCTAGTATATTTATATAAAAGATATAAAGATAATGAAACTTCTGTTCTGAGCAAAGGAGATCCTACGAAATTGTATAAACTAAAAAGAAAAACCGCCTTATGTCACAAAAATAGCTTTATGATGTCGGTAAAAATTTATAATAAAATACCTAAAGTTATTAGAGAATTATCAAAAAAATTATTTAAGAGAAATCTTTACTTGTGGCTTGTCGATAAATCTTATTACAGTATTAAGGAGTTTTTTGATGACCATTAATTTAAATGTATGATGTAACTATTGTGTATGGTATCTACTTAATTTGATGATTGTATTCTCTTTTCTCTTATTATTGACACTGAATTGTATTAAACAATGGTGACATAGTTGACATGTATTTATAATTTAATTAGAATTTTACTGTTTTTGGATTGGTTGTATTCATTGACATTGAGTTATAGGTACTGAACTGACATTATATTTATTATATTATATTGAAACATCTTGTATAGAATCTCATTCATCTCATTAAATTCAATAAAATTATAATATTTCAATTTTTGCAATGAAATTAATATATTTAAAAAAAAATTGCATGTCTAATATAATTGACGAAGTATGTGAAACTGATCTATTTAACTAAGAACTGAATGTACCATATTTCATGCGATAAATATCTTATATCATAGATCTTAACAGCAAAGGCCAATAGAGGCATCGCATTCACATTGAAATCTTTATTTTATGCAGATGTTAATGGGCCACAGTACCTGCTCATTTACCAGCAATGTGAACTATAATTCTCAAGCTGCACTGCAACTGGAACGATAATCGAAATATAACGTATCTCTGGAATTCTACTGTCATTAACTGTAGACGTTGAAGTTGCTCCAATGTCAATAATAACATTGTAATTAATTGGTAAGACCAATGGTGTTTGCAATTAATTTGGTGATCGATATGTTAATCGAAGTATTAATAATAATATATAATAATAATAACCCATTATACGTCCCACTGCTGGGCACGTGTCTCCCCTTTTTAGGGGGAGGCCTGGAGCTTACTCCACCACGCTGCTCCAATGCGGATTGGTGGAGGTACGGGTTAGTGGCCAACCCGCTGTCGGATGTTTTCAAACCGCCCATAAGGCCTCCGACAAGGTTTAACGACTGCTATCTATCGATAGCTACCGGGTCCGACGGTTTAACGTGCCCTCCGAAGCACGGAAACGCGCATTTTATTTGCCACTAGCGGTCACCCATCACACTACCCGACCGCGCCCGTAGTGCTTAACCGAGCAGATCGCTTACGATCTACACCAGCCGCTGGGCCATGCGCGCTCCATATTAATGCTTTTATTAATATTAATGCTCTTTCTTTACAATCAACAACTAAAATTCAGGTCAAAGCACAAAAAATTTGAAGTAATTGAAAGAGACTTGTCTCAAGGAGTTTTGTTTGATATTTTATTCAAACGTTTGAATCAAATTCTAAGAGAATGTTCCAGCTCTCGATATTTAAATAATGATAAATGATTGGCTCTTAAATATTTGAGAAGGGTCCTGATTTACAGCAAATGATAAAAGGACAAAAAGACGTTCCAGCATTGTTATATACTGTGTAGAGAAGATTGCGTCCAGCCGATTATTACTTATTTTAATAAATATTCTAGAAATATGGATGTTGTTTACAGAATATTATATAATTAACCCTGATAAGTTATAACAGACGTACAATATACAACTCACGAATATTGACGATGTTCAAATTCAAAATACAAATATTCATTTGGAAACTACATTTTTCTTGTGATAGGTCAAATTACAAAAAAATATACAAGTCAATAATTATTGATACTTTGATTAACACGTCAATTTAAACCTTATCAATAAAAACAAAATTGACCTAAAATTTAACTGCCTCGGTAGCCTAGTGGTAGCAGGCCACTACTACTACGCTGAGGTCCTGGGTTCGATTCCCGGGTAGGGGGTTATCAGAGATAATGGTGAAAAAGCCTTTATCTCTGGTTCTATTGGGATTTTTCCATTTTCTGGAAATTTCCCAGTACCTCAAAGTTTGGTAATGTGCCCGGAGATGTCAACAGGCTCGCCACCTGTTACATGGGCCAAAACGTAACCGGCGAATCGTGGGTGTTTGCATGTATGCTTGAATGCATGCATTTACCTCTGCCTACCCCTTCGGGGATTACAGGCGTGAAGTTACGTTTTATATCACAAGGGTTAAAAAGTTAATTATATCAACACAGTGTTCCATTTTCCCTTTTTTAACTGACAAGATAAGAGTTTAGGAAAAAAAAATGAGTCATACTTTATTTTATTCTTAAAGAAAAAATGGAAAGAAAAATTTGACTTCAGGCGAGACTCGAACTCGCGACCTACTGGGAATCTAGTCCAGCCGCTCTTCCAATTGAGCTACTGAAGCCCTGCCCGATTTGTCAAATCTTTCCTTCACATCTATTGCATTGCTTTATGGTAGCAGCAGCGCCATCTATTACCAACTATGCTAGTTAGGCAACCGATATAATAGACTTTTCAGTTTATTGAATATCGTAAAGAAGTCGCTTTTACCCTTAATAATTGTTTTTTATTATTTCGCATAAACACATGCTTGTGAAATATAGTTGGTAATAGATGGCGCTGCTGCTACCATAAAGCAATGCAATAGATGTGAAGGAAAGATTTGACAAATCGGGCAGGGCTTCAGTAGCTCAATTGGAAGAGCGGCTGGACTAGATTCCCAGTAGGTCGCGAGTTCGAGTCTCGCCTGAAGTCAAATTTTTCTTTCCATTTTTTCTTTAAAAATAAAATATGTTTCACAAGCATGTGTTTATGCGAAATAATAAAAAACAATTATTAAGGGTAAAAGCGACTTCTTTACGATATTCAATAAACTGAAAAGTCTATTATATCGGTTGCCTAACTAGCATAGTTGGTAATAGATGGCGCTGCTGCTACCATAAAGCAATGCAATAGATGTGAAGGAAAGATTTGACAAATCGGGCAGGGCTTCAGTAGCTCAATTGGAAGAGCGGCTGGACTAGATTCCCAGTAGGTCGCGAGTTCGAGTCTCGCCTGAAGTCAAATTTTTCTTTCCATTTTTTCTTTAAAAATAAAATATATTTCACAAGCATGTGTTAATGCGAAATAATATAAAACAATTATTTCGAGTCATACTTTGTTATTCACTGGCAGAATAAGTTCAAAGTGAGTTTCAAAGATTACAAATACTGAGGAAATCCTGCTTAAAAAGTTCGATCTGTTCAAAATAAATTCAAAACTAATGACGCGATCGAGTTTAAATATGGAGGATAAAAAGATATCTTTTTATGTTTTGGATTTTTATATAACACTAGCGGCCCGCCCCGGCTTCGCTCGGTGCAATGTTGCCAACCCTCTCCTATTCGTCATTCGATTTTTACACCTTGTGTCTGAAAATTCCAAATATCTTACGGAATCCTATTTTTTCCAAAATAAAATATAGCCAATGTTACCCGCGGATAATGTAGATTTCGAATAGTGAAAGAATTTTTAAAATCGGTCCAGTAGTTATTGAGCCTATTCGTTACAAACTAACAAACAAACAAACAAAAAAATATTACCTCTTTATAATATTAGTTTAGATATCAAATAAAATATTTCATTGTATGTCAAATCTATTTTTATGACAATATTAAAGAGCTATTTAGCTTATTTAGAAAATAAACGATAGTTGACCATTTCGCTTTATAAATTAATAAACGCTAAAAATATGGCAAACAGTTCTTGTACCATAGATTATAGAAAATCTATTAAAGTGGAAGACATTAAGGTACCATAAGATTCCTCAGTTCTATTGAACACAAGTCCCACTCGTACTTGGCCAGTTTACTTTTACTTTTCCACTGATAGGCAAGTTGAGATCTACTCAACTCATTAGGGATATTCTGAATACTTAATGGGTGTATATTTGAAGAAAAGTTTGTTTATGAACAATGTTATATACCTTAAAATTTAAGTTTTTTTTTTGTTTCTTTCAATGACATTGCCGGATCGGCTAGTATCCTATAAAACTTATCTTTATGTTACCTAATACGTGAATAAAAACGTTCGATCGGTTTTTACAAAACTTACTCCATCCACTTATGAGTAGAAATTAGGCACAGTTGTAGATAACTTAAAGTAGGAATGCAGAATGCTTGTTTTGTATTATTGCTAAATATTTTGCAAAATAAATGTATCTGTATTAAATATAATATTATTTTATATTTACAGAAACTTACACCTAAGTTATTATGTTGTGCAAGAGAAAAAATGGCAAACAGGATACAGCAGGATACAGCAGATAGCAGCCACGTTTAAATGTATACAATACGCGAGAAAACAGCGTCAACAATACATGTAGTTGTGCGCGAAACAACATACAACTGCAGGTTACAGCCCCGGAAGCGAAACGAACAAAAGATAAGAAAAAACAAAGGTGGTCCACAATAGCGGCATACTAAGTAATTGAAATGAACGCCGGGTAGGGAACGCAAAATTGGTAAATAAATAATTTAGGGTGGGTCGATTCGGCATGTGCTCCCGTACCATGTACTCTTATTGTAAACCTAAACTGAATTCCTTTTAACTTTGTCTCGTGTCTCTCTATGCACACTGTCATATAAAACAAATGAAACAAAATTTCGGTAGTGCCTAAATTCAATAGCAATAAGTCATGGTACGGGCAGGCTGTCGGCGGATGGCGGGACGGGTTGACACAGTAAATGCAATTTTCCACTCAAACTGGACGCTAAAACTGTTAAGGCTGCCTGTCCATTGACGCGGAGCGATGCGGCGGAGATGAGCGAGCGAGTATTGCGAGACGGACTTACGGACTTTATCTGTCCATTGACGCGGAGCGAGACAGCAATACGAAGGCAGTGAGTATGCGGAGCGAACTTACGGACTGTACGAGTTTACGTAACGAGTCATAGCGGAGAGCGGCGCGGTGGACGATCAGTTCAGTTGTACGTTCAGCCCCACTCCACCAGCTCGCTACGCGGCCTCGCACCACAAACGCCGGTCCGAAAAAGTATACTTCTTAAAACCAGCTCGCAAATCCATGTCCACTGGAGCGGTGCGGAGATTTTATGCAATCCTATTGGTTAATATTTGCTCGCTCGCTCACACCGCGTCAATGGACAGATAGCCTTAGGGATGCAAACATTACCTAACGTTGATGATCGGATCATCGATGTTTTTTATATTATTCTTAAAATTACATTTAAATTAAAAAAAAAAATTAATCGTACCTATTTGTGTATACTGTCTTCACAAAGTTTGTATTACGATCTTTTCTCAGATCTAATGAACGTACATAAAAAATCATAAAAATCCATAAAGCATTTTCGGGGCAGTCAAGTAATACAATGTGCCAAATAAAGTTAATAACAAAACTAGCTTTGTCAGCGACTTCAGCGAGTTTGTACGCGTGTAATTCCCATTTCCGTGGGAATTTCGGGTAATTGTCTCTAAGTACTATTCTATGTACCTACTATAAAATCAAAATTCATCAAATACCAATCGTACGATACCACATATATGCTAGTGTAAGAAAAATACCCTTATATTTTAAAATTTAACAGAAAAAAAAAAAATTCTGCAAAATATAAAAAGATGTTCAGAATGAACCGTTAACGTTTCATTTTCTGTACCAAATGACTGTCATCATCATCATTCAGCCGAACGACGTTCACTACTGTGCAAGAGCCTCCTCCAAGGATTGCCACAACGGACGATCCTGGGCCGCCCTCAACCAGCGATTGCCCGCAACCCTGACCAGGCCATCGGTCCACCTCGTGAGGGGCCTGCGTACACTTCGTCTTCCGGTACGGGGTCCCCTTTCGAGAACTCTTCTGTTCCTGTGTTAAGGTTGTTACTATAAAAATCATTGGGCAAATGATATAGTTTTATTCCACTATTGAACTCAATAGATATGTCAGACAATAAAGAATGAAAACAATATTATCGGTTTCTACTGTATTATTATTATTATAACGTCTTTTATCCTCTGTCATTTGTTGCAAATTAAGATCCTTTTCAAATATTTAAGAGCCAATCATGAACAATGAATCGAACCTCGCGGACTTTGTTTCAGTCGAATGAATAAAGTATCGAACAAAACTTTTTCACAGAAGTTTGTGTCAGTTACTTCATAAAAAAAGTATTTACTGTTTAGATTTGTTGTATCTTTCAACCAGTGTTAAGGCTTATATTGTATAGTATACCTATATATTTTTTTCTAAAATCAAATATGAATGCTTGCATTGTAACGCCACAGTGACGTAGTTTTCTGGTGCTTGTTAGGCGTAATGCATTTTTACTTTTCAATACTTGTTATGTTTATTTAGCTTTAAATTAGTATCATTTGATTGCAAAAGATTTGTTTTTGTTTCCCACATAAAAAACACTTTATTATTATTGTTTCATTGAAAGATCCCGATTTCTGCACCAAAAACTTCCAGTTCCCCCTTTTTTGCTTCACCACCGGAACTGTATCGAGACACCTTCACCTATCGTAAGAAGTTTCTCGTAGATTTGTATCTTAAAAATGTTGTTCACATAGAACTGATATAACATAATACATGAAAATGAAAGAACACGAATATAAATGCTCTTTTAGCTTGATATTAGGAGTATCGATGAGTCCATATCTCGCGTCGTGGCGCAGATGGCACCTACACCGGACGACGTAACCCGATAAACGCCGCCTGCGAAAATAATGTCGCGAATATATCCCCACAAGCACCTCTCGTGTACGTTACCGAGATGTTGCTCGTAGGACACTCGACGATCTAAAATCACTTTTACCTACTTACTGAACTCCATTTTGTTGATTTATTTTGTCAAGGCAATCGATAACTCATGAAAAGAACACTCATTTCATGATAAAATCGGGACTCGACAGTCGAGCTACCCGGCTAGAACACTAGCAATCAATGGGATGTGATGATTTGCGAAAGATATCGTTGTCGCAACCGGCTCACTAGCGGCTGGTCCGATAGCTAGCAATAAATAAGATGTACAATCAAACTGACTGCAAGTGAGCTACCCTCAATATAACTGCACACATTTTGTTGGTCGCGTCACCAATTGTGAAAACAATCAACAATCAAATTGTGACGCTGCCATGGTGTTTTAATGAGACAGAGCCCACAGATCCAACCTATTGCGGACGACATCATGATTTTATTTGGACCATTGATTTTTTGTGATATTTCGTTCTTTTTATAGTATCTTTATTAGGTATATTATTTTTAAGTTTAATACGTAAGGTCAAAAACTAAAATCTCTCCAGACATAAATGCTATTATAACTTGATATTAGGAATACCGATTGGGAGCGAGTCAATATCTCGCCTCATGCCGCAGACGGTACATCGGACACGACATAACTCGATAGACGCCGCATGCGAGAATAATTCCGCAAATATATCCTTACAAACATCTTTCGTGTACACAGGGAACTCTCCGATCTTACAAAATCAATCAAATTTAGCTTTTATTGCTACCACATGAAGTACTAATTTGTACTGACATATTTTTCCCTGATAGAACGTATTGCTTATTTTAGGACGCTCGATAGTAAATATTGGCTATATCTATAATGGCTTTCACCTGCTGCACGAATATAATATTAGATAGACGTTAAACCATGAGGTCACTGTGAAGAGAGTGAGGAGCACTGTTTAGTTCACTAGTTAACGACAATCCTACAATTTCCAAGGTTAAAAAACGCCACTATTTGAAAAGCACAGTAACCGGTGCGGCTGAAAAACAAGCTTGGAATATGTTAGGAGATCGTTTGGTAATTGGCGGTTTATTGTGATTTCTGGTAGGTATGCAAAAACTACCTTCATCGGCTCAAAAGTATTTTAAAGTTTGAAACGTAAGATAAGAAAATAGCATCCCTCCTGTCATAAATGCCATTTTACCACGATATAAGGAGTATCAAGTCAATATTTCGCCTCATGCCACAGTCGGTACACCGGACGCCATAACCCGATAGACGCCGCCTGCGAGAGTGATGCCTCTAATATATCCCGACAAGTACCTCTCGTGTACGTTGGCTAGATATTGCTCGTTTTGGGACGCTTCACGATAAATAGATATTCGAAGTAAAAGGCTTCTACCGATTTCTCCGGTGTAATAACTTTGTTGATACATTACCGGATACATACAAGGTGAACTTGCATGACTCAAAACTTGCTCATGTCTCTCATAATTTATCTTATGAAATGTTTTGCCCGCGGAAGTTAATACCATCAAAGCCACTTTATACACCTAAATCTGAATCAAAATAGAAACCAAACTTGATAATACGGATATCCATTTTAATATTTAAAAAATCGTTTTTAATATTTTTTGCATCTACTTTTGATTCAGTTTAGTTAATTAATGAATGAATTTGTGCAATAAAGAGTTATCTTATCAGTGGTACATATTTCAAATGAGTAAAATTATAAATCACGGCCGACAAAGAATACATAGAACAAAGTACCATTTAAAAACGCACAAAGTTTCACAACAATATCAGGATACGCCGGCTGCGATAGACAAAGCAATCACCAGCGACAACGCGTTCATAAGTTGCCTACCAAGCTCGGCGATCACTCACTTCTTTTAATAAACGTCAGCCGGAAAAAAATTAATAGTCCGAAAGTCGGGCACGAATTACATCGCCATTACCGGACAGTGTTGGGAGGAGTGACCCCTCGCAGTCGTCAATCAGAGCGAACGATTTACGAGATAGCCCCTAAGTCCCCGCAAACGGTCAGTGGGGCGTCTCGATATGCGCAGATTCGCAAGAGACAGATGGGGGTTTTATGACACTGTCGTTTGTATCCGCTCCCTTTGTCAGGGCCCTTTATTGGTGTTTCTTACTTCTATATACATATCTTGTATGGATCCCGTATTGATACAGTTTTATGGTCGTTTACAGATGGTGGAAAAACGTTACCCTTGTAACATACAACCGCATGTCGTTTCGGTTCCATGCTGGATATCGTTTAAGGGTGTATGTGTTTCTTTACACAACGACTATACGAGTACTGTAGCGATTTACCTAACGAACATACTGAATTCCAGCCAAGTAAATTGTTATGATCTTACGGCAGGCGCATTTTGAATTATTTCTACTGAATGATGAAAATATGTTTCAATAGACGTGTATTTCGTGAATCCGCTTAAAGCTTAAACCTCTAAGTCATCGAAGCTCAAAGTGAGCCAAAAATATAGGCTGCTGACTATGAGCTTATTGCGGCAATTTCTTTATGAATACAATAGTGAGGGACGACGATACTATTTTCTGTTCAACATCAGAACGTGGAGGTCGAATGAAACTAAGCTGTTATTTCACTGGTACCTTTGTAGTACTAGGCTTGAAAATAGAATTCTATACAGTTTCATAGATTTAGTCAGGGTTGTCTAAGCCGTTTGCTAACGCTTACGTGCCTAAATATCCAGATGTATTATATACTAGTTTTTTCCCGCGACTTCGTCCACGTGTACTTTTAATAATTACAAATTGCAGCCTATGTGTTATGCCAATATATAACCTATATTACTGTAAAGTTTCATCCAAATCCGTACAATATTTTTTTCGTGAAAGAGTAACAAACCATCCATCGATCTTCACCCACAAACTATCGCATAGATAATATTATAGTAGGATAAGATACACCATGAACTGAAGCTGTATTACTTTTATTTTCCTTATAAGTTCAATGATTCAGCTAGTTGGGAAACAAACCCTGTGTCTTTTCTTTTTATACCCACGGGCATTTATAGAATAGGACTAGACATAGGGGCTAACTTAGCCTAGTCTAGTGCTATATGTCTAGTATAACCTAACCATACTCTTCTGTCTTCTGTATGACCTGTCGCAGTGTGTGCATGCGGCTTATAGTGCTAAAACCTTTGCAAAAACCGGCTTGTAATAAAAAATATTCTATTATTTAAAAAAAAGTATCATTAAAAATTCAATCAATATATCAGTCTAGCCGCTCAATTAATAGATAGGTTAGTAATAGTAGCCTGCAGAATAGGGTAGGGTATGGTAGTATAGTGCAGCAGCATATCAGAATCAGAATCAGAAACTCATTTATTCATTTAGGGTGACAGGCACCTCTTATGACACGTCAAAAACAAACAAAATAAATTAAAGCGAATAACAATTGATATACATGTCAAACAAGATAAAAAATATATGTAAAGTCAAGAATATCACTAAGATAAAACTAAATGTAATAAACTAATGTAAAAGTATATCAGTAGAATGTCTCTTTTCCCCTTTACAAACTGATAACAAAGAGTAAAAAGAAAAGAAAAAGAGTCATTCTTTGTCATTCACCGGCAAAGTTCCAAAGGCCAATATGATCTGAGAAAAACTTGCAGGAAAAAACTCAGTCGGCTCTTTTAAAAATATCTCTTAGGCATATTTTTACAATTTTCCATAGTTTAAACAAGCTTAAAATTAACAATATAATATCAACATTACACTTTGATTATTACATTTAACACCTTTGTGGAGCTAGATCAGCGTATTGCAATTTAATGGTGAGGCGGAACGGAGGCAACTAGAAAATTAGGAAATGAAAGTTTCTTTTTTTTTTTTATGTAATTGAAGTGGCAAACAAGCATGCAGTTCACATTGATGTTAAGTGATGACTGCAGCCTATAGACACCCACACAAAGACCAAGGTCAAAATGCAAATGCGTTACCACTCCTGAGGCCTAAGGTGTTATGCCTCTGTGCCGGAAATTACAGGGCCGTACATTACCACCTGACCGGAACACGATAGTGCTGAACACTACCATTTAGCGGCAAGTAAATCAGGTAATGCGGTGGTGCCTACGCCCGCGAGCTCCGTCACTGGAGCTCTACCACCAGTAATCTAAATTACGATTACCGACAAAGTCGCGGACAAAAGCTATTTGACTATATTTCTTATGTGTGTGGAGGAAAAAAGGCGCAGTATTGATGAGCCTCCGTCCGATTAACCGTCCGCTGCCATTGACCACGTACATCACGTGTCGTTACAAGTAATGGCCTCCACGCGTCACTGTTCCATCTTATCCAGTTTTTGTTTTCCACTCGATTAATCTACATTGTAATGTATACCGAATTTAAAGTACTAATAGTAATGGATTATTTTATTTATGATGTGCTTTTAGCAAGGATGGTAGGTACACCACTGACATAGAAAGAAGAGTGCTTGCTGGGAATTGCGTGAATGGAGCGTTGGGTAAGCTGCTAGAATCCAAACATCTCAGCCAGCGGGCTCGACTAGCCGTACATAATGCTGTACTTACTCCAACGCTTTTATATGGAAGCGAGAGCTGGGTATGCAGGAAAGAGCATGAAAGTAAGTTGAACGCGGTCGAGATGAGATCTTTGCGCAAGATCTGCGGTGTATCACTCACCGATCGCGTTCGTAATGAAGATGTAAGAAAGAGACTTTGTGTGAATGATAGTATCGGTGTAAAAATGAAAAAAGGCATGATCCGATGGTTCGGGCATATAGAAAGAATGTCGAATGAGCGAATGACTAAACAGATATACAATGCGAATGTGGATGGTTGCAGAGGCCCAGGAAGACCAAGGCTGACCTACCATGACCAAATAGGTCGAGTTCTGTCTGATGGTGGGGTCAAAAGTTTTAGGAATCGGCGTGCATGTATGAAGAGAATAATGAAGGTAGACGAGGCACGAGAGGTTTGTCAGAACCGGGATGTCTGGCGCTCTACACTCTCTGCCTACCCCATAAGGGACCTGGCGTGAAGATACATATATATTTTATTTATGTAACGAGGGTGGCGAATAAGCATCCAGTTCGCATGGATGTTGAGTGATCAGCGCAGCCTATAGACATCTACACAAACCACCCCTGAGACCTTAGGTGTTATGTCTCTGTGATAGTTATTACAGAGTCATACATAACCATCCAACCGGAGCACGATAGTCTTGAACACTACCAATCTAATAAGTATTCATTTCCCTCGTTCACTTGTCATGGGCATGAAGTACAAAAATAGGCCAAAAAAAGAAAAACAAAGCTATTTACGTTACTATAAATATCTATTCTCGCACACATTCCACTATGAACAGCAATTACGGGCACGGCCTCTGCCACAGACAATGCAATACTTCCGACGACGGACCGATCTAATGGATTCTCTTTTGTTGGCCACAAATAACGGAGCATTCTCAATTATTGCGTTACCTTTGTTACCTGTTATATATTTGTTTCTTTAGTTCTGCTGTTTCGGCTACACGCTCAGCCTGGGTTGCTCCACCATATTTGTTAATCATTGTCAATCAACTGCCTCAGTAGCCTAGTGGTAGCAGACCATTACTACTACGCTGAGGTCCTGCGTTCAATTCCCGGGTAAGAGGCTATCAGAGATAATGGTGTAAAGTTCTTTATCTCTGGTTCTATTGGGATTTTTCCATTTTCTGGAAATTTCCCAGTACCCCGAAGTTTGGTAATATGCCCGGCGATGTCAACAGGCTCGCCACCTATTACGTGGGCCAAAACGTAACCGGCGAATCGTGGGTGTTTGCATGTATGCTTGAATTAATGCATTTACCTCTGCCTACCCCTTCAGGGATTACGGGCGTGAAATATACGTTTTTTTTAATTATTGTTACATTTCACATCCTTCTCTAACTTAAAGAAATGAACCCATACTTATGGTGAGATTAATAGACCGAACTACGACTTTACTTTGAGCAAAGTATGCTTAGAATTGTCAGAAATGTATGGGTTTAGGTTCGAAGCGTACTTTGCTCGAAAGTAAAGTCGTAGTGCGATCTGTGAATCTCGCTTTTAGTGTTCATGTTTTTATTTTAATGTAAGGAAGGTGGCAAACATAGTGCAGTTCACATTGATGTGAAGTAGTGACTGCAGCATATAGACATCTACATAAAACCCATAGGTCAAAATACAGATGCGTTGCCACCCCCGAGACCTTTGTGTCATGTCTCTGTGATAGTTATTACGGGGTCATACATTATCATGTAACAGAAACACGAGTGTTGAACACGGTAGTGCATACGCCTGCAAGCTCCGTCACTGGAGCTCTACCACTAGTAAGTAAGTTATAAGGTAGATAGGCTGTATAATATGTATGTATAGGCCTTACTTTCCGTTCCAGTGGTCTAAGTTTTGACTACCATTTGGAATATAAATATTTTATTGGTGGTAGAGCTCCAGTCACGGAGTTCGCGGGCGTAGGCACCACCGCATTACCTATTATACTTGCCGGTAAATGGTAGTGTTCCGCACTATCGTGTTCCGGTCAGGTGGTAATATACGGCCCTGTAATTTCCGGGCCCAGAGGCATAAACTGAAACTGAAACTACTTTATTTGCTACAGCCTTGAGACATGACAAAGGTAGGTAAGTACCTACATTTAAAGTTAGGTACAACATGTTTAATTAAATTTAAAAAAAATGGTAGATAACTAAATAAAAATATTAATGACTAACAAAAACTTATTACTAACACAGAATACCTAATAACTTCTTGATGGCTTGGTTATAATCAACAGGCTTAAAAGAATGTTTTCGTAGGTTTTTAATACATTGTAGAAATTAAACTTGCGGATTTTCTCGCGTATACCGAGCTTTCCAGCTGCCGTGGTCACGGGCAGACTGCGAAAAAGCGACCGAAACGTCGGGTGTAAGAAGTTTAGGAGTGTTGTATACGCGAGAAAATCCGCAAGTTTAATTTCTACAAGGCTTCAAAGATATATATATATGTGAACGTCATCGGCGTAAATATGATATTTACAGTGCTTAATATGTTTAATTATATCCGCGCAATACAGAGCAAACATGGAGGGACTTAAATTCGATCCTTGGGGAACTCCTTTGGTAAGCAGGAATAACTTTTAAGATACGGCAGTACCGTCACTTAAATTAAGTTCCACAAATTGCTTACGATAATTAAGGTAGCTTTCAAACCATAAAACAGTTTTATGGTCAAAACCGTAATATGAAAACTTCGACAACAGTAAAGCCGTGTTTATGGAGTCGAAGGCGCGAGAGAAATCAAGCAGTATGAGTATTGTGCACATGCCCCTATCTTGTGCTGTAAGTATGTCATCGGTGACGTCCATAAGTGCGGTAGCTGTGCCCCGTCTCTTTCTAAACCCTGATTGAAGAGACGGAAGTAAGGAGTTTTTTTCGATATAATCCGACATCTGCTGGTAAACCACTTTCTCAATTACTTTCGATAGACAAGGCAAGATACTAATTGGCCTTACGTCCGCGACATCTCCAGGGTTGGACTTTTTAGGCACCGGCTTTACCTTAGCAATTTTCCACTTGTTAGGATATGTAGAGGATAATATCGAATTATTAATTATACTAGTAATATAATCTAATGTAAAAAGTAATGTTAATAACAACATATTTAATGACAGACCATCAGACAGTGGGGTGTCCCACAGCATTAGATTTTAGACCCAGAATATACTTAGAGACAACATATGAATCAACAGGCACTAGTGAAAAGGTCGATTCATTATATCGATGAAAAGCAAAATAAGTCATACAAGAAAAACTTGTAGACGTATTTCCTGGTACATTCATAAAATGATCGTTTATGATATCCGGATCAAGGAAATGTGATGGTAGGTCCATATTTTTCTCCCGTATCACCGTTTTTTTTTAATTTTTCCATAGTGTTTTAGGATCCTGAAGCTTGTTATTAATATTGTAACGGTAATAAGCAACTTTTTCTCTGTGTAATGAGGTCAAAACTAAGGACTTGAGTTCCTTATAATATATTTTTATTGCACTTTTTTGTTTTACGATAATTGGCCAGCGCATCATCTCGCAACCTCATCATGAGTTGTATGGTACCTGTTATCCATGGATATTGTGATTCTTTGATCACAGTTATCTTAATAGGTGCATGTCTATCGAAAACCGACAAGAGATTGCGATAAAAAACGCCGACCATATCTTCAACACTACAGTTGTTAGAAAAAACGCTCCAATCTAAACCGAATAGATCATCATTAAAGTTGTTCAGATTAATCTGCTTCAAGCTTCTGTGTTTAATGTGATAAGAGTTCAATTTCCTAACCGGAATGTTAAATTCGCATATAATCACACAGTGCCCATGTAATGCCCTAAATGCCTCGACTGTAACACTTCTTGCTTGCAGATCAGTGCATGCAAGATCAATGAGTGTTTCGCTCTGATCTGTGAAATGTGTGGGAGAGGAAACTAGTTGATGCAAATTCAGATATTGTAAACATTCATTAAGTATTTTAGTTTTGCTATCGGACGTATGTAACATATTAACATTAAAATCTCCCAATAGTATGCAATTATCGCAATCGCCTAAGGAATTTATTGAGTCTATTAAAGCGTCCAAAAAAACATTAAAATTAAACCAGGGCGGTCGGTACGCCGTACCGACTGCAATTCGCTTGCCACGAAAAGTTTGCATAACACCTTAGGCCTCAGGAGTGGTAATGCATCTGCATTTTCACCTTGGTCTTTGTGTGGGTGACTATAGGCTGCAGTCATCACTTCACATCAATGTGAACTGCATGCTGGTTTGCCGTTTCCGTTACATAAAAAACCAAGGTAAGGTTAAGTTACCACAACATTACTTACAATAAATCGACGACACTTACTGTTGTTGCATAAAAAGGATTAGATAAAAATACAGCAGCTAGTAACTGGACAAACAAAGTGAACGAGACAATTAGAGGTGCGGTCCAACAAGCACACATGTTTATCTAAATAATACCCTGTTTTTAAATTCCATTAGCCGCGGCCGCCGCGACGCGATGTAAAATATAATAAAAATGTCAAGTAACGTATGCACGGGTAGAGTGTGGTCCAAGCAAGCAGCGATGGGGGTAAAACACTTGTAGCGTCCACTACATTAAGGCGCCAATTAGTGGAATACAATGAAACCTCACAGTACTTATCTCGTACGGTACATGGCGTGCATTCAAATTACATCACACACATAGTTGTATTATATATGCCGACTCTTGAGACATCTTTGTATTATATATGCCGACTCTTGAGACATCTTCGTGTCTCAAGAGTCGGCATATATAATACAACTTCCCAACGTCAATCGTTGGGCCGCGGTCCGCCAGGCGCTTCCACCTCGCCTGGTCGGAGGATCCTCCCTTTTCGCCGGAGGAACACTTCTACCCGTTCCTCCACACACTCTATCCCCTTTATATATCCTGTAGTGCGTACTACGTTATGCATGCACAAACTCTCCTAATATTATACCAACGTATGTTATATCCTGGCAGGGTCGCCATGTAGAGAGGTTAATATGAAAACGACTTTTCCAGTTGAAGGTTCGGTTTATTGTCCGTTAGTATAATTGTTCAACATACGTTGGTACAATGTTAGGAGAGTTTGTGCATGCATGACGTAGTACACACTACAATCCACTTGGATCACATTTACTTCTTGGTATAAACGTAGGTATTGTGTCGTGAATATACCCAAAACCTCAGGGTCCTGAGTTTACATTTTTACTAATTTAAAGCAAAACATTGTAAGTAAAACAAGCTGTAACTATCAATTCATTTCACGTCTTTGAATTAGCAATTTCCGGTAAGGTATCAACTAGGATACATTTTTAAATAACTCGGCACTTATTTTGGAACCCAACGCATAATTAACGCAATATTGTTATTAATTCAAGATGCTTAATGCCAATATTTATCAAAGTAAAAAAAAAAAAACAATACGCTTACACTCACAGCCCATACAACACATACACAAACACCCAGACCCGAAACAAATATCTGTAGGCCATACAAATATTTGTCCCAGAGCAGGGATCGAACCCGCGACCCTTCGAATCAAACGGTCATCTCACACCGCTGGACTAACCGGGTCGTTACAGTATTCATTAAATATGCACGATGCATTACCATAATCATTTTTTTTTTGGTTTCTAAAGGGGCCAGCAATCATGCAGCCCACATCACCGAATGTCACAGCTTACATACATCTAGAATGAGAAGGACTGATGGAATGGACAAGGATAGTCAAACAGAATAAATGATAGACAGGCAGACAGGCAGACAATTACGGAACCCTAAAAACTTTTCGGCAGGTAGATTAGGTAATACAATAGTGCTTATGCCTCCGAAACCCGTGACTGAAGCTCTACCAACTGCACTGTTCCGCTATCGCTTATGCACAGCACGCACCCGCGCGACCATGTTTTATTAACCCAATTACTTGGCTGTCAGGCGCTCGTGCAGCGCCTAATGCTACACTTGCACAAATTGATTATACACACTTACCTACTCACAACGCCGATACAAGGTAATGTGCTTGCTGCAAACTCACCTTAAGTAAGTGTCAGCGAGTAATAAAGGGATGTTTTGTTGCTGTCTAAGATAGTTTTAGAAAAATATACTCTCGTCTGTTAAATGATGATGATTAAGGTATACATTAACAGTTTCCCGTGACAAAGCTATCGTCAGCACCTCAGTGATCGCCAACCCCTGGCTTCATACCAAGTCCCATACGGTGTAGGCAGAGAGTGTGGCGCGCCGGACCCGGTCCCGGTCCCGGTCCTGACATACCTCCGATGTTTTTTTTTTTAATCAATGTCATCGCTATTACGCATATTGCCAGTGTCAAGTAAAAACGATATTTCGTATTCGTCATGAGCAGCGTAATCGGTCAATTATCAGTCAGTCAGTCAGGGTGACAGTCACTAATTCGAGTAAAGCGATGGTTACTTTACCAGAACATCTACAATGAAGTTTTGAAGGCAACCTGAAAAGCCGCGTTTTCGCACTGTTATTCTATTTCACTAAACACGGGCACTGTAATAAACCTATATTAAACAAAATGCCACTAACTTTATTTGATACTAGCTGTGCCCGCGACTTTGTCCACGTGAGAAAAAATATGATTATTCAGGATCTACCCAGACGAAGTCGTGGGCGCAGCTAGTATAAAAGTAGCCTAAGTTACTCCTTATTACATCAGCTATCTGCCAGTGAAAGTCCCGTCAAAATCGGAGACACTCAAATTCTATTTATTTGTATGTGGGTATGTATGGTTGTAGGAAGATAAAAGTAGCCTAAGTTACTCCTTATTACATCAGCTACCTACTCGTGGAATTCCCGTCAAAGTCGGATACACTCCAATTCTACTTATTTGTATGTAAGTGTGTATGTATGTATGGATGTATGGAGATAAAAGTAGCCTAAGTTACTCCTTATTACATCAGCTACCTACTCGTGGAATTCCCGTCAAAGTCGGATACACTCCAATTCTACTTATTTGTATGTAAGTGTGTATGTATGTATGGATGTATGGAGATAAAAGTAGCCTAAGTTACTCCTTATTACATCAGCTACCTACCCGTGGTAGTCCCGTCAAAGTCGGATACACTCCAATTCTACTTATTTGTATGTAGGTATGTAGGTATGTATGTATGGATGTATGGAGATAAAAGTCCCGTCAAAATCGGTCCAGCCGTTCCCAAGATTAGCCCCGCCAAACAGACAGACAGACAAAAATCGTAAAAAATGTTTTGGTATATGTACCGTGTATACATACATATTCATTAAGTAAAAAGCGGTTATTTTAATATTCCAAGCAGACACTCGAATTTTATTTATTTGTATAGATTTATTATTATGGAAGGTAATATACAACATAAGATCTAAAAATTCTGTGAAAATTTAAGGGTCTAATACTTTTTACCGTTATTATCGAGCAAAAAATATACGAAAAAAAACACGTGTATTGTATACCCCCTTGGACCCCTTAAAATTTTCATATTTTATTTTTAGTAATTAATTTTGTCTTTATAGCGGTATCAGAAATCCATAATTTGTGAAAATATATTACACTGTTTATGAGATACAGGCTGGTGACAGACAGACGGACGGACAGACAGACAGATAGCGGAGGATAAGTAATCCGTAGGGTCCATTTTTACCTTTTAGGTACGAAATCCCCTAAAAGATAAAACTAAGATACAGAATAGCTTAAAAATATTCGATATGATTCTTTAAATTGACATAATGTTTTATTTCTGAACCGATTCACATGAAACAAACACTAAATGTTAAGTGAAACTTACCACAATATATTACTGAAAACAGCAAATCGAATAAGGCGTTTCTGAAATTAGGGTGCACAAACACACAGACAAACATAAATTTTTTCGGTATAAAAAGTACCCAGTGTTGTGCGCCAAAGGTTAAAGTATAATCATAGCAAGTTTCATTGAAATCAGACCGGTAGATTTTGTGTGATGCTTGAACAAACAGACAGACAGACAGACTGACAAAAAAAAATCTAATCACATATTTGTGTTCGGTATCGATCTAGTAACATCCCCTGGTATTTATTTTTCAATATTTTCAATGTACAGAATTTACACTTCTACAGTTTTATTATAAGTATAGATAACTCAAAAATACACGAAGAAAACGAAATAAAATAAGAGCACCACACGCCTCTTTCAAGGTTCCCGCCAAAACTGCCTCAGTAGCGTAGTGGTAGTGGTGGCTGGAGGTCCTGGGTTCGATTCCCGGGTCGGGGACTATCAGAGATAACGGTTTAAAATCCTTTATCTCTGCTTCTATTGGGATTTTTCCATTTTCTGGAAGTTTCCCAGTACCCCGGAGTTTGGTAATGTGCCCGGAGATGGCAACAGGTTCGCCACCTGTTACATGGGCCAAAACGTAACCGGCGAGTCGTGGGTGTTTGCATGTATGATTGAATACATGCATTTACCTCTGCCTACCTCTTCGGGGATTACAGGCGTGAAGTTACGTAATATTGCCTAGCTAAATAAATAGGAGTTATTATTGAAAAGCGAACATCAAATAAATAAATAATAATAAATAAAAATACGCTTACACTCACAGCCCCACAGTAGGTGTAAACCTGTGTCGTGGGTGCCGTTCTACACATACAACACATACACAAACACCCAGACCCGGTATTTGTCCCGGTGCGGGGATCGAACCCGTGACCCTTCGAATCAAACGGTCATCTCACACCGCTGGACTAACCGGGTCGTCACATTATTCAAAGTAAAGGAATTATACGAGTCACACATTTTTTCTTTAAAAACTTATATCGATGCCGCCATGTTGAAGAATACTGAACGCTACTATTATTATAGTGATGAATGGTAACGGTTAGACGTTTTTCGGGAGAAATATATTTTAACACACACACGGGCGTTTTATAAGCTAACACTCACAGCCTCACACGAGATATAAACTTTTTTTTTATGTTACGGAAGTGGCAAACAAGCATGCAGTTCACATTGATGTTAAGTGATGGCTCCAGCCGATAGACACCCACACAAAGACCGAGGTCAAAATGCAGATGCGTTACCACTCCTGTGGCCTAAGGTGTTATGCCTCTGTGCCCGAAATTACAGGGCCGTGCATTACCGCCTGACCGAAACACGATAGTGCTGAACACTACCATTTAGCGGCAAGTATGCAAGGTAATGCGGTGGTGCCTACGCCCGCGAGCTCCGTCACTGGAGCTCTACCACCAGTGGAGTTTTGTTGTGAGTACCGTACACACACAAAACATATACAAACACGCAGACCCGATCGCGACCTACAGGTATTTATCTGGTGGTCGCGATCCTCGGTTAAAACAATCGTCACACACCGTTGGACCAATAGGGTCGGCAAAGATTTTTCTTGTGAAAAAAATCCATTAGTATCCCGTAAAACCGTCGATGCTACGCTCGATCTCTCTCCGGTCGTGTCGGATTGCTGTCCCGCCTACGAGAGTAAGAGAACAGAAAATGCACTTTTTTTATGTAATGGAAGTGGCAAACAAGCACGCAGTTCACATTGATGTTAAGTGATGACTGCAGCCTATAGACCACATGAAGACCAAGGCCAAAATGCAGATGCGTTACCACTCCTGAGGCCTAAGGTGTTATGCCTCTGTGCCGGAAATAACAGGGCCGTACATTACCACCTGACCGGAACACGATAGTGCTGAACACTACCATTTAGCGGCAAGTAAATTAGGTAATGCGGTGGTGCCTACGCCCGTGAGCTCCGTCACTGGAGCTCTACCACCAGTAAAACCAGTAAACCTGTGTTTGCACATACACTTGTGCACTATAATATCCTGCGAAGTTGGCTAGTCTCAGTTGTAATTGGCCTGAATTCGGTTAGTTCATTAAAAACAGCAATATTCAATCGCCATCAAAACGATTTATGAATGTACGAGTATGTATATACCGCCCTCACGGGGCATAGAACTGCGGATAAGCATAGAAGGTTGTTCCCAACTACATATTTACAACAATATGATATTTTTCAATGCTATTGAAAATTGAGAAAACATTCGTTTTCCTCGTTTAAACGTATTCCACCTTGAGAAATCCATAACAGGTAAATAATTTTTACGAGCTCGTTTGAGGGATGGCTTACCTGAAATTTATGATAAGGAAAACCTTTTCAAATATTTATATTTCGTATTAAAGGAAAACAATTTCCTGTATGAATAAAACAAAACATATTTTTATGATTCTCGTAAAATTAAATATTGTTTGCGAATATTTTAATTTCTGTTTGGATGACTCGAAAAGTCATATTATAGATCCCCTTATGACGCACAACACTATTGTGGTCATCTTTTAGTGAAGGCTGTGTCCAATAGTCTTTCGACTAAAGTGATAATTGCACATGCCGATTATCGCCCATGGCAACGAGCGAGAAGAGCGAGTGTTTTGACGAAAAATAATGTTTTATATTCCTTCGATAATCGTATCTTCGAGACGAGAAACTCTTTTCGTCTAAATGGCTCTAATAAATGCCTTATGAAAAAAATTGCAACTCTTAATTTTGGCGCACTCGAGAACTAAACCGCTTAAAACGGTTATTTGCAGGTTTTTAATAGTTTTAAATGTTTATTTTCACATCTATAACCGTGAGTGAGGTCATTTGTATGACTTTTCTTGACTCACAAAATCACACAATAGATTTATTTAACCAAGAAAAGTAGTCAACCTAAATCCATCGTACACTATGGTCTCATAATTTTATCGACATAATAATATTTCGTTCTCTTCCATAAAAATAATATTTCCCGGAAAAAATTCACGCAGATCTTCCAAATAACAACAGTATATCATATCAAACAAACCACGTCATGAATCTTTAAAGCCTATTAATAAATAATGTAACAAAATCCCAGATGTTACAAGCGCCACATCTCGAACATTCCTTCGTTTACAATTGCCAAATCACGAAACTAGGCCAAATATTGCAACACCCGAAAAGAGTTGGGAAAGTGTCCGTGCTCAAAATGTTATTTAAGACAGGGGGGAAGGGTGACCAGGGAGGGTGGAAGGGGGAAACGGAGACTGCAATTTCCCCATTGCGGCATCGCCATGGCATTGGAAGTTTTGCGCCATCCGAGTTACGTACAGCTTGCTAACTAATTGTTAACTTTTGTTATGAAGCTAAACTTGTTTGTTACGGTGATCTCTCTAGGTATTCCTTTTGTTGCCTTGACAGTGGAGACAGGCGCTAACGTGATTTATAGTTGCGTAGTTGCGAAGGAATAAGTTGAAGATTAGCTGAGATTCAATAGTAATACAAGTAGCCTATACTTAGTAATTTCCTGCGATCTTTTAATTTATTTCGCTACCTAGGTTGATAAAGTATAAAATTATCTATCCCAATCGAGATGCTTTTCACCAACGTTTATCAAACAGTCAATAATAATAGCCTTATTTTGTGATGAAAAAAAAAATATATAAAATACACCATAATTCAATCCCATTTAAAATAATTTATTCACATATCGAACTTCGGCTATGTAGTCTTGAACAGCAAAAATGGATTATCTTGCATTTTAAGTCAGAGTTTGGAATTATATATATTGGTGAAATCTTAGCAAATTAAGTAAATTGAAAACAAGCAAACAATTCAGATTTATACTGCTTAAACAATACGGAGTAGAACGGAAACGGAGTATTGTTTATTTTACTCAATCAACCGCGCTTAAAATAACCTGATAATGTTTATAAGAATGAGCGTTTAATTTGATCGAGCAAATAATTTGAGTTGGGAACTAAGCCCGCGGCGCCCGGATACACGCCCACGCGGGGAATCTCGATAACTTATTTCATTGCAGTACTTCTTCTCTGTAAGCCGTGGTGGGATTATAATGAGGCAAGTGTCTAAGTGAAGCGCGCATGGCCCAGCGGCTGGTGTAGATGTAGTAAGTGTTCTACTCGGTTAAGCATTACGGGTGCGGTCGGCTGTGTGATGGGTGACCGCCAGTGGCAAATTAAAATGCGCGTTTCCGTGCTTCGGAGGGCACGCCCCATCAAAGTGGGACTTAGGGGGCTCCCTCACACTACTGAGCCCCAGGATATCATAGACGCGCTTAAAGAGCGGGGCTATCCGGTCCAGACCGCACGCGCCGTCTACCCCAAGAGAGGCAGACCCGGCGCAGTCTTCTTTGTGCAACTGGGCTTCATCGAGAAGGACGAGCTTACCCGGCTGTATAAAACAACAGAGCTACTTCACCTACGGGGAGTATCGGTCGAGGCATGGAGGCCACGGGAGGGGCCTCCACAATGCCACCGCTGCCAGGCTTTCGGACATGCCTCGGCAAATTGCCACCGCCCACTGCGCTGTGTGCGATGCGCAGGAGGACACCCGGGGAGCGAGTGTTCACGCCCCCGCGATCACCAGCCCACCTGCGCGAACTGCGCGGGAGCGCATACGGCCAACGACCGCCGCTGCCCCACGTTTACGAAAGAAGCGAGGAAAAGGAACGCTAGGGTCCCACCCCCTCTTCCCCCCACAACGGGTGGCAGACCTGGAGCGCCCGGGCCAACAATGGTCCCAGCTCCTGCACCAGTAGTACAGCCGCCGCCAATCAACAGGGTGGAGGTGACAGGCGCCAGATTAGCAGTCCCCGCCAATCACGGGCTCCCTAGGAAAAAATCACGCAGTGGACGCCGGCGCGAAAGGAAGAAGAAGACCACCAGATTGCCCCACCACAGCGAGCGAGGCCAACCGGCCTCCCCGGGCCACGGCAGGCGCAATTGGCCCCAAAATATCCGAGGTTGAGGCCGGCAAATGATGCCGCCCAGCCCCCTATCCCTGGCCAGGGCGACGCAGAAATAGCTGCTGCACACTTGGCCTCAATGGAGCATCGCACCACCCAGGCACCGCCGAGCACGAGGCGGCGGCAGCAGGGGGAGGTGAGTGAAACCGCCCGGGAGGCGGCGCCCGCAGTTGCGCATTCAACAGCGCACGTGACCGACCCTTGGCCTGCATATTCGATCTCGCAAGTTGAGCAGGTGGCCGCGCCCCAGGGGGAAATACCCGCCCTACAGGGGCAATTTAGGGAACCGTCGGTGTCTCAGTTGTTAGGAGTGTTCATCAGCACCCTCACTGGGATATTGACGGCTTATAATGCCGGGCAAGATATTGTCCCCGCCCTGTTAGCAGGTTTGGCCGATTTAAGACGCTACAGTGGTCCCGTGTAAGCTGAGGATCCTGTATTGGAACCCAGGCGGGATCAGGGGTCACGTACGGGATCTTCGAGAACTCGCCCAGTCACAGGATATACATGTTATCCTGCTGGGCGAGACGAAACTACGCCCCGAACAGGAGCTTCGGGTGAACAACTATTTCGTGTACCGCCATGACGAGGTGTCTCCGCGAGGCCCCGCATACAGGGGGACAGCGGCACTTGTCAGGCGGGATCTGGTGCACGAGGAGGTGGACACACTGCCTTTTGTGTCGACTCGCACTAAGGGAGTGCGACTCTATGCAGAGGGCACCGAGCTCCGCATCTTCGCGGCGTATCGCCCTCCAGGTGAATCCTTCCATGCCGGGGACATCCAGGCCATCCTCGGAGATAAACCTACACTAGCCGTTGGTGATATGAACGCCAAGTATCCTACTTGGGGTTCCAACGTTATCACTCCGGCCGGAAGGAAGTTCTTCGAGGACAGCCAGCGGAATGGATATGAAGTGGTAGGGCCCGATGCCCCGACACACATACCCACTCTGCCCATCCACCAACCGGATGTTCTCGACGTGGCATTCTACAAGGGGATGCCATGCCCGGTCAATGTGGAGGTGTTGTACGATCTCACCACACAACACCTCCCCATTTTAGTCACGCTTGCACTGTCGACGGACTTTACAATCGCGCGCCTACCGCGTAGGCGCATCAACTGGCGCACGTTCGAGTGCGCAATGAGTGAGTCGGAGCCGGTAGGCGCCCTGGACACTGCAGAGGATGTAGAGGAGGCAACCAGCCGTCTTACCGCCGAAATCCGGGCCGCACAGGAAGCGGCCACATCAACTTGTCCACCGACGCAACGCAGGGCAGCCCTGCCTGACTCGCTCCAACGCAAGCTACACCGGAAGCGCAGCCTGCGCCGGTTGTGGGCGCGCACGCGCTGTCCGACAGTGAAGCGTGACCTCAACCGCCTCGATGAAGAGGTAAATCTAGCGGTGAGTGTGTTTCGCGGTGACGGCTGGGATAAGGTCATAGACCGAGCAGCTGTCAGCGACACTAACCTTCATGCACTCACCCGTGCACTTACTAAGGAGGCGAGCCCCGTATATCCGCTCCTCAACAGTTCCGGGATGCGGTGCTACGGGGCCAAAGACCGGGCCGAGATATTGGCCAATTACTTGGAGGGCGTATTCACCCCCCATCCCCCTTCGCAGGACCCCGCTATCGTCGCGCATCACGATGATTGCGAACGCCGCGTGAGGGAATTATTGTCGGCCACGCCCGAGCCGCTCCGGGGAGAGGATTTTATCTCCCCGTCCGAGGTGAGGAGAGCAGTCACCTGGTTGCCTCCACGGAAGGCGCCAGGGCCAGACGGTATCCCCACTGCCGCGTTACATCATCTGCCGTGGGGTAGCCTGGTATCCCTAACCAGGCTATTCAACGGCATACTCCGCACGGGCCGATTTCCCAAACCTTGGAAACTTGGGAAAATAATAGTCCTCCCAAAACCGGGTAAGGACCGCCGCCACGCTTCTAGCTACCGCCCTATAACTCTGCTTTCACACCTCGCCAAGCTGTTTGAGCGGCTTCTGCTGCGGAGGCTGAGACCGCACCTCCCGTGCAGGGAGGAGCAATTCGGCTTCCGCGCGGGGCATTCAACAACGCTCCAGCTGGCGAGGGTGCTCCACTACCTCGCCAACGAGCACAACAAGGGCCGGTACTCGATCGGAGTCTTTCTCGACATCGAAAAGGCCTTCGATCGGGTGTGGCATGTTGGGCTGTTGGCAAAGGTAGAGATACCATCGGGCCTGCATAGGGTGGTGGCTAGCTTCCTCGAAGACCGGCGGTTTTACGTTTCGGTGGAGGGAGTTGACTCGGCTGAACACTCGATCCGTGCAGGAGTCCCTCAGGGCAGCTGTCTGTCACCGTCGCTTTATGCGGCGTATACAGACGACATCCCGACCATACCGGATGTCATGCTGGCCCTGTTTGCCGACGATAGCGCCTACCTAACGTCGTCGCCCCGGTTGCAAACAGCCCACGAACGAATGCAACGTCTGCTGGATGTACTACCGGAGTGGTTTGACAGGTGGCGGGTGGCCGTCAATGTGGGTAAGACGGCCGCTCTCCCTACGCGAGTAACCCGCTGCCGGCTGCCACCACTCAGGCTTCGTGGAGAGGACGTGCAGTGGCAGACACAGGCCAAATACCTCGGGTGCACCATCGATCGTGCGTTGCGCATGACACCCACTGTGAATCACGTGGTGTGTCAGGCGGCGGCAGCGCGGTCGATGCTGCGCCCGGTGTTGAGCTCAAAACTGCCGCTGCGCACCAAACTACGCCTGTACAAAACGTACATCAGGTCGAGGCTGACGTACGCGGCGCCAGCGTGGTATGCGCTGTGCTCTGCGACGCAGCATAAACGACTACAAACTCAGCAGAACGTGTGTCTCCGATTAATTGCCAATGCGGGGAGGTACGTTCGAAATGACGTCATAGCACGGGACCTGCGTGTGGAATCCGTGGAGGAGTTCGTGGCACGTCTTGCGCGCGGCATGTATGACCGCGCCGAGAATGGGCCGCACGAGCACCTCCATGGATTTGCCCCACTGCACAGTAGGCCTCCTGATGGGAGACCTCTCCCACGCGAAATCCTCACTGCTCCGGCAATAATCGGAGCACCCGGGACGATGACGATGTAGCTGGGTTAGACCCCGCGTTTCGTGACCCGCAGCGCTAGCGAGCTTGACTCGACCTGACCTGCTGATAGGTAGGATTGAAATCACCCGACCTGGGTTCGAGTCCCGGGTGAAGAAGGTTCCCTCCTGGGGCGCGGCCACAAGCCCAGCTAGAGCCAGGGCGATGGTTGCGCCGTATAACTGTGGGCGTCGTCATCTTCGTGGGGACGCCCGCCACCCTTTGTTGTTGCAGCCGAGTGCCGAAGGATTAAGCCCGCTCGAGATCGCACCAAGAAAAGAGAAGAGGATGAGAGCACAGCAGGACCTGGACGCCAATACCAAGGTGGCATGAGTCCATGGTGCCCACCTCCTCCACCACAGCCCCCAAGGGGGTGCCGAACGCCGTCCTGCAGCCGCAGGGCAGAAGAAGCTGCAGCAGAGGGGGATGCCCCGGTGCTGCATCCGCGTCGCGCGAATAGTGCGCGCGAAGACCAGTGATGGATGGAGGGCACGGTTGCTATCGATAGATAGCAGTCGTTAAATCTTGTCGCAGGCCAAATGGGCGGTTTGAAAACATTCGACAGTGGGTTGGCCACTAACCCGTATCTCCACCAATCCGCATTGGAGCAGCGTGGTGGAGTAAGCTCCAGGCCTCCCCCCAAAAAGGGGAGAGACTCGTGCCCAGCAGTGGGACGTATAATGGGTTGCCATTATTATTATTATTATAAATGTCTAAGAATTTGTTTGTTTAATATGTTATGTTCTTAATTAAAGACTGACCTACTTTGATCAAAAACGTCAAGTACTTTCTGAGGCTGAGGTCAAGAGTCTTAGGAATCGCCGTGAATGTATGAAAAGAATGATGAAAATGTAGAAGAAGCATGGAAGATGTTTACGGATATTTACCGGGATGTCTGATGCTCCACACACTCTGCCTACCTTGTTAGGGACTTAACGTTAAAATTCATACATACATAATATTTATAATCTTAAATGTAGTTTGTACGGCCCCGTAATTTCCGGCACGGAGGCATAATACCTTAGGCCTCAGGAGTGGTAGCGCATCTGCATTTTGACCTTGGTCTTTTTGTGGGTGTCTATAGGCTGCAGTCATCACTTAACACCAATGTGAACTGAAAGCTTGTTTGCCACTGCTTTTACATAAAAAAAAATAGAGCTCCATTAACTGAGCCGGAAAGTTTAGACGTCACGACTACTACTTATCAAATGTTGTAACGCTTATGATCACTCGTGCGGGTGTTTATCCGTTTGTCACAGCCTATATTATCCAAAAGTACTGGACTAAAAATATCGTTCGACCTTTCTTCTAAATTTAATATCCGTAATTAATAATCCAATATAATTTCATATCCGTAACCTAAACTCTTACCCTCTTATTCATAAACATACATTAGATACGTTTTAGCTATAGAATGCTTTGTCTTTGTCAGTTGCGTTGTCAAATGTGCAGGATAGAAAAAGACAAAGGAGAGATTAGCAACACTTTAGCTAAAAAACATTTATGAATAAGGGGGTTATATGTTATTGTTAAATAATGTCATGAAATGTGACGTAGGTGACATCCCTAATAAGTAGGTATCTGTAAAATACCTTCTATGAAACCTAAAGAATGTATTGTAGTATATCTCAAATGCAATAATGGGCGTGTGTTCAAAGCGCTTTCAAAAGCAAACGCTGGCTGTTCGGAAGCAATCAAAGAGTTCTTTCTCCTGCATTAAAACTTTTCTACCCACTGATCGTCTCTAAAAGCTGCGGATTTAATTCCTCTATTTTCATTCGCTCTCTGTGTAAGACAGTTCGCGTGTAAGCATCGCGGAACCTCCCATTCATTATACAGGAACTGGCAATCGTTGGGGAACTATTCTGTGCTTCATCACGTAAGTAACCTGCGTAGAGTGTGGTATGCAAGTTGAAACTGTGTTTTTATTTCACTGTGGAAATTAATGACGTGATGTTCAAGCGACGGAAATAGTGCAATATTATTTACTGCTGCACATTGTTCATTTATTTTAAGTGCTGGACCGATTGATTTGAAATCACGCATAGTAAATTAGCCGCCCAAATATGGACGTGTAACGAATGGAAATTAATTTCAAATTATTATTTATTTATTTATTTCGTTTTCATACAGTAACATTTAACATTATAGAACATCCAAAAAACCGATGGGGTTAGTTGTGGGGTTGTGGGGTGGGATAAGCAGCTAAATAAAATGTATATTAATATAATATGTTATGTGGGTACATGTGTAAAGCTCGACGAATCTACGGTCTATTATCGCAATGCAGCGCCTCGCCTGTTGTTTACAATTAGGTGTTTGTACATTTGATATAGTTAATAACTCGTACGTTGTGCATAGCGTATTAAGAATACGTTTGAGGGATATGTTGGTTTTTTAGAAGTTTTGAAAGTAGGTATGTATGAGGCACATTGATATACGACGTTTGATCTTATTGTAAGAATCGCAATAAAATTATTCTAGATAATTTAAGTGTTTAAAATGTAAATAAGTCGTTTAATATATAGTTATACCTACTAGTTGAACATTCATAGGTCATATAACCAATCTTAACTTTTTTGGTTCACTTGAATAAGGCTAATTGGTCTGTGACTTGAATACTTACTTCTGAATCCGGAGCCTAAGTATGACGATGGGAGCTTTTTAACACCAAACGACCAAGCCATTTTCCATTTAGACATTTCATAAACTTCAACATCAATTAAGTTTTTGTTGACATCTTGAAATTCTTGAACTTCTAACTTTCCTGCTGACAGAAATTATCTTTTCAATAATCTGTGACAAACAGAGACAGCCATTTGTAGCAAAGTGTTGAACTATCTGCATTAAGAAATTTAAACTGACAAATCTTCGTAATGGTTCATTCTGTGAACAAACTTTGAGAACAAATGGATGTTGTTTGGTTTCCTGTCCAACATAAGCACATAATATAACGTAAGACCATTTTTAATAGTGGTAGAGTTCCAGTGTAGGAGCTCGAGGGCGTATCGTGCAGCGCCATCGCATAACCTAATGTATATCTCTGTTATATATATGCCCATTATGCCCTATTGCACCATGTAGGGGATATGCCATAAGCGCCACGCCTTAGTTTCTGTCACAGACGGAGATAATACGACGTAGGCCTCAGTGGTGGCAACGCATCTGCATTTTGACCTCTGGTTTTTGTATAGATATCTAATAGCCTGTATGTATTTATCACACTTGTGGACTAAGGGCAATTTCAGTGGCAGATAAGCTTTTTTTTACCTTAATTTTACAAAAAGTACAATTTATTTACTCTTACTGTAAAAATCTCATAGACGCCTTGGATTTATCGTGATAAAATATCAATGTATGAAAATAGATTAGGCCGAATTATTTCAGGTCACGCAGCAATGAAAACGTTTTATTATTCGATATGCCTTCAGGGAACAGTATTCAGATATCACAAAAAATATGAGTTCGCTTCAGTGTTAAGAATCTGAAGATGCGACACGAATTTGGAATGAGTCTGCAAATAAGTGTGAGTTATTGATACCGCTGAATTAGAGGAATCCTTCGTTACAAGGATTAAGATTTTCTTACAATTAATGTTAGCTCGTTCGATTGCCCGAAAAATGTTGTCATTACTTTTATGTCGTGAAGTACATAACAATATAGGCACAACTCACATTGTGACGATCAATATTAGCAAATAAATATATTTGTAATATTTTTTTCTCGCCATAACAGACGCAAATGAACTTTAGAAATTAAAATGAAAAAATGGAAAGAACTACTTCGGCAGCTTAGTGGTAAAGCGGTTGGACTTTTCTTTAATTTAAGCAGCAGCAATTATGCCTTATGTGATTATCATTGTATGAGTATTATTTATTAAATAGATATTAAGTAGAAGTAGACCAGTAGGAGTAAATTCTTCAGTAGAACTAAATTCTTCAAAAGAACAGTCAGTCAACCGAATAATGGCGGTGAAACCATTTGAATAGAGCGGTAGGGATGGACGGCGATAAAACTACCGCTAATCCGAGGTGATTATGATAAATTCGCCCCTAATTACGCACAACACACAGTCACACAGTGGTGGATATTTTAAGGGTAGTCTTTTGTTTAGCAGTGGACGTCTTTTGGCTGAAGTGATGACGATGCTGTGCAATGATAATGTTATTGATGACATTTTTTAAAATAAATGATATTAATCTAAGTAAAATTTGTTGAAGAATAATTTTAATTGGACGTTTCAAAACCTTGCAGAGGCAAAATTGAATCCATTTTTGTCTGCAACTCGCAGAGCTCATCAAAGCTATTTATGGTTGTTGCATTAGGAAGTTAGCTCATTGTCTAAGACAGCTCTTGGAGTGGAGCGTCTATGCACTTCAATCGCGAGATGGGCGAGTGGGGGGTGGGACCCGGTGGAGTGGCGGGGACGGGGGAGGGGGAGAGGCATCACAAAGGGCCACTCGTGTCGAGCGCCCTCGGTTGTGCTTGTATGTGATCGTCTAAGTATGCTAACTCGGTTGAATATATTTTTGGATACTTCCAATACAGATAAGGGAAAAGGTACAAAATTCTCGATTATTTAGAGATATCTACTATATTATGTGATACCACATTTTCAATTTAATGATGGTGACAAACAAACACGCAGATTACATAAATGGTTCGTGACGACTGCAGCCTATGACATTTATACACGGAGGTCAATATGAAGATACGTGGACCTTTGAGGCCTAATTTCTTCTGTAAGCACATTAATAGAATACGATAGTGCTGAACACTACGATTTGGCTGCAGATAGATTAGGTAATGCGGCAGTGCCTGCGGCCTCGTGCTCCGGCTCTAGAAGTCTACCATCATTAATAAAAATCGGGATGATAGAATTGTTATGAAGCTGGCCCCCAAAGCATCAGCCTACTACCAGTAGACTTTGACAGTGCTTCATGAGCAGTAGTAATTCTCTAATAACATTAAAGCTTGCTCACTCCCAGATTTATGTTTCAAAGAACCATGTTTCACTTTTTAAAAGTTAAAGCGGTTCAGGTTCGGGCAGAATCCCCAAGCCGCTAAACTAGGAACACGTTTAGCAAGTTTTGAAAGTTCCGCGCCATGTTTTATGTAAATTTTCCACTCGAAACTGATTTATCGTATCCCGGCATTTCTTGCAATTGCAAACAGTAGTTACGCCTTCAATCACTGAAGATCGATGGTAGATCTCGGTTTCAGAGTTTGAAGGCGTAGGCACCATCGCATTACCTAGCCTATTTGCTGCCAAACGGCAGTATCGCTATTGTGTTCCGATATTAATTAAAAATCTAACAACTATATAAGTTATTTTATTTTTAAAGAAAATAATTTCACATATATTTCACAAGCATGTGTTAATGCGAAATAATATAAAAACAACTATATAAGTTACTAGCCTTTGCTGTGGTATAATTACTTTGGCGAGCATTTTCAATGTTTTAAGTAATTATTGCAATTTGAGAAATTAACTAGACTAAAAGTATACTTATTCAAATCATAAATGTGTAACACGTAGGTATAGCAAGCACAGGCAGATCGGTTAAGACTGGCATTAGAAATATCCTCTCATATAACATTCCCGTGTAGGCTGAAATTTTTAAAACGTCTGAACGTGTGTTCATTCTTTACTTATTATATAAATAAAATAAAATAAGCCTTTATTGCTGTTACTTAAATAGTGACATAAATAATTAGACAATACAACATTGTTTTTTTTTTTCATTTTTAATAAATTTAGTTTTACGTACCTACTATTTTCACTACTAACTTGTTGCAATTGGTTTTTCTTTCACAGCTTGTCCTTCGACAAAGGCCTCCTCTAAAGCTTTCCATTTTGTCCTATCCTTGGCAGTGCGTGTCCATTCTGGACCAGCTATCTTTCTTATATCATCTTCCCAACGTTTTGTTTGTCTACCTTTATTCCTTTTGCTGTCCCGTGGGTACCATTCTGTAACTTGTCTGTCTTTATTATATATGTATTTATTTGCTTCTTATCAAGTGTTTACCGGTGGTAGAGCTCCAGTGACGGAGCTCGGGGGCGTAGGCACCACCGCATTACCTAATAATATACTTGCCGCTAAATGGTAGTGTTCAGCACTATCGTGTTCCGATCAGGTGGTGATGTACGATCCCGTAATTTCCGGCACAGAGGCATAACACCTTAGGCCTCAGGAGTGATAACGCATCTGCATTTTGACTTCTGGTCTTTGTGTAGGTGTCTATAGACTGCAGTCATCACTTAACATCAATGTGAACTGCATACTTGTTTGGCACTTTCATTACATAAAAAAGTGCCTACATAAATAGTTACAACTTTTTATCTTCAATAATGACGAACATTTTTAAAACATTTCATCCCGTATTTCAACCTTTTCAAGCAATAAAGTCAAAGGTAGTTAGGTTGTCCTTTCTCAAAGTCTAATCTATATTTGTGCCTGATTTCAGCAAAATTAGTTATGTGGTTTAGGCATGAAAGCGTAACAGACAGAGTTACTTTTGCATTTATAATAATAAAAAAATAATAAATAGCCCTTTGAAGATCTGTTTTAATTACCTTTGAAGCTTTATTAAGAACACCTCGTTTTACTTTATAAAATGTAAATAAATTGTTCGCCAGAGACTACAAAGATTCGGCGGGAAGCTCCAAGCTAAGCTAGGTAACACGTTTAGCAAGTTTCGACAATCTCACGGCATGTTTTATGGAAATTTTCCACTGGAATATGATTTATCGTCCCCCGGCGTTACCTGCTCTTCATCAGCGAGTCTCCAACGAACACGAGAGCTCCGCTTCCTCATAATACCTCACTTAAGAGTCGTTACAAGAATTATAAATTACTTTGCTGAAATCCTTTCACAGTTTCTGGAGATCCGCGTATCTTTCATGGATAATTTTGCTGGGATATTTTTGGTTAATCAAAACAACACAATCACGATTACATATTCTAAAATATTTTTTTCTTCTAGAATAAATAAGTCGTCATGACATATGTCACTCTAAATTATCCCTTTAAACTTTCAAGGATCGTACGGCCACCGGCGGCGAGACACAATTGAATTTCGATTGTCATATTTTTCTCGTTGTTTTATATTATTTCGCATTAACACATGCTTGTGAAATATATTTTATTTAAAGAAAAATGGAAAGACTCTGCCACCATAAAGCAATGCAATAAATGTGAAGGAAAGATTTGACAAATCAGGCAGGACTTCAGTAGCTCAATTGGAAGAGCGGCTGGACTAGATTCCCAGTAGGGCGTTCGAGTCTCGCCTGAAGTCAAATTTTTCTTTCCATTTTTCTTTAAATAAAATATATTTTTCTCGTGTCTGGAGTGTTTACAACTCATGTCAGTAATAACGATTCTGTAATTTCATTTTATGAGATTGTATATAAGTATACTGATGCCACATTCTCCAGCCCTAGGCTGAACGATCTAAACCTCTTGAAATGTAAAATTTGGGTAAAGCCTGCATTATCACTATCATTTAGCAATCAAATTTATCCAACTTTTTTGTATCATTTACTATCAAACTAGTTTGCTCGTTCACATTGATGATGAGTAACAATGCAGCCTGTAAACATTACATCGTACATAACCACCTGAGCTGATTATGTCGCATAATAACATTAATTTAGTGGCACTGGTGGTGTGTGGTGGTACCGACGTGAAAGATCCAGTATCTTTAACATCAGTAAACTAACGTGTCTCAAAATTAAATAAGCAAGTACATTTTTTTGTTCCGGTACCACGTTATAGGAATCGGACTCGCACTTGTCCAGTTTTAATATATACGCTGAGTTATAAACATTCATAAATTCTCGCCGGCCCACTATCCACTCCGGGACGCTTTGTCATTCTTTTGTTTTGTTATACTCGTAGTTAGCTGTTCTTGACACTACCAAAACAAAATAGAAAACGTAATGTCTGGCTTGTGATTCAAGGCTTTTTCAGACCTCGGCCATAAATGTTTAAAGCTAGTAAAATGCTGTTTCAAGTATTCATAAGATGATTTATGACTTTGATTATGCTTTTAAGAAATAAAGTTTTATCTTTTATTTATTTTTTTTCGTTGTGAAGTTTTTAGAAATGTAGTTCAGGTTGAGGGGTCTAAGGTATTACTGTGTCAGGATGGGGTCAAAAGTGTTAGGAATTGGCGTGCATATATGGGGAAATGTAGAAAAAACACGGGAGGTGTGTCAGGACCGGAATATGTGGCACTCCATACTCTCTGCCTGCCCTGTAATGGAGTTGGCATAAAGATACATACACATATTACTATCTAGACCGGAGGTAACCAAATTCAAAACCCTTTTCAATTTTTTTCTAGTTTCGCTGGACTCCTTGCTATATTTATATCACATTCCCATATTTCCCATTTTTATTCACGTCTACGTTGACTCCGATCGAGCCTCCCATGGACCCCAGGGGGTCCACATGGACCACTTTGGGAATCACTGATCTAGACTAACAGACAACGTTCAGGTTAACCATTGCTCTTTCGGAGGTAACTCATACAGTTGGGAAGCATTAAGAAACAATTATGGAAAATTCAAGCAAATAAAGCCTATTACCATGTAAATTATATTAAGTAGGCACACATTACCGTTACCAAGTAAACTTAAACTTCGTCATTTTTAATCAAATATTTGAATATATAACTACTTACCAAAATTTCCAAAACCTTTACAAAATAAACATACTGTAGTACTATTAAGACTTAAAATTAAAAAGAGGCAGAAATAACAAAACAAAAATTAAGCAATGTCAATGTTTACAAAATCATTTAGGTGTTATTCAAAGCAATAAGGGCGGCATAATGCGATCACTGCTCCAGCTTTATAAAGTGGGTTGGCCTTCGTCCCGCGGACTGCCAATTAGGCTATCACTTTCACATCTACTAATTAAGTTGGGATCGAACGCGTCAGTCTCCCTTTGCAGACTAGTGTTGCCTATCGATATCAAGAATATCGATAGACCTATCAATTCATTTTGAAAGGATGGTCACAAAGTATTTCATATGGATGGAAAGTGAACACTACAAAATTTTAAACATTTACACGAAAACCGGAGGTAAAATGCATGCGTTGTAACCCCTCGAAAGCATCGCAACGTGATGACCCCATCACCACCAAAATATCTCTTGTATGTGCAAGTTGCTATTGCAAGGCCTTTGGAAAATGGATAAACATACAGATATAACGAACCAAAAATTAAGCAATGCCATAATGTACAAAAATCTTTAGGTGTTGTTAAATGCAACAAGACTAGTATAATTTGGTCTGCCCAACTTCATAAATTGGGTTAGCCTTCGTCCCGTGGACCGGAATTAGGCTATCAGTTTCTAATATACATCATAATGCCTGTCAGTCTGTTGGTCCGTCTATCCAATGATATATGCTGGTAATCCTCAATTAAAACTTTCTTCATTATATAGTTTGAACGAGGTTTCTCGACAGATATGTGATAATGTTTTTCCAAACTGAAAATATAATTTTGAACATTTAGTTAAATACTTCTTGCACTAGAAAACCCTCCATGGGCGAGTCAATCTCACACTTGCCGTTTAAGCTCGATAGAAATTTTATCGATAAATCGGCAACACTACTGTCGACCGCCCTCGGAATGATTGTTAGATAACGCCCGATGAGGCAAATTATCTAATATCTTACACCGCTTAATGGCTCGCAAATTCTCATTTATTATTTTTACAATCCATTAAGCGCAGGTGTTACAGTTAAAGAAGCCTTCATTTCCCTCTCCATTGGTGCGGTGAACCGAAGATTTAGTCGATGAACGTAACTTCACGTCTGTCATTTACGAAGGGGTAGGAGTAAGTAAATGCATTCATTCAGGCATACTTGCCAACAGCCATGATTCAAAATACGTTTTAAATTTTGTTTTTAAAGAAAAATGGAAAGAAAAATTTGACTTCAGGCGAGACTCGAACTCGCGACCTACTGGGAATCTAGTCCAGCCGCTCTTCCAATTGAGCTACTGAAGCCCTGCCCGATTTGTCAAATCTTTCCTTCACATCTATTGCATTGCTTTATGGTAGCAGTAGCGCCATCTATTGCCAACCATGCTAGTTAGGCAACCGATATAATAGACTTTTCAGTTTATTGAATATCGTAAAGAAGTCGCTTTTACCCTTAATAATTGTTTTTTTTTAATGTTATTTCGCATTAACACATGCTTGTGAAGTATATTTTGTTTTTAAAGAAAAATGGAAAGAAAAATTTGACTTCAGGCGAGACTCGAACTCGCGACCTACTGGGAATCTAGTCCAGCCGCTCTTCCAATTGAGCTACTGAAGCCCTGCCCGATTTGTCAAATCTTTCCTTCACATCTATTGCATTGCTTTATGGTAGCAGTAGCGCCATCTATTGCCAACCATGCTAGTCACTTCACAAGCATGTGTTAATGCGAAATAACATAAAAAAAACAACGTTTTAAATTATTATTACTACATAATTTAAGGGCCATTCAACTCATAGGTACAAACAAACTAAATTATACATAATTTTAAATGTATGTACATAAATTAGACATAATTTTGAATACATTTAGGTGTTATAAATACAATTTTCAAGAAGTCATTTATTTAAAGTTCGTTTGGAATTATTAACATTCAAACATTAACATTCAAACTTTTGGTAAATAGAGGAAGGATATAATATATATACACAGATATATATTTTATATGCGTTTTTTTATAGATCTGTTAATGGCAAGGAGGTTGATATAGCAAATCAGCATTAAAAACCAATCATTTGTCGAAGGCTAATTAATCTCTTTAAAAAATTGGATGCTTCTTAACAAATATACATATTTCTTAAATGTACATGGTAAATGTAAAATGAATATTAAAGGATTTGGAAACAGGCTGACAGCTGTCATTATAATATCAGGATCTATTTATCACTCTGGGACATCGCTTTTTTTCATGAAACTTTTGGGCATAACAAATAAATGTCCAAAATACCGGGGATTTTCTCAATTTTCCCGCCCGGCACAAAAGCGTTGCCCATCTCTAGTCAAGACTAATTGACAGACAGTATTGCCTTCTTCTAATGGTCAATCAATATTTAGACCCGTTTTCGAATACATATTGAGTCACATCTGGGGGCACGGTAGTGCCCCCGCCAAGCCGAGCCAAGCGAAGCGCAAGGGCACTACCTACCTTTTCTCGAAATGTTTAGTCGTAATTTTCAACCCTCGTAACTTTGGTTTGAATAATGCCAGATACTTAAAATTTTCAAGATATGATACCACAAGGTCTCGAAATAATTAAACATGCAAAATTTGAAAATCGTAGCTGTTAAACTTTAAATTTTATAGATGTCCAAAAACCCATAATTTGGTCACTGACTCACTGACTGACTCACTGATCATCAAAATTCTTAGGGTAGTTCCTGAAGTCTTAGAAAGCTGAAATTTGGTATGTAAGCAAATATTAGTACAGACACAATATTCACAGGATAAGCAAATTAAGCAAGCTAGACTCGTCTTGGCACCATTTTTACATGAAAATGTTTTTGGTGGGATCGATTTTTCTACAACAGCTGAAGTGGTAAAAATAAAGGTCTTTCTGAACGGAATATGTTTCGTAATATTTTATTTCCCATCCCTCCATTTTCGTCAAACAAAGTTGCGTACATATTGCTTGCGGCCGTCACGTTCGCGAGCTTGTCAGTGACAGCCTGACTGACATGACTGAATAATATAACGCTGCCTATCTTGGTACGCGCAATACTTGTTCTTCTAAATTATATTTGTAAGCATTTGTTTGCGTGATATTCAGTGGCAGGTTTTGTGTATTTTTTTATGTAGCGAAGGTGGCAATCTAGGTCGCAGTTCACATGTATGTTGAGTGATGACTGCAACTTATAGACACTTACACAAGAACCAGAGACAAAATGCAGATGTGTTGCCACCCCTAAGATCTTAGTTGTTATGTCTCTGTGTTGGTCTCTGTTATTAGGGGGCCATACAATAACACGATAGTGCTGAACACTACCATTTGGTAGTTTGGCACTTGAGAGCCCAATTTTTTTTGTCCCTGTATCTGATTGTTCTCTTACCACATTCAAGATACCTATCAGAAAATACTTGGATGCCATTTTCACACACACAACCACCTAAAATAATATTTTCATTATATTTAATCAAAATGTAAATAAAATATGTTATTCAATACATTATTTAAATATATTTTTTTTATGTAATGGAAGTGGTAAACAAGCATGCAGTTCACATTGACGTTAAGTGATGACTGCAGCCTATAGACACCCACACAAAGACTAAGGTCAAAATGCAGATGCGTTACCACTCCTGAGGCCTAAGGTGTTATGCTTATGTGCCGGAAATTACAGGGCCGTACATTACCACCTGACCGGAACATGGTAGTGCTGAACACTACTATTTAGCGGCAAGTACATTATGTAATGCGGTGGTGCCTACGCCTGCGAGCTCCGTCACTGGAGCTCTACCACCAGTGATAAGATACACCTGCTAACTTTCTGGGCGAAATGCAGGCGTGAAGTGACTAAAATAAAATTAAAAATAACATTCTTTGACGACTCGGTGAGTCCAGTGCTGTGAGATGACCGTTTGATTCGAAGGGTCGCGGGTTCGTTCCCCGCACCGCGACAAATGTTTGTATGGCCTACAGATATTTGTTTCGGGTCTGGGTGTTTGTGTATGTGTTGTATGTGTACAACGGCACCCACGACACAGGTGTATACCTAGTGTGGGGCTGTGAGTGTAAGCGTATTTTTTATTTTATTTTAATGTGTACTTATTACGTGAGTATAGATAAACATATATTTTTTCTCAGATCATATTGGCCTTTGGACCTCTGCCGGTGACAAAGAATGACTCTTTTTCTTCTCTTTTTAACCGACTTCAAAAAAGAGGAGGTTCCCAATTCGTCAGGATCTTTTTTTTTACTCTTTGTTATCAGTTTGTAAAAGAGGAAATAAGACATTCTAATGATATACTTATTTACATTAGTATATTATATTTAGTTTTATTTTACTGATATTCTTGACTATATTTAAATATTTTTAGCTTGTTTGACATGTATATCAATTTCTATTCACTTTAATTTATTTTGTTTATTTATTTTTGACGTTTCATAAGAGGTGCCTGTCTCCCTAAATGAATGAATGAATTTCTGATTCTGATATATCAACAAACCTTAACTACAACGCTATGCTACAACATTTTGTAAGAAACGCATCAGCCGATCAACCCAAAATACGTAATAATATTTGTCTGTAATCAGGTCCATGTATTTAAGCACGAATAAGGCGTTCGTAACTTTAGCAATAAGCTTCATTCGCAACAGCCGAAGTCGAGTGCCAGCGGACATCCCTAACGCTTCCGATGTACACTCGCGCACAACTGCACACGTAGTATCCGCAATTATCCGGCCGTTGTTCGCCGACCACTTCGGGCGGCCTCGCCGTCTCTTCGGCTGAGTTCGGGTGCGCTCGGGAAGCGACCTACTGCCCCACTGCGCCCTGCGGAAATAGGGATGCGAGTATTGTAAAATAAACATCGATGATCCAAATTATAATCGATGCCTAACAATTGGCTTAAAACATCGATGATTTTAATTTAAGGCCCGTTAAAAGTGAAATAGTTATGTAGCAAATATGACTGATAACTTATTTCACTTTTCTATCACCTGTAAAAGCTTCGAAGTATTTTAAGTTGAATGTTTCTACAATGATGTTTTTTAAAATCAAGTGAAACCAATTCTTGCAATTATTGTGAAATTTGATATATAAATCCTGCTCGTGGATAAGGTTCATTTATAAGTGAAAATTATTTTTGTTTACGAGAATGTTGATGTTTCCCGAACATGTAATTCCGTATTTACTTTATCCGATTGACATAGGTTTATTTTGCAATGTTGGGCAATGTAGATTATTTTCTTGTTTAACATGAATATTTTAGAAATATCGATACATAATGTACATCCCTACGCGGAAACCGACCGCGACACATTAGCTTGCCCTCACGTATGTAGTTTACATGCGAGACCTTTGTCTCTTGGTGCGGGATCTTGTTTAAACTAGCCATGTAGGCCTCCATGATTTATAGCACTTACGCGTGCCTCACTAAACTTAGTACACTGTTTATCAGAACACGACATCCTCTGTGAAATGGGTACGGAATGGTCACTGGGAACTATAAATTATAATGTTGTCTGAAATTTTGTCTATTTGTATATCCTACCTAAGCCAGGACAGGATTCACTGTAGATACAACGTGTTATGTAGTAAGAGAAAAATCTGTTGTGATATACAGTAACACATTTTTTTTTAGAAAGCTAGGTATAGACACTTTGGGCTTTCAAGGCTTAAGCTGTTACGCCTCTGTGCCAGGAATACATTACTAGCTTTATAGAACGCGGTAATAAGTGTGTACCTACGCCCTCGAATTCTTTCTTTGACACATCACCTGGTGCACCAGTAAGAAATGCCACATCTACAGAATTAAATAAAGTATGGCATCTAAGGCCATGAAAGCTTAAATAGAACTAATGAACTATCCCGGCTCGGTAAGGAGGTATGTACAGAATGTTCCATTCTCTCTTTTACAAACGGACAAAATAACACTAAACAAAAAGAATATGAGACATTCTTATTAGATAATGACTTACGCCCTTGAGATTTGACTAAAACTCTAACGTCAGTAAAAATCCGTTTGGTTGGCCCTTAAATTATTTTCAAGAAAGCAAAGTAGTCGAATAACAAAAGAGTAGCACAAATAAAGAACATTCGTGTTATATTGGGCGAGCGAACAAATCGCCATAAAATCAATCGAGCGCTCACCGCCAAATGAAACTAACATCATGACTGTCGCATACCGTCGCGCGCAGTGTCAATAAACTGTTTTACGTTTTCAAAATCGTATGTATATGCGTATGATGACAAGCAAATGAAGTCTGGTTTTTGCTTTTGCTGCAGTTTGTTGAATTTATGAAAGATAACAAGAGACTTGATGATTCTTTAGCCGAAGTTTTGACGATAATACTACTAATTCTATTCTATTGTATTCTAATTATAGGATTGTGTATCAGACACCAAAACTTTTTTTTTCTCACTTTCATTACTTCAAAACGTTTTTCTTTCAATACAGGAAGCTATAGTAGGAGAGATACTGAACCCGCCAAGTAACTTTAAATAATAAATTTTAAACTAAAAAAAACTACTAAAATTTTAACTACCTCGGTAGCCTAGTGGTAGTAGGCCACTACTACTACGCTGAGGTCCTGGGTTCGATTCCCGGGTTATCAGACATAATGGTGTAAAGTCCTTTATCTCTAGTTCTATTGGGATTTTTCCATTTTCTTGAAATTTCCCAGTACCCCGAAGTTTGGTAATGTGCCCGGAGTTGTCAACAGGCTTGCCACTTGTTACATGGGCCAAAACGTAACCGGCTAATCGTGGATATTTGCATGTATGCTTGAATGCATGCATTTAGCTCTGCCTAACCCTTCGGGGATTACAGGCGTAAAGTTAGGTAAATTTTTGTATATATTTCATAACACGCTAAGTACAAAAACCATCGCTTGGCAAGGATCAACCCGTCACGTCATTTGGATTTCTGATGAGAAAAGTTACTTCCGTATTTTAGATCTGGCTCGATTGCGACCATGTATGTTGCGTCTTAAAGTTTAATTTTGTGTTCGGATATTTAATGAAAATCACGATTTGAATTTTTTTAATGTAATGGAAGTGGCAAACAATCTTGCAGTTCATATTGATGTTAAGTGATGACAGCTATTATATAGGTTATATTATAATATTATACTCGTGTTATATAATAAAGTGCACATAAACCGGGTCGGCCACTCACCGTCGAATGAAACTCACATCATGAATGTCATATACAATCACGCACAGCGTTGATAAACTGGTGAACTACGTTCTCTCATTAACCACCGAACGGCGACGTCGTACCGACGACACACGTTGCTTACATTATCCGGATATTGTTTATGTGGACGATGTTACTAGCATCGAGTAATTGGTTTGTTTATACTAACAAACATTGTTACTTTTTTACATTGTTTATTATATCATACGCTATACATTGATAACGTTTATTTTATGTGTGTGATGTTTTTCAGGGTTTTACTGTGAATGTCGACGCACAATTACACATTAACTACGTAAGTTTCAATTTATCTATATTGCTTACACAAACCCATCAATTGGCGTTTTTCTACTCCATCATAGGAAGCATGTGTTTGCCGCAATACTATTAACAATAAAAAGCAAGAAGCTGCACCAGAAACATGAATTAATCGAATAACAAAGATAAGGTAAATTCATGATATATCCGAGCAAATAAATTGCACATAAATCGGACCGGGAGCTCACCGCCAAATAGAACGGACTGAATAGACTGACATCATGACTGTCTTGTTAAGTCGCGCACAGCGTGCATAAAATAGTTAGTAAAGAAATACTTCTACGTTTTAACGAGTGTTAAGAATTGTCCTCTAAATAATCATACAACCATAGACTTTCTAATAAAACTTTCTAACAAAAAGGTTTAGCGATTTTTACACTCATATAATTTTAGTTTGATTTAGTAGGTATATTGATTGTATCGTATAAAAATGTACATAACTAAAACATTTTATTCATTAAAAGTTTCCAAGCAGAATAAATGCCTCAAATAAATTGCACATAAATCGGATCGGGCACTCACCGCCGAATAGAAAGAACATAGAACTGACATCATGACTGTCGTGTGCAATCATGTAGAGGGTCGATTAACCGGCAAGCAATAAAAGTATGTACTCCTACATGCTCTCATTAACCGAGACGCACCGATGACATACGTTGCTTACTTTATCCGGATACTGTTCCTTCCAACGATGTAATTAGCAACGTTTTTCCGAAGGAACCCTTATAGTTTCGCTATGTCCATCTGTCTGTCTGTCCATCCGCAGTTTAGCGTAAAAACTACTGGTACTAGAAACTTGAAATTTGACACAAGCCAGGATAGGAGATGGGATACAGCCCAAGGATACACCTTAGTCACGTCAACAAAGTGGTAGAATAAAACCATGAAAAATAAAATTATTTAAGGTACCTCCTCTCCATGTAACGCGCGGATAATTTTCATTTTCTATATAGTGTAAGATGTCGTTGGATAGGTCTTTCAAATATGTTAGGGATATGCTCATATCATTTTTCGATTTAGTGAACTGTTCGTGACTATTTAAGCTTTAAAGTAACAATTTTCGTTAGAGTCAAGTGTTCCCCCACCCTCTAACAACTAAATAGTTGTTTTTAGAAATTCAAACGTTACGAAAACAGTAGCTACATATAACAAAATTAAAAGGAAAGCTATCACACCTAAGTGGGCTTTAGTTTGCGAGTAATATTTGATCAAATGTAACACTCGAAATTTTTGAACAAATCCGTAAAAAATATTTATATATTTTTTTTATTACATTAATCAAACCTTAAAACTACGGTACCCTACACTGCGCGTGGCCCGACACGCACTTGACCGCTTTTTTGATACTAACAAACCTTATTATTGTTGAATATAACATGCGTTACGCATTGATAACGCATATTATATGACATGTGTACAATATTGTTGAAATTTTTACAGTCAAAACCAATAACAAATTAAGTGTGTCAAAATATGTATTTCATACTTAAATTCAACGGATATTGGCATATTTCTCTTTAAAGACACGACGCGTGCATTTTAGAAAAAGAATAAAAATGTCTCAAGGATATATAAGGTTATCCAAGAACAAAGATAACGTGTATCCGTGTTATATTGGGCGAGCGAATAAACTGCACATAAACCGGATCGGACGCTCGGCGCCGAATGTACTGACATCATGAGTATCGCATACAGTCGCGCACAGCATCGAAAAACTGGCGAACAATAAAAGGCCCCCTACGTGGTCTCATCTGAGACGCACCCACGACGCATATCGCTTACTTTATCCGGATATTGTTCCTTCGGTCGATGTTATTATATTAGCATCGGGTAATTGGTGTGCAGATGCTAACAAACATTGTTACTGTGTAATATATTTATTTATTTATACTTTATTGCACGTAAAAAAAGTACAAAAGGCGGACTTAATGCCTCTAGGCATTATCTCCTAGTCAACTATTGGGTAGGAAAGAAAGGCAACGAAAAGGTGCAGAAATAAATATGAAAGGATGAGCAACTTAATTTGGAAAAGAAAAGTAATAATAAGCCACTAATAAAACAAACATGTACATAAACTATATTTACACAAATAATATACATATATTAATATATGTATAGTAAATAAGTTACAATATAACAAATATAAGCAATATAAATACATATAATATATAAAAATAAGGATATCTTCGATGACGAGACAGATAATTTATTGGCCATGATTTACGAAATTGATTTAAGAAAGTGGTGGCGAAGCTTGGTTTTGAAAGCAACTTTACTCTGAGCTTTTCTTAGGTCAGGGGGAAGCGTATTCCAGAGTTTTATAGCAGTGACAGCGAAGGAATTAGACATAAAACCAGTACGGTGAAGGGGGATGTCAAGGGTAAGGTTTTTCGATGAACGAAGGTTAAGTGCGTGAGAATCACCCAGAAACTTGAATTTACGCTTAAGATTATCGGGAGAACATGGATCGTTGAGGATTGCAAAAAGTTGGCAGAGGATCCGAACGGATCGTCTCTGACGGATGAAAAGCCATTTAAGCTTAGAACGGTATTGAGAGATATGGTCAAACTTGCGAAGACCAAATATAAAACGAATACAGTTGTTGAGAATACGATCTAATTTATTTAGATGATCTTGAGAAATATCAGTGTAACAAACATCCGCATAATCAATGAGTGGAAAGATGAGAGATTGAACCAGAAGGGTTTTAGACTGAGTGGGTAGAAAGTTTTTGAGTCTATAGAAAGAACGCAATGTGACAGTGACACTCCGGCAAATGTTAGTTATATGTGTATTCCAGGTCAAAGAGGCATCAACATGTACACCTAAATCCTTTACATTTTGTGATATAGGAATGATCATATTATTTAAAACTGTAGGAGGCAAGTCAGTCAAATTTAAATTATTAATATTATAAGTACTGCCTAAAATGATACATTGACATGTAATTGGATTTATATGAATTCCAAATTTACGTGACCAATAAGCCAATGTCTCAAGATTTTGATTAATTGAAAGAATGGAGTTGCTAAGATTATTGGGATCAGTGTGAACATGAAGTTGAAGATCGTCCGCATACAAATGGTAAGAACTTGTGAGGTGTGATGTGAGAAAATTAATGAATATAGAGAATAAGGTTGACTGGTAGAGAATGCCCTATGGCATTAAGTCCGCCTTATGTACTAGGTGCATTAAAGTTTAAATAAATAAATAACAGAGGAGAAAGGATACCGCCTTGTAGTACGCCTGCCAACAGCTCACACCAATCGGATATTTCACGATCGACGCGAACAGCCTGCTGACGACCACGAAGATAAGATGAGAACCAATCTAGCACCATCGATGAGGCTCCAATGTTCTGAAGCACAGAGATAAGAAGATCATGATCGACAGCATTAAAAGCATTGGTGAAATCAATAAGAACTAATAAAGTTAACTGAGAACATTCCATGTTTGCTCTAATATCCTCAAGGATATTGAGCATAGCCGTAGTAGTACTATGTCCAGGTCGAAAACCTGACTGAAAGGGGGAAAGAAGATTATTTTTAAAGACATAATTTGAAAACTGTAGGTGAGCAGCAGCTTCTAAGATTTTCGACATAAAATGGTTTAAATATATTATATACTACGCAGTGACATATATTTATTTACAAGCTTTAAATTAACTTGAAATATTTAGTATAATATTTGTCCGGGTGGAGTGTTATATAGAATACGGACTCTTAAAATTCGGTTCCTGGGTTCGATTCCCGGGTAGGGGGATATCAGAGATAATGGTGCTTTATCTCTGGGTCTGATGGGATTTTTTCCATTTTCTGGAAATTTCTAAGTACCTCGAAGTTTGGTTATGTACCCGGAGATATCAACAGGCTCGCCACCTGTTACATGGTCCTAAAACGTAACGGGCGAATCGTGGGTGTTTGCATGTATGCTTGAATGTATGCATTTACCTCTGCCTACCCCTTCGGGGATTACAGGCGTGAAGTTACGTTACGTTTTTATATTTTTTACTCTTTAGAGCTTTTTCTCTTCCTCTGGAATCTGCGATCAGTCACATTTGACTATAAGCAGATAGATGCAGTGATGAAGACGGTTGGGCGAGATAGGACCAATGTCCCAGCTAGAGAAGTGGTGCAGAGAGTGGGTTTGGGTGAGTTTTAAGACGGTCTCTGTACTTTGATGAGTAGCGTTTTGCTTCTTCAGAGATGGTTGACATTTCCAAGTATTCATGGAATTCTGAGTTGCGAATAAACCATGGTGCTGATGATATGACCCTAAGGATATTATTTTGGGCTCTCTGGAGACACATTATGTTCTATTTGATGCTGTAGACTACAACTGAATCCCATATGTCCAGATCGGTTTTATTATTGAGCAATAAACTCTCAGCTTGTTACTCAGGAATATGGTAGACTGTTGCCGTTGGGACAATAGCCATAGCAGATTTATGAATCAGAGGTTGTTTTGATTGAGTTTATTTCTGGTGTCTCATGTGGTCTTTTCTTGACATCCTCCGGTCTAGGTGGAATCCTAAATACTTGACACAGTTAGATTGTGGAAGGTTGTCGCGGCCCAGGTGAGCAGGTGGACAAGTTTCTCTCCTTAATAGAGCTTGGATATAGAAATTGAATTATAAAGACAAGGTGATTTAATTCATTACAGAGGATGAATAGTGTTAAGCCTTGTCTTGTTCCAGTTATAGAATTTATCAACTCATTTTACGTCTTAATGAACGAAATTTGTTTTAGGGCGACTTGATTGAACAGCCGCGGCTTAGTAATAATAAACATGACATCTTTGGAGGCTGATGCAAATTATCTTAAAGATCTCTCAAGAAAAGCTAAGTTTTGCCATTAAATCTTTAAGAGTTTCATAGCCAAATGTAGTGACATGAGTATTTAACATGAGTACAAGACGTACAGTACCCAGCAAGAAATATTGGCACATTTCCGGCACAGAGGCATAACACCTTAGGCCTCAGGAGTGGTAACGCAGCTGCATTTTGACCTTGGTTTTTGTGTGGATGTCTATAGGCTGCAGTCATTACTTAATTTTTTTACATTACTTAACACCAATGTGAACTGCATGCTTGTATGGCACTTCAATTATATAAAAAAATATATGTGCTGCCATTCATTTCAATTAAAAGTGATGTTTAGTGGTAAAGGACATCTGGCGACAATCAGTTGGTTTACGATAATGTAAAGACTGACAATAATAGCTCGTGTACACTGGTGTATTACGTGGCTGCCATGTTGCTTTATGGTTCGCCATTAGCGCTGTCGTCGCTTGTCGTTAATTAATGATCGAACAGAATGTTCTCACGTGAAGTTTAATCATAAGTATGTATACTTTTATATTTTTAGTTTCAGTGGGGGAAAAGTAAACAGTTCCTTTTTTGTGTAAGAAAGGTGGCAAACAAGCATTCAGCTGCTTTTTATTTTTTTTATGTAATGGAAGTTAAAAAGAAGCGCGCATGGCCCAGCGGCTGGTGTAGATCGTAAGCGATCTGCTCGGTTAAGCACTACGAGCGCGGTCGGGTAGTGTGATGGGTGACCGCTAGTGGCAAATAAAATGCGCGTTTCCGTGCTTCGGAGGGCACGTTAAGCCGTCGATCCCGGTTGCTATCGATGGATAGCAGTCGTTAAACCTTGTCTGAAGCCTTATTGGCGGGCGGTTTGAAAACATCCGACAGTGGGTTGGCCACTAACCCACCCACCTCCACCAATCCGCATTGGAGCAGCTTGGTGGAGTAAGCTCCGGGCCTTCCCCCAAAAAGAGGAGAGACTCGTGCCCAGCAGTGGGACGTATAATGGGTTGCCATTATTATTATTATTTTATGGAAGTGGCGAACAAGCATATAGACACCCACACAAATACCAAGGTCAAAATGCAGATGCGTTACCACTCCTGAGGCCTAAGGTGTTATGCTTCTGTGCCAGAAATAACAGGGATGTACATTACCACCTGACTGGAACACGATAGTGCTGAACACTACCATTTAGCGGCAAGTATATTAGGTAATGCGGTGGTGCCTACGCCCGCGAGCTCCGTCTCTGGAGCTCTACCCCCAAAAGAAGCCAATGGAACCTAAAGAAAGGGCCAAACGAGAGTCGGATTCGCGGGTGGTGGTGGGATTTTTATCATAAAGCATTTGATAACGTTACGGGTGTAGGAAAATTATATAATGTTGAGAAAAGTGATTTCTCGTGTTGCCTCCATAACTTCTCTAAAATCCTCATCACTTTGGTTTCATTTTATCTTATGGAACCATCTCATCATCTCCATCTTCTATATGGATTTTCATTTGAAGTTATGACAAATAAGAACAGCTACTACAAAAATATATTGCCATGCAAAGGAATAATAAAATAGCGTTCCAAATGCGAAACAAATGAGACCATCAACCTCCTTTTATTACGTTTGAGGGTTAAATATACATAGAAAGTGGGTTTGTGAAGCTAATGCTGGTTCTTAATGTGTGGATATGTGCCCCTGTGGAGTGATTCCACGCCGCAAGCGTTGTATTGTTTTGTAGCGTGTTGCTGCATGTTGAAGTAATGATCAACTTTTGCCTGTCTTCTTAAAAAATCTTCTAAGCTAATTATTTTAACATTTTAAATAAGACATGTTAGAAATCCTCACGATGATTAAGACCGATTTTTGCAGAGATTTGACATGACAGATCGCTTCGAAACCTTTATTTTTTCTCCAAAAGTAACCCCCATGTTTTAAGTTCGTTAATAAACTTTTCATATTTGGGTTACAGACATCGACGACACAATGCAGCTGTTACAGATTATTATTATGTCGCACCAAATTTCAACTCAATTCATCAAATAGTTTTGAAACAAATTGTCTTTTATAAATTGTACGAACAAACAGACGACCTGTCTGGTCGTCTGTTTCTCGAGTGATCCTTAAGGGTTATTTTTTAATGTCATGAAGTGGCAAACAAGCATACAGTTCACGTTACCACACCACCGCATTACCGTTGATGATACTTACCGCTAAATGGTAGAGGCAGAGGTTATAACACCTTAGGCCTCAGGAGCAGAGGCCGCATCTGACCTTGACCTTTTTGACCTTGGTCTTTGTGTGGGTGTCTATAGGCTGCTCATCACTTAACATCAATGTGAACTGCATGCGTGTTTGCCATCTATTACATTAAAAAAAACGCTGATGATAAGTAATACTGTAGCCTATTAACATCTAGCTACATTTTTTTTAATTTATTCTTTTAACATATTTAACTGTAGATACAATACATTTGTATAATTTAGCATACAAATATCACAAAGGTTTGTAGCGATGCTAAAGTCAGTGTACATCATTTTTTTACATGAAACCAGAGATTTCAATGTAAATGCGTTCCCACTCTTGAGGCCTAAGGTTACGCCATCAAATTATGCCAATCATTAACGTTATGTTATAAAGTATATCTCTGACCCGAAAATTAGACCGTACATTTTTTTTAAGACACGCAACTCTTAAAATTTTTCGTTCAAACCATTTTCATTCCTCATAATTTCCGCAGATGGCTCACGATACCGAACATCGAAACTGCTTTAGCTGAACACCATCTCATATTTCCACATTATTCCACATTACATCAACGGTTTTATACACATCATTTATATTATACTCTGACGGTAATTGAAAGTAAATGCAAAATTGATGGATGGATATGGGGTGTTCTTATTTTATTATTGTGATTAGCACTAAACAAAAAGTTAAAACTATAAAATTTTAAACATTTACTAGGTGCTGTTCATGACTGTACTTAATATTCGATTGAAATATTTTTAGTTGGGGAAAAAGTCTTTTCGCATTATCGTATGTATGAACTTGTAAAAAAATCTCTTTGGCTGTAGTATTTGTATCTGGCTAGTTTTGGTATCATTGAAAGTTAAAATTTTGAAGAACATAATTCCAAATTCAAATTAGGCAAATGTGTGATTTTCATTTGTTTTTCGTACTGAAATTTTGATGTCAAAGATGCACCTCGCTCTGGTCGCCCTATTACGGATAAAATGGATGCCATTTTTGAAAAAGTGGAGCAAGATCGACATATCAGTAGTTACGACGTAGCTGAAGAACTGAGAATTGATCACAAAACAGTTTTGGCGCATTTAAAAAAAGCTGGATACAAAAAAAAGCTCGATATTTGGGTACCTCACGAGCTCACTGAAAGAAACCTAATGAACCGTGTACTCATTTGTGATTCTTTATTACGACGTAATGAAACCGAATCATTTTTGAAGAAGCTGATAACTGGCGATGAAAAGTGGATCACGTACGACAAGAACGTGCGAAAAAGGTCGTGGTCAAAGGCCGGTCAGGCTTTACAGACTGTGGCGAAACCCGGGTTAACTCGCAATAAGGTGATGTTGTGTGTGTGGTGGGATTGGAAGGGCATTATTCATTATGAGCTATTACCACCAGGCAGGACTATCGATTGTGAACTCTACTGCGAACAACTGATGAGATTAAAGTAAGAAGTTGAGAGAAAGCGACCGGAATTGATCAACAGGTGTGGTGTTTCATCATGATAATGCTAGACCTCACACATCTATAGCCACTTAGCAAAAATTAAGAGAGTTTGGCTGGGAGTTGTTAATGCATCCGCCGTATAGTCCTGACCTTGCACCTTCAGATTTTCACCTGTTTCGGTCTCTTCAGAATTCTTTATGCAATGTTAGGTTAACATCACGAGAGGACTACCAAATCCACTTGTCGCGGTATTTTGATGAAAAGTCCCAAAATTTTTATAGCAATGGGATATGTCCCTACCTACAAGATGGCAAAAGGTTATCGAACAAAACTGTATTAAAAAATGTTTTGAATTATCTTAAAAAATGTGAAGAAACTTTTTCCCCAACCATATATTATTTATGAGATATATTTAAATGATTCTCAGGCACTTATAATGGCAATCCATACGTCCCACTGCTGAGCACGAGTATCTCCCCTTTTTGGGGGAAGGCATGGAGCTTACTCCACCACGCTTCTCCAATGCGGATTGGTGGAAATACGGGTTAGTGGCCAACCCGGTCGGATGTTTTCATACCGGCCATATGGCCTCCGACAAGGTTTAACGACTGCTATCTATCGATAACAACCAGGACCCACGGCTTGACATGCCCTCGGAAGCACGGAAACGCGCATTTTTAATTTGCCACTAGCGGTCACCCATCACACTCCCGACCGCGCCCGTAATACTTAACCGAGTAGATCGCTTGTAATTAACACCACCCGAGGGGCCATGCGCGCTTCAACCGTGGACTTACAACCTCCCCTCAATAGGGTTTATTATGAGCAACTTCCATCTCATACGCATGTGTGCTGTTGAATAATTCATGCAAGTATTTACTGGTTGTAAATCCAGCGCGAGCCGACGATTATTGTTATTGCCATTTCCCACTCACTCTATTGATTTCGATACAGCTATTGTTCGGATTTGAATGTGTTATAGTTCGAGAGGCCCTTTCACATTCCTGAAGGTTCAGTGTTGAAATGTTTATTCACGGTTGTTGGAGTTAATTAATTAATTGACTGCTCTAAAATTAACCTTTAGCTTATTGGGGATGGTTATTACAGTTTCCAAACGTTGTTTGTCTAAAGGTATTGCAAGTATTTCAGTTGTGTATTTTGAGTTTTGACAAATAAGACTCAACACAACAAAATCATGGATTACTACACTAAAAACCAAAGATAACCTGATTACAAATAGAGAATACCTCATAAAGCCTGCTACAGAATTTTACAGAAGCCTATATCAAAACGATGAAAGTAATTATAACACCACCACCCTTGAAACATACCAAAATATACCACCATTCTTAGAAATTGAAATTAGAAACGTAATACAACACCTAAAATCTTCAAAAAGTCCAGGCAATGATGGAGTAACTAACGATATGCTAAAAACAGTTATTGACCCCATAGTACCAATATTAACGCAACTTTTTAATGCCATAGTATTACACACAATATTACCAAAAGAATGGGGGCTATCTATTATAACCCTGCTGTACAAAAATAATGACCCAACAAACTTAGAAAATTATAGACCTATAAGCCTACAACAAACTGTCTATAAGATTTTCTCAACTTTATTATTAAACAGAATATCAAAAGTACTTGACAGTAACCAACCCAGGGAGCAAGCTGGCTTTAGACGTTCCTACTCAACTATAGACCATATTTTTTACATTAACACAACTTATAGAAAAGTATACAGAATATGGACAAAAACTCTACTTAGTATTTGTAGACTACTCCAAAGCATTCGATTCGATTCAACATGAACCTTTATGGTTGGCGTTAAAACAACAAGGAGTAGAAAGCAAATACATAAAGATACTACAAGAGATATACAGAGGTTAAAATGGCTTACGATCCGCCAACGAAGACAATTACGAATTCTCTGTCAGCTCTTCTCAATTCTTTTCAACAATACTTCTCCGTAAGTAATACCGCCATATAACTTTCTATACTAGTAATGGTTTAACTGGTAGAGAACGCTCTTAGCGTTAAGTTCGCCATTTGTAACAATATTGTATGTGTATTGTGACAATAAAGACTTAATAAATAAATAAATAAATATACCAGAGTAGTCGAGCCTTGGTCAAACTGGAAAGAAAAAGAGAACCTTTTGATATAAAACGAGGCGTCAGACAAGGAGACCCGATTTCACCAAATTTATTCACAGCACTCTTAGAACACATTTTTAGACAACTCAATTGGGAGAAAATGGGAGTAAATGTAAATGTAGAATATCTTAACAACTTACGTTTCGCTGACGATATAGTTATAATATCAGAAAACCACAAAGATGTAGAATATATGGTAAATACTCTAGACGAAGAAAGCAGGATGTGCGGACTAAAAATGAATACGAAAAAAACACTTGCCATGACAAACAGCGAGAAGTTGCCTATCAAAACAGCTCTTCAAACTATAGACTACGTCGATGACTACGTGTACCTAGGCAAGATTATATCCTTTTCCGAACAAACACCTCGTGATGTGGAGAGCCGGATAAAGAAAGCGTGGAGTAAATATTGGTCCATGAAAGAAATATTGAAATCTACGCTTCCAATCTATCTGAAAAGGAAAGCTCTGGATTCAGTTGTTCTACCAACACTGCTATACGGATGTCAAACCTTGTCATTTACAAGAGATATCGTACAAAAGATAAACGTATTTCAAAGGGCCACAGAGAGAAGTATGTTGGGTATTAAATTGAAAGATAGAAAAAGAAATACAGACATAAGAAGTACGACTAAAATAATAAATGCTGTTGAGCTAGCATGTAAGCTTAAATGGCGTTGGGCTGGTCATATAGCAAGGATTACAGATAACAGGTGGAGTGCTAGGATTATTTACTGGCATCCCGGTGGGGCGAGGCGCCCGCGAGGTCGGCCGCGACGGCGCTGGAGCGACGACATTGCTCAAACAGCTGGAGGCACATGGTCTCGCCAGGCGCAACACAGGGAGTATTGGAAGAGGTTGCAGGAGGCCTATGCCCAAAGATGGGCCCCAAAATGAATGTTAATGAAGTATGTAACAAATTTATGAATAAAATTAGAAAATAAACTAAAATTAACAAAACATAGAATTAATCACAATAGATATAATAATATAAAATAAATGGATGACAATTGTAATTTACTAATTTACTTGATTTAAATTTAAATTTCTTAATATAATATTGTTTATTGTTCTTAAATTCCTTTTAATATTGTATACCTATCATTGTGAAATTTAATTAAGTTTTTGTCAATTTTTTAAAATGAAATTAATGCTATAATTTTGTATAATTTTTAAAATTGTATATCTAATTAGAATATTAAGTGAGACATTGACTAATGTTTATGAGAAATTGAAATTATTTATACCTAAGATAAATTGTGTTAAATGTAATTTTGGGAAATAAAGGCTTTTATTATTATGTCTCTCGTCAGCACAGGGTCCAATTGAATTGAACCCCGGACCTTTGTCAGGCTTGCGCGGGGACATGGGGGTCCAACACGTAAAGGCCCTTTCGAGAATTTTGATCTACTTTGTAATGGGTTATATTCGGCGGGACCTCTCTCTGACTGCATCAATAGTTAATACAGACACAGACAGACCCCGCAGAATATAATGGGACTATTGTAATGATATGTGATTCGCCAAACTTTGGGCTATGTGGGTGAACTGGGGGGACTAGCTGGCTGGGCCTATGGAGTGAGATCCGGCACCTGCCTATATTCAACATCTCACATTATTTATTATTATTATTATTTTGAGTTAATGGTAGGAATTTGATTTGTAGTTTACTTCGATAGTGGCTACAATAGTTCTATTTGTAGTACAATGGACGAATTAGTTTAGGCTTCACCGCAATGGAAACATCTAACTATAGCTTCCACATAATTGAAATACATCTCTCACATATGATTTGCAGATGACGTCGTGGTCTTGCCTAAAACTCTGGACGACCTTGGAACAGTGCTCGACGGCCCCAGTAAGCCTAGCCTGGCCTCTCAATGAGCACTTGTCATACCGTCAACAAACACTACTTCCACAGTTATATTTGTTTTTCAAATAAAACTACAAAAGCATCGCCACTATTGAGGACGAAAATCTATTGCCAAATATAAGGAATGTGTACTACATTAATTAAACATCAGATAGATTAACTAAACTAACTCCAGTATATTTGGAGTTCCACCAGTGATGACGCTTACTAAATACCAACCTTGAAGCCTTATCTTGTCCCTTTTAGAGGATGCACTTAAAACTTAACGAAGTATTAGAGCGAAGTCCAGCCAGAGTTATCTATTTTATTTTAAAGAAAAATGGAAAGAAAAATTTGACTTCAGGCGAGACTCGAACTCGCGGCCTACTGAGAATCTAGTCCAGCCGCTCTTCCAATCAAATAGTTATAGTCAAATATTTCTTTCCATTTTTCTTTAAAATAAAATATATTTCACAAGCATGTGTTAATGCGAAATGATATAAAACAATTATTAAGGGTAAAAGCGACTTCTTTACGATATTCAATAAACTGCAAAGTCTATTATATCGGTTGCCTAACTAGCATAGTTGGCAATAGATGGCGCTGCTGCTACCATAAAGGCGCTGCTGCTACCATAAAGCAATGCAATAAATGTGAAGGAAAGATTTGACAAATCGGGCAGGACTTCAGTAGCTCAATTGGAAGAGCGGCTGGACTAGATTCCCAATAAGCCGCGAGTTCGAGTCTCGCCTGAAGTCAAAAATTTTTTCTTTCCATTTTTCTTTAAAATAAAATATATTTCACTAGCATGTGTTAATGCGAAATAATATAAAACAATTATTAAGGGTAAAAGCGACTTCTTTACGATATTCAATAAACTGCAAAGTCTATTATATCGGTTGCCTAACTAGCTTAATTGGCAATAGATGGCGCTGCTGCTACCATAAAGCAATGCAATAAATGTGAAGGAAAGATTTGACAAATCGGGCAGGACTTCAGTAGCTCAATTGGAAGAGCGGCTGGACTAGATTCCCAGTAGACCGCGAGTTCGAGTCTCGCCAGAGTTATCTAGTTGGGAAGTGAGCAAGTAAGATAAGCTCGATAATTATAGTTGCAGTTGGCAACTCCATCGCTCGCCGACTAGTTTAGCTATAGTTTGGGCAATTCCCGAATCAGACAGCTCGTTTGACCTGATTTAAGGTCATAACTCATTCAGTATATTTAGTATCGGGATATGTGAACAATTTTATAGAGTTTTTTATCGTTAATCGATTTCGATAGTAAATAATAATATAATAAAAAATAAGACTCGTCCCCCTGCTGGACACGAGTCTCTTCCCTTCTTGGGGGGAGGCCTGAAGCCGTATCCACCACGCTGCTCCAATGCGGGTTGTTGGAGATACGGGTAAGTGGCCAACCCGCTGTCGGATGTTTTCAAACCGCCCATAAGGCCGCCGACAATGTTTGACGACTGCTATCTATCGACAGCAATCGGGACCAACGGCTTAACGTGCCCTCGTGAAATGAGTAGGATAAACCCAATAATTAATTAGAGCTGCAGTTTGCATTTACGCCACTGTAGTTTACTATAGCTTAGGCAATCATACTTATATTAAGAGAACTCGGATTAAGTTGCGAGTTTTTAATCTTTCAAAATAGTATTTCCATTTTTTCAGCAATTGCTTAACAAAAACACGAAGTTCAATAGCAATAACATTTATAGTAAATAAACGTTGCAATTTAATTTTAATCTGAAGGTCCAAATGCAGATGTTTTGCCATTAGTGATGTTTAAGATCGTTTCTTGTAAGCGTCTTTGCAGGACAATTCATTACAAACTAACTGTAATACAATAGCACTAAATACTGCAATTTAGCGGGAAAGGAACTCTTAGAGTTTTGCCGTGTCCATCCGTCCGTCCATCTGTCTATTTAGACGGATAGATTAGATAGATAGATAGATAGATACGTTCCCTTCCCGAATGAGGCCTATCACAATGAAAGTAAACAGAGAACTTCGGTGTGGTATGCTCGCACTAAGTTTGGTAAAAAACTTGACTTTTTTATGTCATGAAGTGGCAATCAAGCATCCAATTAATTGAATAATAAGTGAATACTGTAGCCTATAAACATAAAAACAAAAGATTAAGATGTCAATCTCTCATTTCTGGAGATTTAATTAACCTCACATAACACATAAACACGCCGAAATGACATTAGAAACAGCGTTTCCCGAATTCAGAATTTTTCAAATCACAGATCCTCCATCCAGGCGCGCTGCAGTTGTTAAGCAACACCTGGAAAGAAACTGTACGGTACTCGTCCGTCCGTACTCTACTCCCATCGTGACCGCCTGTCTTGTGCGTTATCATTTACTCGTGGACTCAGTTTATTCAGTGTGTTTTCACGTGTCTTTTTCTGTATTTCAAGCGCACGTGGTCTCCTGTTATATGTATGAACACGTAAAACTACGTCTCTGATCTCATTACAGACCCGAACATCACAAACCAATAATTTCTATGAAACTCATCATAATTCACCGTGGAAAGTCCCTCCGCCTGTCTGAGCCTTCGCTCATTAAGTTACAATGGCCCAATCACCCATACATCAAACTTCCCCTAATTGCTTTAAAACTGCCCGCTTCGACAAGCCCGTCTTCGTTCGCTAGTTACTGCTTATTGTTCTTTAATCGACTGGTGAATTATTCATTAATTTAGATATTTGCAGTATTATGAATGGAACTTAGATGTATCACGCTGATTTTGATCTTCACAAAATAGGCAGAAAGCGTGGAATGCTGCTGCACAGACATACGTGTCGTATTGATATCGTCCGATTTATGAAGCCGCCCAAAAAATATACAAAAGTCTTTTGAGAATGAAAAGCAAAAAGTAGCAACTATTGTAATAGCATACTTACTGGTTTAGTGGTGGTAGAGTTCCAGTGTAGTAGGGCGTAGACACCACCGCATTACCTAATCTATCTGCCGACAAATGGTAGTATTCAGCATTATCGTGTTCCGGATAAATGGTAATGTATGGGGCCCCGTAATAACTAACACAGAGACATTATAACTAAGGTCTCAGGGGCGGCAATGCATCTACATTGGGTGTCTATAGGCTACAGTCTTCATCAAAGTGAAGTGCATGCTTGTTTGGTACCTATTTCATTACGTAAAAAAAACAGTAACATAACTTGACGCCTGTATTCTCCGAAGGGCTTACCTCTTTAACCAGCAATAACCTTTATCACCCACGATTTGCCGTTACGTTTTGTTTTATTTGGATGAGTCTATTGACATCTCCGGGCGCATTACCAAACTCGGAAAGGAACACTGAAAAACTACCAAAAAATGTAAAAATGTATAGTAACAATAGTGGCCTGCTACTACTAGTCTATAGAGGCAGTTAAATAAAAAATAACTCAAATGGTCAAGAACGTGAGACGTTTAACAAATGACCGATGTCACTCGCGCATGCTTTGATATGTACCCTGCCATGATCCCACATCTGCGGACTGACCCTCGTCATATCGTGACGTCACGTGCCTCATCCCAACCAACAAATCCACGCCATCTTGGATCCAACAACTACGAAACCTTTATTGAATTAATGATACATTGCTGGTAAAATTTTTGGTAGCGTACGTGGATAACGTAGATAAAGTATGCTGTCATGTGGTTATACCACATAACAGTTTCAATAAGAAATAATCTTTACAGTGGTTTCCGACATAGACAGGATTAAGCATAAAATACAGTCATATAAAAAAAACAAAATTAATTTCTTTGCATTAAATATTTGTCACAAACTATTCAACTGTCTTTAGCAATAAATATGGTTATTATTAGTATTCATGAGCAAAATATATTTATTTTACTTTATATATATATAAGCTTCAGGTTTGCCACAAAGCCTTAGATTGACTAGCAGAACATGAAAACCGAAGACATGAAATAAGTCGCATACATTCTGGTACAGATAGTAAGCAAGGCCCGTTTTGCAGTTTACGCATATAGCCATACTTGAAGGGATTTAATTCTCTCTGATTCAGCAGAAATGCTCTCTTGAAACAGCATTGAATTTCAAGTTAAATTTGAAATCTTTTTTGGATTTGGCTCCGGGTGTAATCAATAAATTTTCTTTTGTGATGATTTAATATTTTCACATTAATGTTGATCTATAGTGTTATTGTAATTGTTTAGTATTATTAATTATCTAGTTCTAAAATCTACTGGTGGTAGAATTCTAGTCTAGGAAGTCGAGAGCGTAGACAACACCGCATTAACTAATATATCTGCCGCATAAATGGTAGTGTTCAGTACTATCGTGTTCCGATTATATGATAATGTTTGGCTCCGCAATAACTATCACAGAGACTTAACAACTTAGCTATCAGGTGGCAACGCGTCTGCATTTTGACCTCTGATTTTTGTGTAGATGTCTATAGACTGCAGTCATCATATAACAGCCACGTGAGCCTCATGCTTGCTTGGCACCTAGGTTATATAAATAAAAATCGTAGGCCTAGTAGCTTATGCTTGTTTGTTTACTTTCACGACATAAAAATGAATAAATTTGGGATTGGTTACTTGAACCAATAACCAATCACCAGAGGTTTTCTTAAGCTCGATGACCTTGAGATATGGATATAAAAATAGGACAGTTTTGTATGGCCGGTACATTCCGGTTCGTGCGCTCGTCCTGAACGCACGCTCCCATTGTTCTCGCTCTCCCTTCTGGTAGAGCGCTATCGCGAGTGTATTGTTCGCGAGTTTCGGCTTATCGCCGCCCTAATCTGCGATAACGACGGTTAGTCCTTGACCGACCGCCCGTTTCGAGGAATTGGGGTTTAAGCCCTAATTACCGATAACGACGATTAGTCCTTGACTAATCGTTGTTTCGTGGAATTGGGTTTAAGTCCTAATTACCGATAGCGGCAGTCAGTCTTTTGACCGACCGCCGTATTTCGAGGAATTGGGGTTTATCCTGTTTCGGTCTATACCGACGTGCAATCAAATCAAGTTGGCCCCCTCAGGGCAAGTCGGCTGAAACTTAACAGTGCCAACGAAACCGACTAAACGAAGACCCGTGACGTTGCTGCGCCCTTCAGGCTAAAGCGAAATCGGAAGTGTACGGTTAGAACAGAGGCATTTGGAGTGACCCCATAGTCTCTGCCGTACAAGTACTGACAGACAGACGTTACCTTAGGGCCCCTCGGCACATTAAGATTGGCCGAGGGCGATACAAGCTTAGGGCTCACCAGTAGGACACACCCTCCTCGCCTATCCCGGCGAGGAGGTAATTACACCTCACACACTCCCGGGTTGTCCCACCCGGGAGGTAGGGATAAATACCCCGCGTTTAATTTATAGGCGCGTTTAAACACACGATTGCCCCGGGTTTGTTGTGGGTTCTTCCCGGGGAACGTGTTCGATAACCGAACCCTCCTGTTTCGTGCGTTTTTAGGTCGAGATAGGGATAAAAACCACCAAGTCCGCAAACGTCCATTTCCCCCTTTCGCTGAAATCCTTTTCTCCCCAGACAACATGTCTGAGGAGAAAAGGAAGCATGAGGCAGCTTTTGCCATCCTGCTGAAAAGCAGTAAAATCAGTTCCAAATTCGCCCGCATTATGCAGGAGTTACCGGACCCCCTGCCCGACGGATTCTTGGAATCCATTTGTGAGGGTGCAAGACTTTCAAAGCCCCGCTCATGCTCCCCGCGCTCTCAATCGCCCACTAAGAGCCGCTCTGTCTCGGACCATTCAGAGTCCGTTTGTTCTCCGGACACATCCCAGTCCGCAGCCCCCCCACTCTTGGACCAAGCAGAGTCCGCCACCCCCTCCCCCACTCCCGGCCAGGAACGCTCTACGGACTCAGACGCAATGTCCGTAGGACAGGCGTCCAATGAGGAGTCCGCCTCCGACACAGACGACTTCACGCTCGTCAAAGGAGGCAAGCGAAAGCGGAAAACCCGCAAAACCCAGGCCGAGGAGCCCTCCGTTCCCGCCAAAGCTGTGAGAATCACAGCCTCCCCCCCCACCCCCAAGATAACCTCTCGAGGTAGCGCATCTCCCGCGCACCAATCCCAAGCCAGCTCGCCCTCAGCGAGATCGCAGGCTAGCGCCCCAGGAGCGCCTAAATCCAAACGTCCCCCCCCACTCAAACTCCTAGGGTCCGACAAATTCACTTGGACCGACCTCTCAGCATCGCTGAAGGTCAAAGGGGTCGTCCCCCTCCATACCAGGTGGAATCCCAAGGATGGTTGTTACACCATCCAACTGGAGTCCTCCTCCCACCACCGTACAGCCACCTCGCTCTTTGACGAGAGAGGCTTACAGTATTTTACTTACGCTCTCCCAGAGGAGAAACGGCGTCGCGTTGTCATACGCAACCTCCCCATTTTCCTCACACCCGAGGAGATTATGACCGACCTCAAAGAGGTCAAAGCCCTCCCCGTGCAGCAAGTGCATAGGATGCACCGCGGGCACAGGGGCCAAAACGGGCACCTTGAAATGGTGCTAGTCATTCTAGACAACACCAAGGAAGCTACCGCAATCTTCAACATCAAAGATGTTGCGGGACTCGGTGGCATCCGTGTCGAGCCCCCTAACAAAAGGGGAAACATAGGGCAGTGTCATAACTGCCAACGATACGGACATGCCTCAGGTCGGTGCAAAATGCGCCCCAGGTGCGTAAAGTGCCTGGAAGACCACGGCACGGCCGATTGCACACGCCCCAAGGACAGAGCTGCATGCTCGGAGCCCCCGAGCTGTATACTCTGCGGGCAGGCAGGCCACCCCGCCAATTATAGGGGATGCAAAGAGGCTCCCAAAGCGGCACGAATCCCCACCAGGGGTCGTCGCCCAATCCCAAACAGAGCGGCCCCTCAATTCGAGAGGACCCCCAACCCCATCTTGGCCCCCGCATGGAGGACCGGTCCGCCGCCCTCCCTCATGAGCACCACCCACTTCCCCCTTCTTAAAGGAGTGATCCCGCCGCCCACGACCACCCCGGTCGCTCGGGCACCCGCGAAGGCCCCTCAGGCCGCTCCAAAATCGGTCCCAGCCCCAGCCCTGGCCCCGGCTCCCGCCCCGGCCCCGGCTCCGGCCCCCGCTCCGGCCCCCGTGCCAACTCCCATCAGGCCCCCGCTGGCCGCTACGGCCACACCACGCCACAAACCCACCCAGGCCCCTCAGGCTCAACCCATGGCCCTTCAGGCTCCCGCCCCCGGCCCCCCTCAGGCGCCACTCGACCTCATCAGCGAGGTACTCTCTTTTTCGCTCATGTTTGACATGAGCATACTCCAGCCCCTGCTGGACAGATACTGCTACTTTAAAGCAAATCCCCACCTTCCCAACGCCAGGGTAGAAATGGTCCTGGCCGCAGCCGACGTCAACCGGCTGATAAACAACACCCCCCGGTAAACCCAAAATGAACATACGGCCCTTAACTAATTTATCTAGCAGGATAAAACCCTATTCACTTAGAATAGGGTTTTTTAACGCCAATGGCATGTCAGGCCTCCGCGATGAGCTGGGAGAATTTCTCCGCGATAAAAATATTGATGTCTTCCTCATCCAGGAGACATTTTTAAAACCCGCCCGCCGTAACCCAAGCTTGGCCAATTATAGGTTAGTACGAAACGATCGTACAGGCGGTGCCTTCGGAGGCACCCTTATATATTACAAGAGGACGCTGCATTGCACGCCTCTATCCCCCCCCGACGACCTGGAGAACATTGAAGTCTCAGTTTGCCTATTAGCGATGACCGGTCATCAGCCGATCACTATAGTGTCGGCGTATCTATCTCCCCAACGCGATCTCTTAGTAGGCGACCTAGATCGTATATTTAAGCTTGGCGACTCCGTCATAGTGGCAGGAGATCTCAACGCCAAACACATAATGTGGAGCTGTAACTCGTCTAATGCACGAGGGACAGTTCTTGAACGTTATCTTGACAGAGCACCTATAGACATTCTAGTGCCACTCGAACCCACCCACTATTGTTATGACGACAACATGGGACGACCCGACATACTCGATCTAGCGCTCGTAAAGAATGTAAACCTGCGTTTGCACTCTATACGAGTGCTACACGAGTTAGACTCTGACCATAGACCTGTTATCATAGAATTTATCCCCCATAGCGGTCCCACTGATACAGGTCGTAGCGACATCCCGATGAGAGTGGTGACCGACTGGTCTCAAGTGAGATCCAAGTTGGCCGCCACCACATCCGCAGACTTAGATACGATCCCCTCCCTGATAGAGACCACTGACGAAGTCAATAGTGCGATCCTTGCTCTCACTAATCACGTACAATCTGTCGTAGACGGATGCTCAGAGGAAAAACCCGCGACTGTACCCAGTCACGCCGTTATCCCTGAGCACGTACGGGAGATAGTGAGGGAAAGGAATGCAACTACCAGAGCTTACTACTCTGCCCCAACGGCCGATAGAAAATCCACCATGCGATACTGGCAACGTCAGGCCAAGAAATGCAAGGTGGAAGTCTATAACGACCGCTGGGAGCAAAAGCTCATTGACCTTGATCCCTCTCATACAGAGTACTGGAGGCTTTTCAAATGCTTCAAATCCCCTATGGAGGCATCCATGCCTCCCCTCATTCGCCCTAACCAACCGCCAGCCTTCGATGACTTCGAAAAGTCCGAATGCCTGGCGAACGAACTCGAGATTCAATGCTCTCCAAGTACGATGCCGATAGCTGCCGATCATTTAGACAAGATCAACTTAGAAGTCGAAAGTAGGAACGCGAGACCGCCAACCCCCCCGCGCGAAACCGGTCCCATTCCCGACACGCCAGTCGATGAAACCGCTAACGGTAATAGCGAAAATAATGATGATCCTCTCAGACCTGTGACAGTCGCAGAGGTGACAGACCTGATCAAGCGTCTAAAAGTGCGGAAAGCGCCGGGTGCGGACGGCATTTCCAATCGCACAGTTAGAAACTTCCCCCCTTTGCTCATTGCCCTTTTGGCTGCGATACTCAACGCAGCGTTTAAAAATAGTATGTTTCCACCCGCGTGGAAAGAGGCCACAATTATCGGGTTCAAAAAGCCCGGTAAGCCGAGCAACCAGGCCTCGTCATACAGGCCGATAAGTCTGCTCAGTTCTCTAAGTAAAATTTACGAGCGCGTCGTGTACGCTCGACTCTTAGATTTCACCCGAGTGCGGCACTTGATCCCGGACGAACAGTTCGGGTTCCGTGCTCGTCACTCCTGTGTCCATCAAGTACATCGAATCACTGAGCATATACTCAGTAAATTCGATAGAAAGATTATGACGGGAGCCCTCTTCTTCGATATCGCTAAAGCGTTCGACCGCGTGTGGCACAACGGCTTATTATATAAGCTGTACACTCTCGGAGTGCCCACCCAAATCGTGCACATCATTCGAGACTTTCTGTCGGACAGAGGCTTTCGATATCGAGTCGAGGGTGCCCTCTCGAACCGTCACACCATAACAGCCGGTGTTCCCCAAGGATCCGTACTCTCCCCCCTCTTGTTCACGCTATACACTAGCGATATCCCTGTCCGCCACGGCGTTCAGGTGGCAATGTACGCTGACGACACCGCTATTTACGTCTCTGGCAGAAAGCCAGAGATCATAAGGAAAGCCCTGCAAGCGGCGGCCAAAGACCTTGAGTCTTGGTTCCGCCGCTGGCGTATAGAGGTAAATCCTAGCAAGAGCGCTGCCATACTCTTCATAAGGGACCGCGCTCCCAGACCCAACGTAGCCCCAGTCCTTATGTTTGACGAGCCCATCCCATGGACGGACAAAATCAAATACTTAGGAGTGACGCTTGATCGGCATCTGTCCTTCGCTGCACATGTAAAAGCAGCGCGCGCAAAGGCTGCATTCGTGTTGTCCCAACTACATTGTCTCTTAAACAAAAAGAGCAAGCTATCGGCCCGGAACAAACTCCGTGCCTATACGTCCTGCATAAGGCCCATTTTATGTTACGCGTCCCCGGTATTCGCCCACGCGAAAAAGACAATACTTCGCAAACTCCAAACCTTGCAGAACCGATTCTTACGTAGAGCCGTAGGCGCGCCTTGGTACGTACGTAATAAAAACTTGCATATTGACGCAAATCTGCCTACCATCCAGCAGTTTATGAAGCGAGCTTCAGCTCGCTATTTCGATCGGGCGAGTCACCACCCGAATCCGCTGGTCAGAGCGGCCGCGATATACACTCCTTTTGATCGCGCCAAAAGGAGACGTCCAAGGCACGTCTTAAAAGATCCGGACGACGAGACCACGTTGGCCATCGCCGCAATGAACAATCGATTACAGAATCACACTGCACAAACCGCTAATAATACAACGCGCCGACGCGTTTCGCGCCGCGCCCGCCCCTGATCCCGACCCTATCTCCGGCCCCGCGAGGCCGATGACATTCCGGTTATCGCCAACCGAATGGAGTAGAGCGAAAGTTGCAACGCCCATAATCGCATATGTCTCATATGTCTCTCCGCAACGTCCTAAGCCGAGGCACGGACCCGCATGGGTCACCCTTAGGCAGTTGCGCTAAAATTTTAGGCTGGAGCGCCCTCTGCGCTCGCCGATTGCCCGGTGAAGTAGACTAGTGCCGTCTCGAGACAGGCCGCCTACACAAAGCCCGACCTAAAAAAAAAAAAAAAAAAAAAAAAAATATGGCCGGTACAGTTCGTCGACAGCACTCGGGATACTCGGATCACTACCTAAGAAAGAAATCAGAAGAAGGAAATTAATAGTGAAAAAGTTTTATTGGAAGATCATAAAGCGTGTCACCCTGGTTCGCTTGCACCGCTATATCCGCCATACGGCGTGCGTCTTCAATCCAGTAAATAGTGAAGTGTGGTTCGCCACAAATAGTATTATGGGCGTGTCTACTTAATTCTCTTTGATTCTGGCTGCGATTGTATTGAATTCAATCGAGGTGATACACTACGAGAGGTTTTAAGAATACCATTTGAAATATACGTTGCATTGAAACGAAGCCAAATCTCAAGGAGCGAGCAAACACTCGCTGTGGTAACTTCAATATAATTTTATAAAATTTTCTCCTCGTACCACTTGCTTTTTAGACTTTCGTATAAAAAGCGAGTGCTCTTTTATAATTCTGTCTGTACCATTTAAATATCGTTGAATTTCAAGTTTTAAATCCTGCTTTAAATCTACGAATTTTGGTGAAGAATGATTCGTAATAGTGTTATTGTAACAAAGAATATTCGTTATTACTAACACATTATGATGCTGTATTATTGTATCATTTACGATCAATAAAAACGATTACTTAAAATGCGTAATTAGTGCGGTAATTTTACTGCGTAATACATTACCATCTAACTGGAATTTTCCAGTTAAGATGTCGTCTGGAATCTTCCATCACGATTTAATAGCCTGTGGACAGAACATTAAAATCGTTTCAGAGCGAGTTCTCACTACGCCGTAACAGAATATTTGCCGGAAACCGGACAGTAGTTCATATCACACCAGATCCCACAAAAAAACCGGACAGTCTCAATTATTCACTTCAGTTAAACTCGGCTCTGTACTCACAATGGACGACGATTAAATTATGTTCTGGTGGTACTGTGGTATTATTAACAAAAGGTTAAAAAGAGTAAAAGAGAAAACATTGGCTACATCCTATTTTATGGGAAAGGCTTAAACTACTTTTGTAAGCTGAGTAATAGTATGTAGTCGAACCATACCGTTGGGAAATCCCGCGATACCGGAAGCGAGGCTGACAGCAATATTTTGTCCGAATATGATCGCTGCACAAGGTTTTAGCGCAGATTATGATTGACTACCGACGCCGAGTGACGGGAGATGATATAAAGGACACCAACCCGCATTGGGGCAGCGTAGTGGATTAAGCTCCAGGCCTCCCCCCAAAAAGGGGAGAGACTCGGGCCCAACAGTGGGACGCATAATGGGTTGCCATCATTATTTATTATTAACCAGAAGATGTCCACCGCTGGACTAAAACCTAACCAAAAGGGAGATATGGCATAATCGTCACGTTTGGTTTGCGGATTGGCAGTACAGTAGCGGTATCAACGCAAGACGCTACTACCCATCTTGCATTATTGCACTTACAACTACCCCATTGGAAAGATTTGACTGCCATTATTCGGATGACTGACTGCACTTGTGGAAAAAATTTCTTCCACTAGAAGAACGGTGTTCCTTTGGGTTGAACTGATGATGATGATGATGAATTACGGTACCATCACCATTTAACCGAAACATAGTAAGAATAAGAATAAGAATAAGTTTATTATTTTTTGATACACACAATGCATCAACAAGGCAATAAATAATAGAGATAGCAAAAAGAGATCATAAATACATACATATTATATTTAAGTAACTACGATAACGTATACCTATACCTGTAGAGATAATTATTACCTATGGCATGATGCATGTATGAGACCAAAAAAAAAATGGCACCCACCTCAGCTAATTGGTGTAGTTGGCACTACAGCGCTGGTATTCTGGTAGGGCCGTGAGTGACATTGCGAACCACAAGTCGCCCAAATTATGTGATAAATACCTACTTATGAGAAAGTTGTTCCACTTCACACTGATTACAAACACAAATAATTGGTATAAAATCGGTATTAAATTAGTGGAATAATAACTCACAATAATAGGATACTTACAGGTGGTAAAACTATGATAATTAATAATAATATAGGTATTGTGACGATAAATTTTATCGTGTACTACATGTACGTGCAGAAAAAATAATTGTAAATATTTTTGATCAATTGTATGAAAATACATGTGATGGGTTATGTAGATCTATAGATCTATAGTGAAAGTATACTTCTACACTTCTAGTAGTGCTGAATTTGGCAGAAGATAGAGTAAATTATATGGTGATGCCTACGTCCTCGAGCTAAGACACTGGAACTCTACCACCAGTGAGGAATTCTTTAGAGCAGACACGATAGATAGGGTTATTTATTTGTGAAAGACAAATTGTTCACACAAACTGTGCCGATGGGAAATCCCGCCTCGCCAGTATGTGAGGCCGACAGCCGACGATACTTTCTCTTGGAAATGCATCACTGCAAGCTTTTAGCGAGGATCGTGTCGCGTGACGTCGAGTGACGTAACACGACATGCGCTAAAGAACATTTAGTTTTCAGAGTACTTAAATAGTACCGATTTATCGGGTTGGTACCGATCGGTGTTTGACTAGTCTTGTACGATTTTTGGAACCGGCATCTTGTCTCTCTATGTAAGCACCCAGTGCGAGTTTGCTGTGTATTCGAACTATTTAAGCTGACGAATGAGTTAAAGTGAACTACATTTTAATTTTGTTTATTTAATATAGCGCAATCTTGTAACATAATTGGCAACATGAGCTGTACAATCGATAGATAAGTACAAGGTTTGCTAGTTTGACTGAATTTTGTTATTTCGGTTGTTTTTTTGTATGTTACAAAGGCGGCAATAAGCATGCAGTTCACAATAATTTTAAATGATAACAGCAGCTTCTAGACGTCTAAATAAAAACCAAATGCAAAAATGGTCAAAATTCAGATGCCTTGCCACCCCTGAGACCTTAGTTGTTATGTCTCTGTGATGGTTACTACGGGGTCATAAAATACTATCTAACCGAAACACGATAGTGCTGGACACTAACATTTGGCGGTTGATATACGAGTATTAGGTAATGCGGTGGCGCCTACGCCCTCGAGTCCCTGCACTGGAACTCTACCACCCGTAAACTGATGCCTTGCCAGTAAAGCCATTTACAAGAAATATGATATACAGTACAAAAGGGAATAATAATCACTAGAACATTCTATCAAATACAATAAACACATAAAATGTAAACATACAATGCTACACTAGTTATTTAGATTGCCTATATCAGAAATTAAGCTATGTACATTAGTTACCTAACACAGTTTTCATTATAAGAATATCAGCATCGTAGTTAAATTGCCCTATCTCGACAAAAGCTTTCAGTACAGCACAAAAGCCTTCGATAATTGGTATTATTCGGTTCAATTCTGTGCCTGAAAAGATACTCTAATATTTTTTCAAGACGTCACAAAAGATCTTACATAATTCATTAGAGCACAAACCATTATCGGCAAAATTAAACACCCGAACAAGTTCGTGCTCAGCCCAATTGACCGCCCAATATCCGCATATTGAGGACCAAATACCTTTTCATTACAGGGTTGGCAGGTGACAGGTCGCCTGGAGCGTTCGCCTTCATCGAGATTGGCAGGTTTTACGGACCCGACCTTATTGAAGCCGTCAATTATAATAAAAATGCTTTTGCGAAATTACGCGAGAGCTTCCTAATATGATGTTACGCGCCAATATAACCTGCTTTCTGACATTTTAATACAGACGTGTATTGATGCATGTTTATGGAAGAGAACGGGAGGTGGAAGTTTGGCAAAAAATGACACGTGTAACATTGAGCGAAGGAGTAGGCATGTCGTATACATAAATGCATTTACATCTCTTCCTACTGCTTCACCTAACTGTAAATACATTTCAGTATTTCAGTTCCATATTATTAAACAGTGTGCGCCTATTGATAAGTTAAGAAACTCCAGAATTGCCTCGGAATATTCGGCAAGGAAAAAAACATAGAATCACAGATAGCATCTGGGGATCATATACGCAAATCTGACCCAGTGTTAGTGGTCTCCTGTCACTAATCCACTGAAGCCACTCCGATAATTTCGAAATGTACTACGGGTGCCAAGTTGCCCAAGTGTGTAGATTGTCCAATTATAATTAGTAGAATGCAATGTCATTTGAATCACGACACAGACACACAATAGCCATCCACATGATAGCTTCCCGCCGCGTTTTTTTATTTTAGTGCTGTCAGAAAATTACCTCTCTGACAAATTTCAAGTTTGTAGCACAAAAAATGAAGGACCTGCTGCCGGAAGGAATCCGGAAGGAATCCGGAAGGAATCCGGTCCTGTTGCAAAATACATTCTTAGCGAATGGATTAAAAAAATACCTCCTTATCAAATTTCTTGTTTGTACCTCATACAGTTATCGATATTTCGTGATATATCTTCCGCTTATACATTCAAGCTTTATTAAAAAAATTCGGGACTCAAAAAACTATACATGGTACAAATCGTTGAATTTTGGGACCACAGAAGCCGAATAGCGACATTAGCAATTGTATTATCAGTTCAATATAATCAATATAGATCTGTGTAAATAACTGCATTTATTTAAAGAAAACTCTTCACTTTAATCGACAGCCTGAACACAAGTGATCATTTTGAGCAGTCAATTTTATGTACCAACCAGCAACTTTACGGGGCATCACACAATAGGCTATATTGAAAGCAACTTCCATCTCATACGCTTGTGTGTTGTTGAATAATTCATGCAAGCATTTATTGGCTGTAAATCCAGTCCATCATTATTATTATGATTTCCTCTTAAGGAAACTAATCCATATGTATTCATACTTAAACTCACGATTCGTCATTGAGTTTAGGGACTACGGAAGCTAAATAGCCACACTAGCATCGTCAATAATATCGCAAGATAGATCTGAAGATACAGCTATTTTTATTGAAAAAGCTAAAAAAAATGACGGAACGTAACAACCCCACTGGTGCCGAAGAATTCTTCTGCTAGTGCAGTTAATCAACCAAATAATTATGGTCAAGCCAATCCATTAAGGTTATAAATACGATAAACACGGAATAAGCAGCAGAGTCCTGGTGTAAGTCTACTGCCACTGCGAGCGCCAATCCACGTGCAAAGTGCAGCAAATGGCAATAATATTCTCAAAGTGGCTATAATATTCTCCCTTAATGACGCATAAAGCTCTTGTATGTGTGTTTGTGAAAGGCTTTTGTCCAGCGGTGGACATCTTTTCGCTGAAGTGTTGAATGAAACAACTTTTTTATTCGCAGCATAGATTTTTCAGCTCGTGATTTTTATTAGACAGCGATCAGTTTGAACAGTCAATTTTATGCACCGACTAGCAACTTTACGAAGCATTTTCGTCCACACAATAGAGCAACTTTCATCTCATACGCTTGTGTGTCGTTGAATAATTAATGCACGTATTTATTGGTTGAAAGTTTTGTCATTTGAAAGATTCTCAGACAGAATATAGCTACCGAGATGATTTTATTGTCAGGTCGGATTAAAGAGGTCTTAGAGCTCTCGCAAGTTTGCATGAAAAAGAGACTTCGTTTTTTGTGCTTTGATCTTGAAATTTGGTAGACAGGTAATTAATAGTTAAAGTCTAATATGAATTTGCTTGATTTGATCATGTCCATTCCTTCATCGTACCACCCGCCGAAAAGAGAAGTTCCACCCGCACAGATTGGACACTTGGCAGTGCTCAAGGTGTTCCCTTGGCGCTACAATATCCCCATATTGTAGCGCCGAGGGAACACCTCAGATGTCAAAAGTTCAAAACTAGCGTCAAAAGAGTCATTCAGCGCTGGTAGAGCGTTGGCAACTCCCCTGATGTTGCAAATGTTCATAGACGACGGTAACTCTTTCCATCAGGTGGCCCGTCTGCTTGTCTGTCAATCCGTTGATCTAAAAAAAAATGTCATAAAAATGTAGGAAATAATAATATATTAATAAGTCCATTCAAATATAAAATCCATGTGAACTCCATTATTGTTAGTGACACATGCCTTTAAAAAAATAGTTTCTACCTTTGAGACATAAAAAATATAAATAGACTGTTTTCTTGACCCGATGATCTTTCCAGAGACTCAGCTCCAGCTATAGCGTAACTATCTCCAAGCTCTCAACGCTGTTACTCAATTACTGAAACTTCACCCGTATTACATCAAAAATAGAGCACGAGAAAGCCGACTCGGCCCCAACAGTCGAGATCACTTGTTAGCAAACGCCTCCACAAATAACACAATTAATTCAAGAGACGTTCGCGGTCGCCAACCGTAACTACAATTACATTCATTATGCCATTACTGTGGCCCTGATTTTATTGTGAAGGATCAGCTCTTGTTTACATGTAAATTATTTCCTTCCAGCCTTGTGAAAATTATTCCGCTGGATTCGATTTAAGGAGATTAATGGAGCGAATCGGAAAAAGTTGTCCAGTGCTAGGCGTTGTCGACTGCGTGAATTGCAACGTGAACTGTTTAATTCAAGTGATTAATTTGCAGCGGAATATCTCGTTTAAAACAATGACAGTTGTACGAGTATAAGTTTGCGCAATAACTGTGGCCACGCTTTAAGTCTTGAGCAACCCTACATTTACGTATTAAAACAGACCATAAGGCTTTTAGCTTACCTACAATTTTTTTTACATTGCAGTCGGTCACTCGTCTTAACTTATGGTTACCGCGCTCTGTCCTGCTCTATATCATATCTGGATCTGTCGGTCGGTGGCACCATATTTTGTAGTAGTAAGTCATTTCAACAGGGATTCAGGAAAATGGTTTTGTGTCTGAATAATGTTATGTATTGTGACGTTGGCACTGCATTTTTTTCCGTTCATGAACGAAGCAAAACTAAGCATGTTGTTCATTTTGATTCAAAGTGAGCCTGTTGTTGTAAAGTTGTTGGCAGTAATAATGTCTATTGTAAACTAATCGCATACAAAAATGTCATATAATATATTATGACAGGTAACGCATCTATGGGTTGTAAAAATGTCACTCGCTCTCTCTATAGCTGCGCTTGCGCCATGTACGCACATTCGTCCTCAGGTGAAAATATTATCTTTTATAATCAGATCTCTTGTTTTCCTAAACCATATCCCAACAAATATTTTGACCAAAAAGGAAAAAAATGTTCTCTCTTCTAAAATTCTTACATTGTAATACCAGCATGAATAGTTGGAATATAATACTACACTTTAATAGAATAAAGTGGGGGATGTAAGCCTCTCAGCTAGGGCCGTCGGCTTCGATATCCCCTGCTGTACCTGGGAGAGCGTCTCTCTAAGTGAACTACCTCAGTGGTTCTCAAACTTTTTAAATGATGGAACCCTTTTAGGAATAAAAATACTTGATGGAACCCTACAATAAAACAATTGTTTTTATATGTGTATTTTTTATTAATCAGCATAATAAAAGTATAATGTAACAGTTACTAATTATTATTTACTTCACCACTTGGCAAGGACAATAATAGAAAACATTTAAAAAGAAAAAATCTAACTAGTGGGAGGTATGAAACTGTTTTTTATTTTTCATCAATTGGTTGATATCAGGTTTGATGGAAGAAAGTTGGAGTCTCATATCAGCTTCGGCGTCCAGTCTATTGCGATATTTTGTTTTCGTGGTTGCGAAGGCAGAGAATCGTGTTTCGCACAAATATGTTAGTTGGGAACGGGAGAAGAATATCCAGAGCCATTTGGCCAAGCATTGCATATTCATCTTGGATTCTGCACCAAAAATCATTGGGAGGCGTCGTTTTGAACAGTGACTCCATACTTGTGTGTGATGACATTTCTAAAAGAGATTTATATATCTCGTTTGACATGTTTTCAGGCTTTTCCAAGTTGGGTAAAAAAGGATTATGAATCCATGAATTCACTTTAATTTTTGTATTGTGTTCTTCGGGAAAATACTTTTCAAAAGATGCGCGCATCGAACTTAGATATTGGACCAATTCTTCAAACACATCATCTTCAAACATTTCTGAGTCGTTTTCGCTAACAAACTCACTGAGTAACGTAAAGCTTTCTATTTCTTTCTTACCAATGCAAATGATCCAAAAATCTAATTTTCTTTTAAAAGCAGTTATTTTATTATAGGCCTGAAACACTGTTGTCTGTTTACCTTGCAACGATAAATTCAATTCGTTAAGTTTTTGAAAGATATCCGCCATAAAAGACAATCGGAACAACCAAATGTTATGAACAAACGGTCCTTCAAATTAAAAGAAGTATCTGCTGAAAGAAACATTTGTAACTCGGCTCTAAGTTCAAATAGCCTTGTTAAAGTTTTACCCCGAGACAGCCATCGCACTTCTGTATGGAGCAGCAGTGTTTTATGTTTGCTGCCATAATCCTCACACAATAATGAGAACAATCGGGATTGTAGTGGTCGTGATTTGATAAAATTAATTATTTTTACCGCTTCATCCATAACTAATTTTAGATTTGACGGCATTTGCTTCATCGCAAGTGCTTGTCTATGCAGAATACAATGACTGGAACTACAATTAGGCGCTTTATTTTTCATTCGTGACACTGCTCCTGCTGTTTTACCTGTCACCGCCTTGGCCCCATCTGTACAAATGTCAATGCAATTGTTCCAACTGAGACTATTTTCTTCAAAAAATATATTTATTTTATTAAAAATGTCTTCCTCGGTAGTGTTTGTAAGCAGCGATGAACACATAAGCATGTCTTCTTCAAAAGAACTTTTGTATGCATATCTCACAATAACCAGCAGGATAGCCAAACCAGCGACATCAGTCGACTCGTCCAAATGGACGAGTCGACTGATGTCGATGTGGCAAGGCGAATCGTGTATTTTGTAGACGTGTAACTAGTTCTTGTTTGACGAAGCTTGCCAGATCATGGATTCGTCGTGAAACAGTAGAAAGATGCTTTGCAGATTTTTCATCGAGCATACATTTTGTTATGTCTAATACACATGGTTTTATTAATTTCTCAGCGATAGTATGCGCTTCGCCTGCTTGTGCAATGCGATAGCTAACTAAATATGATGCTTCCGTGGCCTTTTCGTTGATAGTTTGTGTTACAATGCATCATATTTTTTTGACTTTGTAATAACTGATCTTTTTTGCGAACAAAATATTCTTTATTCTTGTCTTTAGACTCGGGGTGTACAGTTTCTAAATGTCGGCGCAATTTGGCAGGTGCCATGGAACTATCAGGAAGCAGTTTATTACAGAGCATGCAGAAAGGTGAGCCGTTGGAATCAACAAATCCGAAACTGATATAAGATTCATCATACTTCCTTCTTTTCGTCTTTGAAACCGTCGAGCTTGACGTCGTGGCATCATCTTCTGAATCGGTGATTGCTATATTCTCCGCGCGCACCGCTTTTGAACATTCAGCGTCATTAAAAGCGGTTGTTGCAACACCTTTAAGCCAACGTTCCATTCTTCTTTATTTATAATGTTACACGTCAAGATAGTGGGGTTTAAATAATGCACAATCGTTACTGCGTATAAGAGACTAAATTTAGTACCTACAGTGAAGAAATGTATAAAACTGAGACGACAAAATACAGCGGGCAGTAAAACAATGAACACTAGTTTCTCGCTAGCGAGCTTGTAAGTAGGTAGTAACTTATCGCTCCGAACGCTAATCGTCAACTAACGACGCGCGACGCGCGATTGCCGCTTTTATACCTAGACTCGATCTCAAATATTCTCGAAAATACTCGAATTGGCACCTTTGATAAACAAAAAGCAAAAATAAAAACAGAAATTTAAAAATTGCGTTGTAAACAATATCGACTTTATCCTTTGAAGTTTGAGTCGAAAGTCGCCTGTTGACAACTATAGCGTCTAATTCAGAGGCGGCTTTTATCAAAGAGACTGCGCGCTCACAAGTATACTACCCGCTCGTTTGAAGTTTGCCGCTGGCGATAGGTATGACGTTCGAAAAGTAGCGTCAGCAATACATAATATAAAAATATTTTTTATTTAATTGTAACAATAAAAATTGTGTACGTACATATTTGGGTAAAACAATGACACATTGTAAGTTTTGTTGTCACGTGGGGGAGGGTACGCGCATTCCACAGACCAGCAAACTTAGAGCGAACGGGTTGTACAAGTATATAATTGTTGATACCAAACTTATGAGATATTGTACCAGCTATTGTAACACATGTTTCTACAAATACAAATAAATAACGTTCATAGCGTTTTGTGCGGCCGCGGAGCGACCAGAGAGAGGTATTTTGATTATTTTTTCCAAATTCTTGCGGAACCCCGACAGTGGTATCGCGGAACCCTAGGGTTCCGCGGAACACACTTAGAGTATAGCTGAACTACGTTTTCCCGGATTTAGATTTCATATTACACTTTCTGTGTTTTGGAAATTAGCGCTTTTCATATTTGTTGATGTTACATTTATAATATTTAAACTTTACTTTACTGGTGGTAGAGCTGCAGTGAGCTCGGAGCTCGCGGGCGTAGGCACGACTGCATTAATAATATAACAATAGATAATTAATCGTGTTCCGGTCAGGTGGTAATGTTGGTTGGTGGTAATTCCCGGCACAGAAGCATAACACCTTAGGCCTCAGGAGTGGTAACGCATCTTATCTTGACCTTGGTCTTTGTGGTTGCTTGCTTGGTTTTGCTGCAGTCATCACTTAACATTCACGTTAGCTGCATGCTTGTTTGCCGCCTAAGTTACATAAAAAATGCTTTGCTGGACATTTCTTCTAACTCATGTACCTCGTAGCGTTTTGTTCACAAAAAAAAATAACCGGACTTTCTTTTGCCATATACTCGTACGTAACTCATTAGTCTCCAGTAGCTGTAACTAAATGTGTTCACTCTGTACATTAAAGATACCAGTATGAGCACTAAGCTTGGTGTTCTATAAAAGTGCGGGATGTAAGCCTCTCAGCCAGTGCAGTCGGCTTCCATATCCTCTGTTGTTCCCGGGAGAGCACCTCTCGTAACCGGTACTACGTTTTCCCGGATTTAGATCTATATCATATTACCCTTTTCAAAAATCTGCTCTTTTAGTATATTTTCTGTGTATGTGTTGGTGTTATAAAATAACCGATTGGCTTTATAAATAAAGTCGTTTCATTATGTATTTTGTTTAAACAAATGTGAACTGAACAATTTTGACACTCACATGGCATAAAAATTGTACAATACTAGCTGTCCCCGCGACTTCGTCGGCGTGAGAATTTAAGATTGTTCAGTATCTACCCGGACGAAGTCGTGGGAGAAGCCAGTATAAAAGAAGCCTAAGTTACTCCATATTACATCAGCTATGTGCCAGTGAAAGTCCCGTCAAAATCGGTCCAGGCGTCCCCAAGATTCGCCCTGTCAAACAGAATAGGGGGAGTCCCCCGAGTAAAGGACACTTAAGGTTTTTGAGGAAAAAAAATAGAAATTAATATTTTTTTATTAGGTTGCTTCTTATTTAGAGCCACTTAGTAATATTAAGCATCTAATATTAAGAACTAAATCAACATAAACACAAATTAATAACAAATAAATCACTAAAACTACAAACAAATTAAGCACTAAAAGGAACTATTAAATGGTCATAGGTTTTTTGGTATCATTGATAGAAGAATGGCCAAATCTCCATAGAAACTGGATTTTCTAGAGTACAGAATCAAATTAAACATATTTGCGTTTGATTTTATTATCCAAACTTATTTCCATTAAAAAATATATCCTTAGAGCCGAGATCTTTTAATATGGCAAGAAAATAATTTTGAGGTTATTCTTATGGCACATATTTTTGCTACCGTAGTTGTAAACGTGCGGTAGGTAGTAGATATTTGCTAATTACGGTGTTTTTACCGTAATATACAATGTTGTAATAACGGTGCAGTTGGCAACACTGATTGCAAGTATTGCAACTGCAATCTGTCACTTGTTTGTCACTAAGGCCATCCTTAGTGACAGACAAGTGACAGATTGCAGTAATCGATTATCAAAATTCAATCACCTTATTGCGAGTTAACCCGGGTTTCGCCACAGTCTGTGAAGACTGACCGGCCTTTGACCACGACCTTTTTCGCACGTTCTTGTCGTACGTGATCCACTTTTCATCACCAGTTATCAGCTTCTTCAAAAATGATTCGGTTTCATTACGTCGTACTAAAGAATCACAAATGAGTACACGGTTCATTAGGTTTCTTTCAGTGAGCTCGTGAGGTACCCAAATATCGAGTTTTTTTTTGTACCCAGCTTTTTTCAAATGCGCCAAAACTGTTTTGTGATCAATTCTCAGTTCTTCAGCTACGTCGTAACTACTGATATGTCGATCTTGCTCCACTTTTTCAAAAATGGCATCCATTTTATCCGTAATAGGGCGACCAGAGCGAGGTGCATCTTTGACATCAAAATTTCCGGATTGAAAACGCTTAAACCAAATTTGTGCTACTCTCACAGACACTGCACTAGGTCCATAAACATCGCAAATTATTTTCGCGGCTTGCGTTGCATTTACCTTTTTTGTAGTAAAATTTTAAAATGTATCGAATTTCTTCATTAGATTCACTCATCTTGACAGTACGAAAAACAAATGAAAATCACACATTTGCCTAATTTGAATTTGGAATTATGTTCTTTAAAATTTTAACTTTCAATGATACCAAAACCAGCCAGATACAAATACTACAGCCAAAGAGATTTTATTACAAGTTCATACATACTATAATGCGAAAAGACTTTTTCCCCAACCTATTATGTAAAAAACCCGAATATTTTTATTAATACTAAAAATTATACATTTTTCTTGTAAATAGCTGGAAAAAAAAGATATTCATTTATTTCTAATTGTACGATAATTTTTAGAAGACATCTTGTTCGGATGTTCAGAACGTACCGTTAACGTTTCATTTTTATACGATATGACTGTACTTGAAATATTTATGAATATTATATATATCCATGGGTAGTCGTTCATTAATTATTTACAAATTCAGATGTATTTAAGTAATTATTTTACACTGTTACTATATACTTTTGGGGTCATTTTAATCAAAGTAATTATGATAATGTTTTTATATTTATGACTAATTGCGTATTATGGAACGATGACCTGCCACGGTAATTATGTGCAGTGATGTATTGATTCGTTTATTTTGATAATTGATTCATCGATTTTTACTCTAGGTAATTAATGTCGATCGTAATGTAAAACTGTTCATCTCATATCACTTTGCGCACTGGGCTGTACTTTATTGTTAAATAAAAATACGTCCATGAGTCGCGTTCATAAGACCATATGTGTCAAAGATGCACCTCGTTTTGCATTTTATTTTTATTTTATGTACCGTGTATATATACAAATGCATTTAGTAAAAAGTGGTTATTTAATATTACAAACATCACTCCAATTTATTTATTTGTATAGATTTAGTTTAGTTTATTAATTGTCTAGAGAGGTGTAGAATAAGACATTTTCACAGCAGGTGCTATTAGGTTACTCAAAGGTTGCAACGAGAGCCGGTGACGGTTTACGACTTTCTGTAGTCATCGCATTACGTCGCGTCGGTAACGTTGCCGTTGCGGTTTACCCATTTTTATTGCCTCTAAAACCTTCGCTGTCAACAGATTGCCACTTATGCAAACTACCTGCTTTTGTTTCTCAAGTATCTACTTTTACTATGAGGATAAGCGGCCGTGTTGCTTGAATCTGCAAGGCGCTTCTTTTTACTTATATATGGTATGCAACCGAATGAAAAATTCAACGCCGAGTGTTCTCTGTCAAGTGTGTTTTGTTCAATGTGATTATAAGCTATAATTACATGAGGAGGCATGTTACCTAACAGTATTCTATCTTGATACAAAGGCCGAACGCGCAGAACGGGCAGAACGCGCTATCCCTATGCGCCACGTGGTTCGATACACATTCATACTAGCTCGGTAGACAACAGTCACGACTGCGCCGCAGTGCTGAAACGTGTATATTCTATGCGAATGGTTTATGTCGTAGCACTTTTTTTGGATTATGTACGCGTAAGATTTGTAAATAGTATTAATAAGTATTTGTTTATTAAGGCATAGAGCAATTATAGACTCTACCGTGCTGTTTTTGGTTGCTTGAATTCTTCAATAAAGCACCCAGAGACGTATATTTTTTTAATGGAAACTCCGAAATTTTTATTAGTAAGAAGTAATATATTTTATTTTAAAGAAAAATGGAAAGAATTTTTTTTTTGACTTCAGGCGAGACTCGAACTCGCGGCCTAATGGGAATCTAGTCCAGCCGCTCTTCCAATTGAGCAATATATTGTGTGTATATATGTGTTAATGCGAAATAATATAAAACAATTATTAAGGGTAAAAGCGACTTCTTTACGATATTCAATAAACTGCAAAGTCTATTATATCGGTTGCCTAACTAGCATAGTTGGCAATAGACGGCGCTGCTGCTACCATAAAGCAATGCAATAAATGTGAAGGAAAGATTTGACAAATCGGCAGGACTTCAGTAGCTCAATTGGAAGAGCGGCTGGACTAGATTCGCAGTTGGCCGCGAGTTCGAGTCTCGCCTGAAGTCAAATTTTTGTTTCCATTTTTCTTTAAAATAAAATATAATTCACAAGCATGTGTTAATGCGAAATAATATAAAACAATTATTAAGGGTAAAAGCGACTTCTTTACGATATTCAATAAACTGCAAAGTCTATTATATCGGTTCCCTAATTAGCATAGTTGGCAATAGATGGCGCTGCTGCTACCATAAAGCAATACAATAAATGTGAAGGAAAGATTTGACAAATCGGGCAGGACTTCAGTAGCTCAATTGGAAGAGCGGCTGGACTAGATTCGCAGTAGGCCGCGAGTTCGAGTCTCGCCTGAAGTAAAATTTTTCTTTCCATTTTTCTTTAAAATAAAATATATTTTACAAGCATGTGTTAATGCGAAATAATGTAAAACAATTATTAAGGGTAAAAGCGACTTCTTTACGATATTCAATAAACTGCAAAGTCTATTATATCGGTTGCCTAACTAGCATAGTTGGCAATAGATGGCGCTGCTGCTACCATAAAGCAATACAATAAATGTGAAGGAAAGATTTGACAAATCGGACAGGACTACAGTAGCTCAATTGGAAGAGCGGCTGGACTAGATTCCCAGTAGGCCGCGAGTTCGAGTCTCGCCTGAAGTCAAATTTTTCTTTCCATTTTTCTTTAAAAATAAAATATATTTCACAAGCATGTGTTAATGCGAAATAATATAAAAACAAATTTTTCTTTCCATTTTTCTTTAAAATAAAATATATTTCACAAGCGTGTGTTAATGCGAAATAATATAAAACAATTATTAAGGGTAAAAGCGACTTCCTTACGATATTCAATAAACTGCAAAGTCTATTATATCGGTTGCCTAACTAGCTTAGTTGGCAATAGATGGCGCTGCTGCTACCATAAAGCAATGCAATAAATGTGAAGGAAAGATTTGACAAATCGGGCAGGACTTCAGTAGCTCAATTGGAAGAGCGGCTGGACTAGATTCGCAGTAGGCCGCGAGTTCGAGTCTCGCCTGAAGTCAAATTTTTCTTTCCATTTTTCTTTAAAAATAAAATATATTTCACAAGCATGTGTTAATGCGAAATATTATAAAAACAAATTTTTCTCTCCATTTTTCTTTAAAATAAAATATATTTCACAAGCATGTGTTAATGCGAAATAATGTAAAACAATTATTAAGGGTAAAAGCGACTTCCTTACGATATTCAATAAACTGCAAAGTCTATTATATCGGTTGCCTAACTAGCTTAGTTGGCAATAGATGGCGCTGCTGCTACCATAAAGCAATGCAATAAATGTGAAGGAAAGATTTGACAAATCGGGCAGGACTTCAGTAGCTCAATTGGAAGAGCGGCTGGACTAGATTCCCAGTAGGCCGCGAGTTCGAGTCTCGCCTGAAGTCAAATTTTTCTTTCCATTTTCTTTAAAATAAAATATATTTCACAAGCATGTGTTAATGCGAAATAATTTAAAACAAGTAAAAAAGTAACTGATGGATTAAAAAAACCGACAACGAAGTTCATAAAATTTAACGGCAAATGAGTGATCCTATAAAAACTACTTTCTTCCATTAGTATTACGCAAATCTAAATAATAATATAAAACTGGTTAACAAACGTACTATAAACGAAAATATTTTAACGTTTATTTAAGTAATAAGAACCTACTTAGCCTATCTACCTACCTACCTAGCTTACCGCTGTAGTACTCGTAGTATCTGCAGCGACAACCGGCGACGTTTTACGACGTTCCGTATTCATCGCAACACGTCGCGTCGCGAACGCTTCCCTTCGCCGATTTTTATTGCTACTAAAACCCTCGCCGCCGACAGATTGCCACTTACACAAAATATCAGCTACTATTTCTCAAGTGTCTACTTTTATTATTCAGATAAGCACGTGGCTCAGTCTGAAACTAGCTGTATTTTACTGATTTATGAAAATTTTCAAAGGATCGTTCTTTGCCCAGTGCGATATTTGTTCAGTTTGTGTACATATTTTTAGTTTAAATATATATATAGTGGTGATAGTTTTTATCGCGGGACGCTGCTGCCCATCCCGTGTTGTTATATGTACTATTGGAATGATCTAACCACCATTGTTCGGTTGATTGAATGCAAGAATTCCCTCAACTAGAGGGCAAAGGTTCACGTCCCGTCACCTTCCGTTGACAAATACGTAAGTTTATTTGATGCAAACTTTTACCAACCCACTGTTCCGCTACAAAAGGTTTTCTTATCTTTTAAAAAATCTGTACTGGTTTTATAAATGTGAAAATTACTCTGTCTGTCACGTTTTCACAACTAAATCGATTTCTATGAAGCTTCACACTGAGATAATTCGATTCCTAAGAAAGAACATCTACTTTTTTCGCTTAAAGAAAGAAAGAAAATATTTTTATTTCGAATTTTCGAAATTACCTAGAGTAAATAACCATAACATATAGTAAAAGCAAAACCAAATATATATATATTTTTTGCTTTTTCTGCTTTTACTATTTTTACTGGTGGTAGAGCTCCAGTGACGGAGCTCGCGGGTGTAGGCACCACCGCATTACCTAATATACTTGCCGCTAAATGGTAGTATTTATCACTATCGTGTTCCGGTCAGGTGGTAATGTACGGCTCTGTATTTTCCGGCACAGAGGCAACACCTAATGTCTCAGGAGTGGCAGCGCATCCGCATTTTGACCTCTGGTCGTTGTGTGGGTGTCTATAGGCCGCAGTCATCACTTAACATCAATGTGAACTGCATGCTTGTTTCCCACTTTTATTACATAAAAAAAGTGAATTAAAATTTAAAGTTATAATCCCAAAATTATTCCATTCCTTCAATGTTGATAAATGAAAAGAAAGAAAAACTAAATGACAGAGTATGCGGAGGAAGTCGCTAGTGTTTATATAATAAGTACCTATATTAAATTTGCACAAACACAGGCATCATGTAAAAGATGTCGCCCTCGATAAGCGCTCCCATGGTTCGCACTCGCGGCGCAGACACGACTCTCGCATTAAGGCTGAGCGTCATCGCCATCCCGCGCCCGCAGCTGGGGTCCTTACTCATTGTAGGCATAATCTGCGATCAATATTTTTTTTTATGTAATGGAAGTGGCAAACAACCATGCAGTTCACATTGATGTTAAGTGATGACTGCAGCCTAGAGACACTTACACAAAGACCAAGGTCAAAATGCAGATGCGTTACCACTCCTGAGGCCTAAGGTGTTATGCCTCTGCCGGAAATTACAGGGCCGTACATTACCACCTGACCGGAACACGATAGTGCTAAACACTATAATTTAGCGGCAAGTATATTAGGTAATGCGGTGGTGCTTGCGCCCGCGAGCTGCGTCACTGGAGCTCTACCAGCAGTAAAAATGGCATGTTTTGAAAAATGTGAAAACTGCCTAAGAAGGCTAGTGGTAGCAGGCCACTATTACTACGCTGGAGGTCCTGGGATCGATTCCCAGGTCGGGGGCTATCCGAGATAACGGTTTAAAATCCATTATCTCTGGTTCTATTAGGATTTTTCCATTTTCGGGAAGTTTCTCAGTACCTCGGAGTTTGGTAATGTGCCCGGAGATGGCAACAGGTTCGCCACCTGTTACATGGGCCAAAACGTTACCGGCGTATCCAATGTATCGAGGGGTGTCATTACAGATGAGTATTAAGGAAAAATACTCTTCTGTAATGACCCCTGATACGGCAATTAGGTAGGTCCATTCAACATTTACCTTTGAAAAATTATAAGCATACATGAGTCAGTATTTAGATGCCATTCCGAATATTTGTCACTATATGGGTACTATTTTATACTACATGAACGACCCTTCTGGCGGCCTAAACAATGTAGTTATAAGTTAGACCCGTATTCAGAAGTATATAAAACCTAATCTTCTAGCTAAGCTAGCAAAAATATATGAAGAAATATATTAACTAAAGAAAGCTCGGCAATATGGCATCGAGCCGGATCGCATTTTGGTTTAGAAGGTACTTGAGTGGAGTGGCGCACTTACGGCGAGGGCAGAGGAATCTCTCGGGGCCGCCGGCGCGCGACTAGCGCCTTACCTGCCATATAATACACTTTTATTGCTTTCAAGCCAACCACTTGCTAAGCAAAGTGTCATATCTATAAAGTAGAGCGTGGGTGATGTTTTGGTGGGTTTCATGCCATATCAAAAATAGATGAAGCTTTTTTCTGGTTGCAACAATGAGAAGCTAACGAACGAACTGTCGTTGTGAATTCTAAAGTTCTATTAATGGTGTAGGCTGTGACTGGGACCTATAAGAACTTAGATATTGTCATCTACTACTTACTATTACATATTATTACGACCATGTACCGCAGAATGGAGTAGGCCAATCGGTAATGTATGTGCAGGTACACATAATATAGATCCAGTACACATGACATTGGCTAGTAATCATTCTCATAGATAAATTTTCATTTAGAAGCCTGATATTGCCGTGTGATGATTTTTTTTGTATCTTATGAAGTAACTAACAAGCGTACAATTTACATTCATGGTAAAATAATATAATACTGTATATAATAAACATCAAACTGGAGATTTGATTGTAGACAAGCTGTGCCCGCGACTTCGTCCGCGTGAGAATTTATGATTGTTCAGTCTCTACCCAGACAAAGTCGTGGGCGCAGCATAAAAGTAGCCTAGGTTACTCCTTATTACATAAGCTATCTCCCAGTGAAAGTCCCGTCAAAATCGGTCCAGCTGTTCCCGAGATTATCGGGAACAAACAGACAGACAGACAAAAAATGTTGTTTTGTTATAATATATGTACCGTGTATACATACATATGCATTTAGTAAAAAGCGGTTATTTTTACAAACAGACACTCCAATTTCATTTATTTGTATAGATATACTCCTGAGGCCTAATGTATTATGCCCCTGTGCTCGAAATTACATGTCTAGTTTGCCAACCAATTTATAAAAGTACATATTTTACGTACTCAAGCTATAAACTCGATATAATAGACTTCACTGAGGCAGTGAATATTTCACGACTGAATTCCGTACTTCAGAGACTTACCGCCACCAATAACACTTGTACACATATACGAGTACAACATTAATGTAAATACATTTGTTACAGTACTAACACGTTAAATTAAGACGTGACTCGATTATCCTTTAATCGCTTAATTGCAGTGTGATCGTTAACCCTGCAGATTTATAGTGGGTAGTGGGATATTTATAACCGAGTGGGTTAACCGCTAACCTACTGCCCACAAGCCGGGATGGGGTTAGGTGATGGAATGTTTCTTATATCAATCTAACCCATATGTATGGAGAAAAGTATCGCATGCGGTAATTCCTCCTTTTAGACAAAGAGGAAACTCATTTTTACATACGTCCCTAACTTTACGCTACACAGTCGCTACTAAAACACTTTTCTGTCCCGATGGAAGTCAGTTCTTCGAACTATGTGCCCTGATCATTGCCACTTGAGTTTTGCTATTCGGTACACTATGTAAGAATCCCTTAATGTTTTATTTGATCTCGCAGGGAAACACCGGCGTGTCTTTTGGTCATAAATTCTTTTAATTTCTTGTAATTTGCTGGCCAACGTTAATGAGTGAACTGATTTGAGAATGAAATTATACCTTTTGATATACCTAAGCCCTAATACACCCTAATTATCTGTGGGTACCTAATCTAAACCCTATTACCTGTACGTGACCGCTTTGCAGCTACGCAATCAAACCCTTATCACACGGAACCTAAACTAATTCTGTATGTAGAAACGTTTAAAGCCCTGAGAAAGGCCATTAACCTGTCTTTACATTACGTCTCTCATATATGGTCCTTTGAATTAAATAAAACAACTATATACGCACACAGACACATCAATATGTGCTTTAATTGTATTATTTAAAACTTTTCTATTCCAGAATCTATAATAATTAGTAGATATTATTTTTTCCACAAAATAATGCAGACACTTCATGATATTGTTGCCCAGCTTTTTATATTCGACTAGCTGCCGACGAACTATGTATCGCCTATAGTACCGTAGTTATAAAAAAAATGTCCAAAGAATCGAAAAAAATATTTGGTAAGAATCACCCTTATCACAATGATAATTATTATTAGTCCAGTCCCCACACCGGGACAAATATATGGGAATCAAACGGTCATCTCACACCGCTAGACTGACTGGGTCGTTGTCTATTTGTTTCGGGTCTGGGTGTTTGTGTATGTGTTGTATGTGTACAACGGCACCCACGACGCAGGTTTATGCCTACTGTGGGGCTGTAAGTGTAAACGTAAAAAAAATGATACGTATAAATAGATGTTGGCCGATCCTCAGACCTACCCAATAGACACACAAAATTTCATACACTTCAAGAATCGGTAAAACCGTTTCGGAGGAGTATGGTTTCTAACTATGTGACACGAGAATTTTATATAATTATACTCGTATGTATAGAGAAGAGAGGACAAAAATATACATTGAACTCTACCATTGGACGACAGATAGATTAGGTAGTATGCGGTGGTGACTACACCCTTGAGCTCCAACACTGGAACTCTACCACCAGTAATAAACTAGTTTTATTTCAACGAGTGTAGCTCGCGAAAACCTACTCGTAAGAACGTACGATAATCACTATACATATAACTACGGAATATGGATCAGTCAAGTACGATCAATTACGCATAACATTAGGCACACCACTTATTAGCGCGTAATCATCCGAAATGTATTTATTAGCGGACGAGCCCAAAGCAAATAAGACAATAAGCTATTAGGGCCTCTACAGATTAATGGGCTGTTTGTGTAATGAGATTTGTGACGCAATCAGCTGCATCCCCCCTTCCCCCTCACCCCCTCACCCCCCATACCGCGACCTTCACCCCACCCATCCCCGCGCCCGCTTGTCCTTGCGCTATGACCTTACTATTTGGGGTTACAATACAAGCTCCCTTGAGAGCACGTATCATGACTTCGGATGACTTGCTAATTATTCTTTGTCGTGATATACGTGACGTTTTGTGTGAGTGGAATTAGTAGAGTAGCGATATGAACAGATTTTTTAAATGATTAGTATTCAAATTGTTATAAGCTACCTCTCATGTTCATGTTCATGTTCATGTTCATGTTATTAAGGATTAGTTAAAGATTTTATAAAGCATAATATACAAATAAGCACACAATTCATAAAATTTATTAATAATTAATACAGGGACAAGATGTATAAAGAGATATCTTCTTTAGATGCGTCGTTTTTCCGAATGCCTAAGTCGATATGCCTCTATGCCCGAAATTACGGGGCATTTTACCACGGGTCGAAATACCATTGCGCTGAACACTATTTCTTAACGCTAAGAAGATTACGCGGTGGTGTCTACGACCTCGAACTCCCCTCATTGGAGCTCTGCCACTAGAAATAACGTGGGAACTTTTTTCATGAAAAATTGTCTGAGGTAGTTCGAAAACAATCTAATTTTTAAACAACCAAAAAATAAAAGGCATTGTGAAATATTTTAAAGAAAAATGAAAAGAAAATTTTACTTCAGGCGGAACTTGAACCCGCGACCACTGCGGTGGTCTACACTAGCCGCTCTCCCAACTAAGCTACAGAAGTCCACTGACTGTCGGATTTATCCTTCACATTGCCTTGGAGTAGCAGTACTCAAATTCTTATTTCCATTTTTCTTGATTAATATTTCACTTCCACTCACATGTGTTTTTGCGAAAAATCCAATAAAATAAAGCGATTATGTAAATCTTCAAAAGTGAGATGTCGTTGACTCATTAGTATACTTGTACGATATTATATTATTCGAAAATGACAACGTGCATACTTTGCGTAGTAATGTCTCATACGAAACTCACTAAAACATGATTGTGAAAAAGCGACTAAGTATCAAACTTAGTACAGAGGACGCGCGCCATTGTTGGCCTCGGCGATCTGAAAGGGTGCCAAGTTTCGCAGAAGTGCCTTTACTTATTATGTTACTGCACAACTTTGCAATATTGGTATTTATTAGCGACAAATATCGAGTTTGGCTTGTTAATGTTTTTATTCAGTACTAGCTGCACCACTCTTTGCTGCTTCAAAAGAAAAAATCGACGTGTGGCACTCGGGGACTGCCGCGGTAAAGCTATTGCATAGCATTTTGTATCAACTTATGCAATTATAATTATTTATTTATTTTATTTATGCAGTATTCCTTTTTTTCTTTGATATTATTTAAGGTTACACTTTTTGAGCGTGGTGACCGATAAGAAAACAATTTTTTTTCTTTTATTAAATAAAAAAGTTAATATTGTTTGAAATATTTTTATTATTTTACAATACATATAAACAGCTGCTTATGTATTCGTCCGATTTCGGAGCAGCTCGTCTCGATTCGTGCGAGCTTCGTAGAGTCGTACAATACGTCTAGTTGCACGCACACAAACACCGTGTCGAAGACTGCCGAAAAGAAACGACGTTAGACAATGCACGGCCTTTAAGCCACACCTCCGTCACAGTAAAAAGATACAAACAGTATGGTAACTAAGCCCATTTTATAAAATATTTACCTACAATCCATTGAAGCAACAGGGGTGTCACAAATTTTTTTTAAATAATGGTGTTATTATTTTTGCATTTACTGACGTTTACTCAATCGTATTGGGATGTTGATTATTTTTTTATTGGTTACCCTGTAATAGTATTGGATAGATAAATACTATTTGTCTTTGAAACATATAGTCAATAAGTACTTAATCCTTCAAGGATCGTACGGCCACCGGCGGCGAGACACAATTGAATTTCAATTGTCATATTTTTCTCGTGTCTGGAGAGATTAAAAGTTGTTAAGATATAACGATTCAAAATGTTGCGAATTGTGAAATGACTCAAAACGGCCTAAACGACCCGGTTAGTCCAGCAGTGCGAAACCACCGTTTGATTCGAAGGGTCGCGGGTTCGATCCCCGCACCGGAACAAATATTTGTATGGCCTACAGATATTTGTTTCGGGTCTGGGTGTTTGTGTATGTGTTGTATGTGTACAACGGCACCCACGACACAGGTTTAATATTTTTTACATACATAAGTAATTATAAAAAAACAAACATATACTATAAGAAATTAAAAAATAGTGCGCCGCCGGCAACGGGAACAGGATCCAAGCTTTTAGTGGTTAGGATCACGGAGACAGGAACCTCCTCACTATATGTGCCGTGCCGAGGAGTACCGCCTTCTGTATTTGACCCATGATCCAACCTTGATCTTATTATTATTATAGTTTTAAGTACGGCAGACAGTTTAATTTTGATAAAACTTGTAGATCTTTGTTTTTTGTTTTGTCTTAAAAATAACAAAACTGAGTGCTAATTACTTGGGTGTTTTTTATAGTTCTGACGACAGTACAATCTGTAGAATACTGCAACGAGTGGTCGAGACCGGGCGAGTTTCTCTTCCCCTCACCCACTCGGGTAGGCAGGATAATAAATAGCTACCCCGACAAACTTCGTATCGCCTTAGAGGTATAAACAAATTAACTGTCCAAAAAATCGAAAAAAAAATGGTGAGAATCACCCTTATCATTTAGGGATATAAAAAAAGACTACAACCGATTCTCATACACACAAAATTTCATAATGATCGGTCTAGCCGCTGCGGAGGAGTACCTATTGTAACAAACACTGTCTAACCCGATTTTTTTAAATATGTTAAATATTATAACAATACATGATTCTTGCCTGTCAAAATCACCAGGAAGTTTAAAAAACGATAGCTCAGGTTTTGATGATGCAGAGTTCAAACAGTCGTATACCACGCAATACGCTCGTGGCATCTTTAAAACACTCTTGGAAATAAAAACAAATCGCAACGTGAGCGCTCGTCTCGACGCGACACTCGCTACCGTAGCACTGCGAGAACCGCTTAGAGGCCTCGTAGATGCGCATGTTTGTGTGAGTGTGCCGTTTTGAACGCTTTGTATTGTTAGTGGGGAGCGTGAGGTTTTTTCGTTACGGAATTTCTGGATTCGGTCTCCGCGCTCAAGGCCCTCGATAGAAGCTATGCAACAGCTTAAAAAAAGAATTATAGTGCAAAAAATAAGAAGACAAAATTTTACTGCAATCATGTGCAGGGCAAATGATACGAAATATGTAATTAAGAACTGCGTGGGTAGCAGTGCACAACCAAAAAAACAATTGCAATTTTTCAGTTTCTTCCTCTCCGACTTGCGCGTTGATCCCAGTGCCGCAAACTTATCAGTAGTTAACATAAAGGGACGTATAAGTATTTTCTACTACGTCTACATAATAAACACTATCCATTAACATATTATTGTCGTTCCATTGCGACCGGGGCTTGGTTCCACGTAAAAGCGCCAAAAGTTATTTGCATAGTTATTGGAAAGGTTCAACGAATATTAAGCGACGCGTTGGATGCGATAGTCGGACAAAACGTCCAATATGCAATAAGGTTGTTTTTGACCCACGCTCTGAAATTAACTCGTTGATCAAATATTGGCTCCATTAGCTCGGCGCCCCGCTTTGTACAATCACTGATGGAATTTTATACCTACACGCAATGTAACACACGTGTGCTGTGCACTATGTGTGTATAGGTATATAACAAAAAGCTGGTCGAAAATACTGATACGACTATGACTTTAAAAAAAAAAACTTTTTACAAAACAATATCGATTTCTACCACAAAAGTCATATTAACAAGACAATATAAATGACATCTTGGTAAAAACTGTCGAGTAAGCAAGTTGCCAGTTTATATAATAATATACATATATGAATAATAAGTACGTATGTATGTATGTATCTTCACGCCAGGTTACTAACGGGGTAGGCAGAGAGTGTAGAGCACCAGATACCTTGGTCCTGATATACCTCTCGTGCCTCATCTACTTTAATAAGTACGTACTCCAGATAACACAGGCTATGATAAATACTAAATTTAAGTATTAAATTACTATTAAGAAAAACCTGGGTTACCATTTATTCAACAAGTTACAAAAAAAAATATCCATAATATTCTGGTTTAATTTTGATCGGAGCTTGGTTCCACGTAAGGCGCCAAAATTGATTTGCATAGTAATATTCCAGGTTCAACGATAATTATGCGGCGCGTGTTGGATGCGATAGTTGGACAAAACGTTCAATATGCAATAAAGTAGCCTTTTAGCCGTGCTCTCAAATGAACTCGTTGAACAAACATTGGCTCGGAGCCCCGCTTTGTGCAATCTCTGATGGAATTGCACACACGCAATGTACGTGCGCTGTTTATTTAAAGGCTGATTTCTGCTATAAATGCGATGACTGCATCCAAAATAACTTCAAAAATACAAAAAGAACGTAGTTTATAGGCCAGATTTTACTAATTTATATAATATACATAATGTTCCAATTTTTTTCACTTTGCTTAAGCTAAGTCCAGCTGTATCAAGAAAAAAATAAGAATGGTCAGTAATGTTTCGATCTTTTTTTTATGTAAGGAAGGTGTCAAACAAGTATGTGATCACAATGATGTTAAGTGACAACTGCAGCCTATAGACATCTACACAAAAACCACAGGTCAAATGCAGATGTTTTGGCACCTATGAGACCTAAGTTGTTATGTCTGTGTGATAGTTATTACAAGACTATAAAAAGAGGTTTTAAAATGTCTTAAAACTGCATTACCTTCTGAATTAAATTTTATTTTACACGCTACCACAAAAAATAAAATCCCTATTAAAAAAATATTTCACATAAAAGCACCAAAAGTTATTTGCATAGTTATTTGCCAGGTTCAACGAATATCAAACGGCGCGTGTTGTACGCAATAGTCGAACAAACCTTGTAATGCAATGCAATATAGACAAGCTCTCAAATGAACTCGTTGATCAAACATCAGCGCCGTTTGCACGTAGCCCCGCTTTGTGCAATCACTGATGGAATTATATACACGCCACATTACGCAACATATTATACATACGCGCACTACATACGCAGCGAGCTGAATTGGACTAGCATGCATAATACTGTCACATCACTAGTTACAATTAAGGTGATCATAAATGTACATACGGTAACGTAGCTCGCGGGCGTAGGCATCACCGCATTAATACATCATTTGTGATAGTGTTCAGCGCTATCTTGTTCCGGTCAGGTGGTAATAATCGGCCCTGTAATTTCCGGCACCGAGGCATAACACCTTAGGCCTCAGGAGTGGTAACACATCTGCATTTTGACCTTGGTCTTCATGTCTATAGGCTGCAGTCATCACTTAACATCAATGTGAACTGCATGCTTGTTTGCCACGCCCATTACTTAAAAAAAAAACAACCAGAAAAGTTACTTATTTTGCGTACGCTGCCTAAACTATAAAAGATATCGAGGAATATCTTTTATAGTTTATTTCACTATTCGAAAGCTACATTATCCACGGGTAACATAGGCTATATTTTATTTTGGAAAAAATAGGGTTCCGTAAGATATTTGGGTTTTTCAGACACAAGGTGTAAAAAATCAACCAGAAAAGTTACTTATTTTGCGTACGCTGCCTAAACTATAAAAGATATCGAGGAAGACTTTAGGCTATATATATGTATAATCATCAATAGCTTAGACGAATAGGAGAGGGTAGGCAACATTGCACTGCGCGAAGCCGGGGCGGACCACTAGTGACATATAAAAACACAAGTGCCGATCCTTATGCTTATTTGCCATCATCACGAAATAAAACATACTTTGCTCATAGAATCACTAGTATTGATTTAATAAGTGTACAGTTTTAAACCAACGAGATATATCGTGGGGGGAGGGAGGGGCTGATCTCTGAGGTTAATAGATGTGTTTAGCCGTCGAACTGTTCATCGCATTAATCCCTACATGGAGCACTCGTATTTTCCATTAGCAATGTTAGGGTTTAAGATAAAGTTCAAAAACGTTATATGTTTTTCTTACTTCATGTATTTTATATAACAATGAATAAAGTGGCGTAGGGTGATTTTCTCAGTATATATCAGCCTTTTGAAACTTAATGGTATTAATTTTGATTTTAATGAATATATTATTATAGACTAAAACGTAACCGGCGAACTGTGGGTGTTTGCATGTATGCTTGAATGCATGCATTTGCAGCTCTGCCTACCCCTTTGGGGATTACAGGCTTGAAGTTACATTTTTTTATTATTTTACCCTTGAGCCATTCAATATTATATATTTAATTAATAAAATCTCTTGATAATTTCATTTATGTCTCAGCCATCAACAGTTCGTTACCAAAAATCTTACGGACATTAAAACAGAACAGTTTGCTATATTTACCACTTGTCTAAGCCATCTGAAGTTAATGTTGTCCAGGGCCGCGGGGATTTGGCACAGTTGATACAGCCTTAAAACTAGTCAAACAAGCTACAACTAACGTAGTAACTTTTCACTTTCGACATAGCTACTAAGATTTTATTAAATGTCCTTCAAAAATTTGTCACTACTGGCATCATGCTGAACTGATGACATTTAAAACGCTGCTATGAGACACGTTTTTTACATTACTGGATAACAGGTAAAGATCTTCAGGCCAAGGAATACCAAGACTGACCAACCATGACCAAATAGGTCGAGTACTGTCTAAGAGTGGGGTCAAAAGTATTAGGAACCGGCGTGTATGTATGAAGATAATGATGAATGTATAAGAAGCACGGGAGGTGCGTCAGGACCGAGTTATCTGGCGCTCCACACTCTCTGCCTACCTCGTACGGGATTAAGCGTGAAAATACATACATACTGAATAACAGGTATAGGTCTTCTTTTTTTTTTAATTATGGCATCGCTATTACGCATATTGCCAGTGTCAAGTAAAACTTTATTTCGTATTTATTTAAGCAGCGTAAAAGTTAGTATAATATAGTCAGTCAATTATTTATTAAGTATACAGTCAAGTTATTCGAGTAAAGCGATGGCTACTTTACCAGAACATTTACAATGAAGTTTTGGAGGCAACCTGAAAGGTCGTATTTTCGCACTGTTATTCTATTTCACTATACACGGGCACTGTAATAAACCTATAGTCAAACAAAATACCACCAACTTTATTCAATATAACTTAAAAATACACCAAGAAAATTTAATAAAATAAGAGCACCATACGCTTCTTTCAAGTTTCCCGCCAAAACTCCTATAGGTCTTCTTCATAATTATTGTTTTTGTTCTAAATTATACCTCGCTACAGATATATTGTTTGTTATAATTCAGATTCAATTAGATTTTTTTATATCTTACTACCGAGTTCTCTTGTCAATCTATTATTTTATTTAAAAAAATGGTTTGTAGAAATTAAAAAATCTATGTAACATTCTGTTTATCTTGTGTCGAAAGCCCTACTATCTTTCTTTCTCATTGAAATACGGACCGAATTCAATTTTATCTTTCCTTTTAAAACTATTTCATTATTTTGACGCGATAGACAAAATACCTGGTCCGATATTTCTATTTGTTACACATATTTATGTTCCTAACATAAACTACACCGTAACAACCTCTAAAAAGGCTATTCACGTTATGACACTTAAAAAATACGACACTCATATATCATAGCGACCAATAGCTATAAGCCATGAGTTACTGCACGACGGCACGCAGGCCCGTTTGTAAATAGATGACAGATATATTGGAATTAGATAGGAAATATACTGGCCGAGCATTAGCTTTTCATGTTTTATCTTTACTGATGCATGAGCTCCAATGACGAAGCTCATGCGAGTAGGAATAATTGCATTACCTAAACGATAGTGTTCAGTGCTATCACGTTCCGTTCAGCCACTACGTTTACCAGTAACTTCAAAACATGTAGTTACATATTTTGGTTTTTGATATAATAAGGGACTTAATGACATTAATTGTACTAGTTTACCAACCTCCGGTACCCAGGGGTACACTTGGGGGTGAAAAGGATAGAAATACACTCTGTATTGACTAGCATATTCTATTAGAAAAATAATCCCAGACCCAATCACGAACCTAGAACCTCAGGTAAAGCAATAGTTTGCTTAACCTGAGATTTGAGGAGAATATGCTAGTCAATACAGAGTGTATTTCTATCCTTTTCACCCCCAAGTGTACCCCTGGGTACCGGAGGTTGGTAAACTAGTACAATTAATATCATTAAGTCCCTTATTATATCAAAATCCAAAATATCTAACTACATGTTTTGAAGTTATTGGTAAACGTAAAGTGGCTGAACGGAACGTGATAGCACTAAACCTAGTGATCTAAGTACACCAAGGTAGTCTCCATATACTGAATACTCTAATAACGTAATTCACTTATCAAAATTCATAGTCAGCGCCTCTGAAAGGTAAGGAATCAGAAGTGGACACTCCATCCATTAGCTTAATTACGAAAGGGTCCGGGTTTCGTGTTTTTTGCGTCATTACGTCCGAACGGAAGCGGCGCACCACTTGGCAGCTTCCCCGAACTTCACTTTTATGCAATTATTTTCATTTTCGGAAGTACCCCTCTGTTTGCCACTCTCCGGTTGGAAATTGAGTTGTCAACCTTTGTGCGGCCGAGATGCCGTTAGTGTGGGAGACTTGGGAGGCGTGGGAGCGAGGGGGGGTTACAATGTTGACGATGAATATTTTAGCCACTGTAAGCGGATTCGGTAGTCGTCTGTTTGACACGTCGCTGTTCGATGTCGCGCTCCATCGTTCAATATTCTAAGCTTCAGCTTGTTTGACACTTGCGACTCTAATACTGTTTGGTCGTAATTTATTGACGTTAATGGAATATACTTAACTGCAGCTGTATAACGCCAAAAAGGATGCAGGGTTGCAGTAGAGTCTCAAGTTGGGGTTGACATAATTTTTTTTAAAGAAAAATGGAAAGAATAATTTGAGTTCAGGCGAGACTCGAACTCGCGACCACTGGGAAGCTAGTCCAGTCGCTCTTCCAACTGAGTTACCGAAATCCTGCCCGTTTTGTCAAATCTTTCCTTCACATTTATTGCATTGCCTTATGGTGGCAGTAGCGCCATCTATTGCCACACTATGCTAGTCAACATTTTCCTTTCCATTTTCTTTAAAATATATTTCACAAGCATGTGTTAATGCGAAATAATATAAAACAATGACTTAATTTAGTTTACCGCTGAAAAGCCCAATTCATTGTAGCGCCACAGTTCCAGGGCACTCCCCCTTGGTAAGAGTTTTGCTACAGTGAGCTTTGACATATCGAATAAAGTGTAATTTGGAAGTCATATTGAGTATGTGGAGGAACGAGTGGAAGTGTTCCTCCGACGAAAAGGGAGGATCCTCCGACCAGGCGAGGTGATAGTGCCTGGTGGGCCGCGGCCCAACGATTGATGTTGGAAAGTTGTATATATGCCAACTCTTGAGAAATCTTCGTATAATATATGCGATGCAATTCGATTGCACGCCATCTATCGTACTAGATAAGTACTGTGAGGTTTCATATGTATTCCACTAGTTGGCGCCTTAATGTAGTGGACCGCTACAAGTATAATACCGAGTTAGCATCCAAATAGGGCTTGACAAAGCGAGGCTAAAATACTTACCTATATAAAATATATATATTCTAATTTCAAGGTTTAATTAATTCTTAATTAATGTAGGTATTTATAGATCGAATAAAGTGTAATTTGGAAGTCATATTGAGTATAATACCGAGTTAACATCCAAATAGGGCTTGACAAAGCGAGGCTAAAATACTTACTATTCAAAAAATGTATTCTTATTTCATGGTTTAATTCATTCTTAGTAAAGGTAGGTATTTCTGAAGGAAACAAAAACAATATTTCACGGAAGTATTGAGTTGGACTCAATACTTCCGCGAAATACTGCGGTCGGCTCCGCCCGTTCTGCCTTTATGGAATGCACGCCACTCATAGGCACTTACCATTCCCGTGAACTGAACACTTGCCACCATCTTGTGTCGCCACCCCTGAGACCTAAGTTGATATTCCTCTGATATAGTAACTACGAGACCACACTTTGCTGATAGAATCGCTAACTTAATAACTTGGGGACTGCCATAAAATTCAATCAGAGAGAATAAACATCATTAACAGTATAAACGCTATTAAGGTTCGGCGAAGTTCTTGGTCGTTAAGAACATAATTCGTTTAAAATGAGCTTACCATTTACAATCTGTACAGTAATAACATTTTACGAAGAATTCTTAAGTAATACTGCGAAAAATGAGGAAAATCAATTTTCGGCAACAGTACAGGCAGAGTGAGGACCATTGAAATTTGAATAATTATTTTTCATTTGTGTTGTTAGGGCAATATTATGCAAAATGAATACGTGCACTTTGCATTTATGTTTGGATTCCTGAATCACATGTGTATAAATTTGAACTCAATCGATCCAATTTGGAGAAAATTTGTGACAGATGGTCACACAGACAAAACAGAGAGACAGACCGACGGAAGCACAAGGGATCTTATAAGGGTTAGGCTTTTTCTTATTGAGGTAACCCTAGAAATGAGTTTTCAAACGATTAACAGACGTATTTTCATAGCATCTCCGATCCACTTCTCAAGAATTCCCAGAGTTTTTTTCTATAAAGAATGTGGGCTTGAATACAAATGAGAAATAATAAGACGTAGACGAAGCGCCGGGACAAGCGGCAATCAAGAGACAACCGAACTTGCCTTCACTGACTGATCTTCTTATGAACTCGCTGGATTGATTCGGTATTCAATCAATTATTATTACGCTATTTCACGCGTGTGTTCCGAATAAACAGGCAAAGGAGTGTACTTTCAATCAGTCCACTTCCGCTTTTTGAGCCCCATATGTCCCCCAATAAGTGCCAACCTATTGACATGTCCCAAGAGTGCCACTGGTTTTCTAATGAAAAATCCAAACGCTCGAATAACCTGCGTGCCAATCGTTTTGGACCGTTCAGACTAAGTATCCTTTTGCACCCCACTCAATGATCAAACCCAGGACCTCAGTAACTAACTAACTCACCTACTTGAGTTAACTATTATACACAGTATAACTGTTGTACACCACCGACGGAGTAAACGATAAACTAGTCGGACAATAAACATTCTGCAAAATGTCGATAGCTACAGCTTCGTAGGCGTGCTACGTAAGTCGTAGCACGCAGTAGACTTCGTAGACTTACAAAGTCTACAAAGGATTTGATACTTTTGCAGTTATTTTGCGCAGTCAACACAATTTGTGTGAAAAGCAAATCAAAAGGAATAAAGGAATCCAATAACATTTTTCGAGGGTATTGTGATTCAAATAAAAGGCAGGTGCGAGGTTGCGCGGGAGGGGTTAATGGCGAGTAGCGGGATGAGGAGGAGGGGGGGGGGGGGTTGGTGACAGATCGCTCGGCTCTCCGGAGACAGCATTGTTGTTCTACAGGTGCATTAAATCACATTTTGATACGACACTCGAAAGATACATTATTCTATACGAATTGAGATTTATTCCGCCTTTTCGCGTATTGGCGATGGCACCCATATTTATGTTCCGTTTACACGGCGATGTGTATATTATTATTTTAAGCTTTCACCTGTCATTGGGGAACAAAGTGCAAATTGAGTTTTAATTATGATTATTGCGGTTTCTCCTCGCAAGTCACTGTCAAACATCGAGGCGTTACGTCTTCTGAAATAATCTTCGTCCTTTATTTTTACGAGTTTTTTGTCTGCTTTCATTTTCGACGTAGCAAACGGATTTTTAAATTGATACCCTATGTTGGATAACTTATTCTTTTCAAAAATACCTTTAAAAGAATTTAACGTTAAAACTGCTTCAGAAGTGTAGTGGTAGCAGGCTACTAAGTTACTAGTTGTGGGTTCGATTCCTGGGTGACAGAGTAAATGTTATGGTGATTCGTCCATTTTTTGAGGATTTCGGGTCATTCTCACATTTTTTTTATGTTATGAAGGTGGCAAACAAGCTTGCAGCTCACATTGATGTTGCCACCCCTGAGACCTCAGTTTTCATGTTTCTATGCTGGTTATTACGGGGCCATACATTATTATTCAACCGGAATACGAAAGTGCTGATTTTTTTTGCCATTTAGCGGCAGAGAAATAAAAAATAAAATAAATTACACTGGAACTCTGGAACTCTACCACCAATAAAAGATAATTTATATTACATATAACATTTATTTCAATTGCTTCAACATTCTCATACGATTTCTACTAACAAATGTTTATGTTGTTTATATGTTGCGGTGCTGGGGTCACTGATGTGAACAAATAATCCCACGTATTCGATATTGGAACGAACCGAACAAAATCCAATCAAATACATCCAACAGTTCCGTCAGGTTTTTTCTCGTTTATAAATTCGCATATATATACATGCACGGCGGGTCGCTCGCCCGAATTAGGCCGCTCCTATTGATTATTGTGTGAAGTGCCGTGAATTGCACTGCGCTATGGGATTAAAAGTGATGTATTTGCAATTGTAATCCGTGCTTACAGGTCCACAACTGTTCCATATTTAGGTTATGTTAGGTATATGAATCTCGTTTTTCTTCTTTTAATTGATACTGAAACCTCTAAATATTTTCTCATACAAACATAAAAATCATATAATTTTTATGTTTGTATGAGAAAATATTTAGAGGTTTCATGTTGTTAACTTAGTTAAAGCTCCATACGAAGTTGATGATTTTCATTTTTAACTTACCTTTATTTCAAGAAATTCAAATTTGATTTAGTTCACTACGTTTTATTTTCAACATTAAAATGTATTTTAACATCGGTTTTCGAGCCAGTTTATCAGTTGATCGCTTTTGTGTACCGTTAAAGGAAATACTTGCCAGTAAAACCTCACTATCTTCCACTGGCTGCACTGCAGGCGCACATATTATGAAAATTCGCTCAAATTACATTTTACAATATTCGCCGCACCACCATTTCGCTCATTAATTGCCTCAATATGTGCTCGCGTGCCATCCACTAATAAACATGACGGCTACCAAAATAAAACAGCTTATTAAATTTTATATCATTTTAAAACGACAAGCGATAAAATGATGAATTTTGTATAAGAATTTATTCAGTGTGAGTTTTATAAACAGATTTTGAAATTGGTTTGCGTGGGCTACGAACTATACATAAAATAGAATTGAATACAAATACGACTTCTCGCATGTTTTGTCCAACGAAGCAGGCAGGGGTAACGCATACACCCGCGATCTCCAGTTACATTGTACCCGGTGTAATCATTTTATTATAGTATATTACATTTAGAATTAAAGAAAAGACAAAAAAATAAATCAATAACTTTGAATAGAGCTAAGTTAACAACGTGAAACATCCAAATATTTTCTCACACAAACATAAAAAATAAATAATCTAGTGTTTCAATTGGACAGATTTAACTAATTGAAACTAAATATGACATATTCGTAACGTAAATAGGAACAGTTATGGACATGTAAGCACGGATTACAATTGCAAATACATCACTTTTAATCCCATTGCGCAGTGCAATTCACGGCACTTCACACAATAATCAATAGGAGCGGCCTAATTCGGGCGAGCGACCCGCCGTGCATGTATATATATGCGAATTTATAAACGAGAAAAAAACCTGACAGAACTGTTGGATGTATTTGATTGAATTTTGTTCGGTTCGTTCCAATATCGAATACGTGGGATTATTTGTTCACATCAGTGATCCCAGCACTGTATGGTATTATAAACATTTATTTGTTAGTAAAAATACTATGGAATGTTGAGGTGAATGGAACTAAATAAATATTGGATTAAACTAGATACGTTTTAAATATTTATTGTTTTGGGTTAGGTTAGCAAAAAGGTTTTTAGTACAGATTTTAAAATAAATGCTTTTCATTGTTTTAATAATTGCTTGTGATTCGTTTTCTTTTGACAACCATAGCCTTGTATTAGTAGGACTCTCGTAATGTACCTTTGTGACCTTCAAACCAAATACTGTTTGAGTACTGAACTGGGATATGAAGCCCAGTGGGAGGGCAGTCTGACACTACAGGAGAAACTGGGCGCAATTACCATTTATGTGCTCACCTAGGCGCGAGTACCAGACTGCAGGCTCTTAATGGGAATTTCTTTACATTTTTTTATCTGTAACAACTTTTTCTAACCTGGGGATGAAACCCGTGACTTCAGGCTTCAACATCGTGATTATAATCAACTTTTGTAGTGTAAGCAACACTGTTGGTTATAGATATTCGATAAGGAGAATAAAACAAAGAGGAGATATAATTAACGTTACGTATAACAGATTCCCTGCTCTTCTTCTTCAATCTTTACATTTACAGTTTTTTTACTGGTGGTAGACTTCCACTGGAGTGGTGGAGCTCCAGGGTTTTAAATTAGCATCCAGGAATAGAACCCGGAACCACTATAGCTTTAGTACCCTGCTAATACTATACTACTGCTGTTACTGTTTGAAGTTCTTTGATCCCTATAAGAGATTTATTGAACTCAACCATCAGTCAACATCGGATATAAATTTAAAATGTCAATTTGTTATATAGAAAGAGAAAATAAACGAGAAGCTCGTAAAAATAAAGCATGAAAATTGTTTCAGAAGATGTAAAGCCCCGATGTTCAACAATGACCTGCGGGGAGGAACCGCAATAATCATAAACAAAACTCAATTCGCACTTTATTCCACAATGACAGGTGAAAGAAAACAATACACGCCGCCGTGTAAACATTCGCGAACGGAACGTAAATCTGGGTTCCGTCGTGAACACGCGAAAAGGCGGAATAAATTTCAATTCGTGTAGAATAATGTCCCGTTCGAGTGTCGTATCAAAATGTGATTTAATGCACCTGTAAAACAACAATGCTGTCTCCGGAGAGCCGAGCGATCTGTTTAACTCCCCCTCCCCCCCTCCTCCCGCTACTCGCCATCAACCCCTCCCCGCACTACCTCGCACCTGCCTTTTATTTGAATCACAATACCCTCGAAAAATGTTATTGGATTCATTTATTCCTTTTGATTTGCTTTTCACAAAACTCGTGTTGACTGAGCAAAATAAATGCAAAAGTATCAAAAATCCTTTGTGTCTACGAAGTCTACGGCGTGCTATGACTTACGCAGCACGTCTACGAAGATGTAGTTGTCGACATATTGGTGAATGTTTATTGGTCGACTTGTTCATCGTTACCTGCCTCGGTATGTTAAAACGAGCACCATCACATTATTGCTGATGGTCTTGGATTTAATCCTCAAATTGGTTTATAGATGTACCTCTATGTACCTCTTCGGAGAACTCTAGCCTGAAATTCCGTTTTTGTTGCTTTAAATTATTTCTCTTTTACTTGACAAATATCTGTTGAACGTAAAGCAAATCTTTCATGAATTTACGTTATATATAGCAGCTAACGACAAAGAATATGTCAAATAATTGGAGGCTTTGTATCGCGCAGCGGTGAAATAACCTCCCGCAAGAATATATTTACGAGGCTCACACGTAATCTGCCTACAGAGCTGAGCTTAGCACCTTTTTGTCGGGTTTTTTTTCAACATTAATAGCTTAACTCCAAAAAATGTTTTACGTTCTGAATTTATGAAAAGTTTTATAAAACATGTTAAATTGAATTACGAAATAAAAACATATGAAACTAGCTGCCCCGATGAACTTATTATTAGCCTTAAGCCTTAGCAGTATAATTATATAGTTAACTCCCTACTATCAGATCTAACGAATACATACAAAAAATCATAAAATAAATGTTATTTTATTTCACAGGAGAACTTTATATAATAATATGAACAGAGAATACGTTCTGTTAGAACATGTGATATAAGAGTTGTAATGTGTCACCTCCGTCACTCGAGCTCTACCACCAATGAATTGATAACTAACTATGAGTTTTATAGATACAGAACGTGTTATTTTGGAAGTACAGTGTCGCCCCGTTTTATGGCATATGTCTAATGACTTATACGAAAACCGGCTCAAGCTGCATGGCCTTGAATTTGTTCACGTAGTTGTCTTTTGGCCAAGTGATATATCAATAAATAATCCATAATAGACGACTGTAAATCTACGCGTACGAAATTATACCAGCGACGCTGCAATAGACGAGAGTCTAAATAATTATCGTCCATTCGCAAGCGGACGCACATCCGCGTCGGGCACCCGCTTAACGCAGCAAACGCCCTTATACATATGAAACGCGTCACTCATCTTTCGTGTTTCACTTGATTACTACTGATAAAATTTCCGTAGGCCCGAGCCTTATAAGGTGATATCCTTTCTTATAGAGTAAACTTCAAAAAAAAATGATGAAGTTTCTTGGGCTAAATATTTTTGTTTAAGTTCTTCAACTACGGCACCTGTAATAACACCGCAACAACAACACAGCGTATATTTACGTCCTTCGTGACTTACTTAACGCTTCATATTCTTTATTCAGTCTCCGTTCATAAGTTAATTACGCGCCAGGACCTAATGTTATTTATGGAGCGGTCGACTCCGCGCGCGACGAGAGCGGGACAAGAGCGGGACGCGGGGCACCAGGGGTAGAAGGGAGGGGTGATACTCTGCAAGAAATTAGATTATACTATCAAGTCTATTGTACTGGTGTTTGCAAACGTTTTCAAATTTATTTGGGGAGAGATTATGATGATTTAAGCGAAACATTTTTCTTATGTCAGCCATACTGCTATGTTTTTAGATGAAGTCCCCATCAAACAGCTACTGGACTGTCACCAGAGATGAAACGTATAGCCGGTAATTATTCAGTACCTCGCTTATATATGTCTACTTGTCGGATTACATTACCGTTCCGATTGATTCTGCATAGTTCGCGCCTGTATTTGTAAAAGTTGTAGCTATATGAAAATGGATGCATTTTGGAAATTGAAACCTCAGGTTTCATGTAGGTAGTTGTTAATAGGCTGATTTACACAAAAATTAGAGGTCAAAACGCAGATGCGTTACTACTCCTGAGGCCTAAGGTGTTATGCCTCTGTGCCGGAAATTACAGGGCCGTACATTACCACCTGACCGGAACACGATAGTGCTGAACACTACCATTTAGCGGCAAGTATATTAGGTAATGCGGTGGTGCCTACGCCCGCGAACTCCGTCACTGGAGCTCTACCTCATCAAAAGTAAAATCATCATTATTTTCTGTGGACGGACCTACTTTTATCGGAGGGAACAATTAGCCGCCGTGGGTATTGTTGGTCTACTTCTTATAACGTATATGTATTGAGTTATCGAAGATGCCCTCTCCTCCTCGTGCTCCCACCCCACCGCCTTCCCCGCCACGTCCCGCGGTGCCGCTTCGCATGCATAAAGAGATGTTTTATCGCCGATACGATCCCAAGCCCGAGGATCCAAACATCGAACAAACGAGAAATTCACATTAACATGTTATATCCTGCAATCCCACATTATTTGGGAAAAAACCTCATTCAATTCTGTTTTCATTTCGCACGTGACAAGTTTGTGAAGTTGGACCGTTTGAGTGAAGTGGCTTTTAGCTTTCGATGCTACGAGTGCAAAGCCACATTTGATTGCAACTTTGATTAGACCTTGCTTAATTTCACAGCCGAAAGAAGAAGATGATTAATAATATTTATGTAATAACTTCCGACAGTACTCGATTTATTTGGTCAAGGTAGGTCAGTCAGTCACGTCCATAATCTATATATATAAAAATCAATTGCTGTTCCTTAGTCTCGCTAAAACTCGAGAACGGCTGGACCGATTTGGCTTATTTAGGTTTTAAATAATCTTGCAAGTCCAAGAAAGGTTTAAAAGGTAAGAAAATATGAAGAAATTGAAAGAAAATTGTAAAACAAAAAGTCCGTATCCATCAAACCTTGACACACTGTTTCATTCTGAGGCAATACGAAGTTTGCCGGGTCAGCTAGTGTACAATAATTATTATCAACCTGATGCGGTCTGACTACAAGGCCATTATTGTGATTCTGATTTTGCTTAAATCTCATGTAATTTCACGGGCGAAAGGGGGGGTGATGATAGGTGGAGTGAAGGGGAGAAAGCTCATTACATCGATTCAGTAATGATGAACGCTAAGTATCCATTAACACCATCATTACACCAGCTGCTTCATTGATATTGTAATTAGTTCTCGCTTATAACCTAATTCAAATGAATAATGTGACATTTCGTATTGTTATAGTATTGGCATCATATTGGCACCATGTTTTCGATGTAAATAGATCTCAGATAAAATGTTTTCGATTGTACAAGCTGTACAATGATTGGAATTGCCAAGTCAATTGAAAATAAGAAAATTTGCGCATTTTTTATGGTATGATGATCGCAAACATTGTTTAGTCTTGTCTTGCCGTTTGTAAAAGAGAGTATGGAACATTCTGTTGATATCTATTTTTATTATTAAGTATTTTTGGACCTTTATTTATTTTATTTTGTTTACTTTGGCATATTAATCAACGTATAAGTTGTTATTCGCTTTAATTTAAAAAATATATATTTATAAATTTTATAAATTGACCTATCACAAGCAAATTCTATTATATCCAAGTAATTAAATAAATTTTTGAGTTTGAGTTTTTTGAGTTTGAATAAACACTTCAAAGAAATACTTTACGGTATTTGCACCCGCGTCTGGGAGACAGGGCAGTAGCTTGGTATTGACTCAAAGGACTTCCAGACACATGCAGCTGTTCGACAGGGGTGCATACTTTCTCCACTCCTGTTTAACACATACACAGAATGCATTATGAGGCTTGTTTTAGAACATTGGGACAAGGGTTTTTCAGTGGGGGGACGGAAGACGTCTAATTTCCGATACGCCGATGACACGACACTTCTAGCACAAACAGGTCAAGACACGGAAGAACTATTGACACACCTAGATACAATTAGCCTCTCCTTTGGCCTTGCGATCAATAGAGACAAAACCAAGATGATGATCGTGGACCGAGCTGAACTAAACCAACCTGATATCTCTGTGATTGGCAACTGCGATGTTGTCCAATCCTACGTATACCTCGGGTCTATGATAACAAACACTGGGGAATGTGAGAGCGAGATCCAGAGGAGATGTGCTATCGCAAAATCTGCCGTTGATAGGTTAAAGAGAGTCTGGCGCAACCGCAACATCACAAAAACCACGAAAGTCCGCTTGATGAGAAGTCAGGTATTCCCCATATTTCTCTATGGCGCAGAAACGTAGACGATCCGCCTCAAAGATCGTCGCAAAATTAAACGATTGTTGCGTATTCCTTGGACGACCTGTCGGACCAATGTCTCTATCTTGGAGGAATTAAACATCAAGGAAAGATTATCGTCAACTCTCCAATTGCGAATCCTCAAATACTTCGGACACATTGTTAGAAATAAACATTCCATGGAACGACTTGTTATCCAGGGGCTTGTGGAAGCAAAACGGTCGCGCGGTCGATCGCCAACGAGATGAATAGACTCCATAAAAACTGCCACGCAAAAATCTGTAGTCCAAACACAACAAACAACAGCCGAGACGCTGAAGACCGCAACAAATGGAGACGCATTGCAAAAGCTTCAGCATCTGCAGAAAATGCATCATCGCCAGCCACGACCACTCTGTCAACAGTGAACGACTAAGGAGGAGGAGGAGGATCGCAAATATACATGTAGTTCACATTGATGACAAGTGAATACTGCAGTCTATAAACATCTACACAAAAATCGGCAAGCAACTAAAATAAATATGTGGAATTATTGCACTGAGCACGCTTCGCGTATGGGCGATAGCTGCGGGTGACATGCTTAATTCTTTTCCATACATGTCCCGTGGTCAGGCTGCAAAACTATAGTTGTTTCTGTAATATTTATTAACCACACTGGAACTCAACCACTAATAAATAATAGCAGTCTATAAACATCTACACAACAACCGGAGACGATTTTTTTTAATTTTATACACTTACACTCACAGCCCTATACTAGGTACCCTATAAACCTATATCGTGGGTTCCGTTGGACACACACAACATATACACAAACACCCATACCCGACAAATATAGTCTATTTGCTACGCCCCGACGGGGTGACGCAATACATTTTTAAGGCCTAGATTATACTTACTGATATATTATGTAAAAAACCGTATTAATGGTGACATTGCAATAAATAAATATCAGTAGGTACAAATATTTGTCCCGGTGCGGGGATCGAACCCGCGATCCTTCGAATCAAACGGTTATCTCACACCGCTGGACTGACTGGGTCGTCAAAATACGGTTACGCTCGCTGCCCACTGTACGCCATCGAGCTCCTAAACATGGAACTATACCACCAATAGCATGTAACTCCGCGGATAACATTGAGAAACTTTTTTTTACGTCATGAAAGTGTCAAACAAGTATGCAGTTCACATTGATGTTAAGTGATAACTGCAGCCTATAGACAAAACCCACATAAAGACCAGAGGTTAAAATGCAGATGCGTGCCGGAAATTACAGAGCCGTACATTACCACTTGACCGGAGCCAACACTACCATTTAGCGGCAAAAGTATGTTAGGTAATGCGGTGGTGCCTACGCCCGAGCTCCGTCACTGGCGCTCTACCACCAGTAGATGCCTGTTATTTAAAAAAATCATAATATACCTACTTCCCCACCCGAGTTCGAACCCAGGTTCCCAATGTAGCAGTAGTGGCCTGCTACCACTAGGCTACTGAGGCAGTTTTATACACTATTATATTATATCAAATTATATGCAATTATCGTACCATAACAGATAGCAACGCCGACATTAACCGCATTAGCTAAGTTCCTAGCTAACCTCATTTCCCGAGCATGAGCGCGCCGCGCACTCCGCCACTCCGCGCAGTCACATTGTGGCAGCCTGCGAAGATGGATCTACAAGGTTATCCGAACATGGCGAACGATATCATCCATTATGAAATGTCGTAAATCTAATGAGAAATGGAAATGAAATTTTGTGTATGCTTGTGTGCCGTCTTGGTGTAATCGACACGCATTACAACCAGTTAGTGAGATTCGTAATTTATTCATTTCATTTGTATCTTTTTACGGAACCAAGGTGGCAAACATGTATATAGTTAACATGGATGTTAAGTAATGTCTGCAGCCTATAGACATCTACACAAAACCCAGAGGTGTTAATGCAGATGCGTTAATTGCCACCTCCGAGACCTAAGTTGTTATGTCTCTTTAATAGTTATTACATTACCATCTAACCGGACCACGATAGTAATAATAATAATAAATTTGTTTATTGACAAAAATATAGTTACATCAATTTATATGTTGAATCCATAGATTCCCGAACTAGTTTTCACTGTATTTCGGGAATCAGTGGCTTCTCCTGTTTATAACATGATTTTATGTCATAGAATGTCCCAAATAATTGTACATACGTTTAAAAATAGAACTTAATTATCAGTATACAATAAAAAAAAATGCAAAGAATATAAATGTACATTAAACAAAAAATATATATATGTTTCAAGTACCTAGCAACGTTAATTATTGTAATTTTGAAACAAATAAAACAGGCCTGAAAGTAACTTAAAGATAATTTAGTATTAAGATTCAATGATTACAAAAAAAAGGATAGGTAAAAATGTGTGTGTGTGTGTGTGTGTGTGTGTGTGTGTGTGTATGTAGTATGTAGATAGTGCCAAAATACTACCATTTGGCTACCACCGTACCACCGCATTCAATTCAAAACATTCAAATTTTTTTAATTCAAATCATTAATTTCGAATTGGTCTACAGGGACACTTTTGCAGTGTCGGGTTACATTACCTAATCTATCTGCCGCCAAATGGTAGTGTTCAGCATTATTATGTTCTGGTTACATGGTAATGTATGGGCCCGTAATAACTATCATAGAGACGTAACAACTTAATACTGAGGGGCGACGTAGCTGCATTTTGACCCCTGGCTTTTTATCTGATCATCTATAATCTGCAATCTTGTTTGTCACGTTCACACTCTACACACCTCTCTGTAAGTATACAATATTTAAAAAAATGCCTCACTAGTTGTTTAACGGATTTTAATAAAAATGATATCGCAATCGAATTCGTTTTATTCACTATGTTTTAAAAGACAAGTACATTATACAAAACTAAAGTTAAAAAAAACGGTCAAGTGCGTGTCGGGCCACGCGCAGTGTAGGTTTCCGTAGGTTTTAGGTTTGAATAATTTAATGAAAATTTTAATAAATATTTTCTATGGAGTTGTTCAAAATTTTCGAGTAAAATATATTTGGTCGACTATTAACAACAAACGAAAATTGGCACTTTAAAGTTTAATAAGTCACGAACAGTTAACTAAATCCAAAAATTATATTTGCTCACTCCTTACATTTTTTAATGACGTATCCAACAATACATAAAAATCGAAAAAAAAAAATTTTTTTTCATGATTTTGTTCTACTTTTGTCGGCGTGATTAAGGTGTATACGTGTGCCAAATTTCAAGTCTCTAGTACCAATAGTTTTTGCGCTAAACCGCGGGCGGACAGACAGACAGACATACAGACAGACGGACATGGCGAAACTATAAGGGTTCCTTGTTTACTACGGAACCTTAAAAAAAGTAGTTACCAATTATTATTGTAGATAGTTAGAAAAAAAATTTGAACGGAAATTGTAAATGACTACAGTGGTATCCATTAGCTGCTGAATCGGAGAACTTCCACTGAAAAATATATTAAGCTCCTCAATTGCACGGACTCATTAATCAGATCACTTTTCTAAAGCAGGTACTAATGAAAATAAGTTGAGAGAGTTACGCTACGGTTCTAAGTTGTTCTTCATTATGAAACAGTAACTATAATTATTAAACGGAAACGTAACTTCAAGCCCGTAATCCACGATAGGCAGAGGTAAACGTATACATTCAAGCATACATGCAAACACGCGCGATTCGCGAGTTACGTTTTGTCCTATGTTGTTATATGGTTCTTTTGGAATTTTCCCATTTTCTGGAAGTTTCCCAGTACTTCTGAGTTTAGTAACGAGTCAATAGGCTCGCCACATGGGCCAAAACGTAACCGACGAATCGTGGGTGCTTACTATGCTTGAATGCATGAATGAATGCATACCTCTGTCTATCGGTGATTACGAAAATACGAAAATATACTATATACGAGAATATATTAGGTAAGGGAAAAAGTCTTTTCGCATTATAGTATGTATGAACTTGTAATAAAATCTCTTTGGCTGTAGTATTTGTATCTGGCTGGTTTTGGTATCATTGAAAGTTAAAATTTTAAAGAACATAATTCCAAACTCAAATAAGGCAAATGTGTGATTTTCATTTGTTTTTCGTACTGTCAAGATGAGTGAATCTAATGAAGAAATTCGATACATTTTAAAATTTTACTACAAAAAAGGTAAAAATGCAACGCAAGCCGCGAAAAAAATTTGCGATGTTTATGAACCTAGTGCAGTGTCTGTGAGAGTAGCACAAATTTGATTTAAGCGTTTTCAATCCGGAAATTTTGGTGCCAAAGATGCACCTCGCTCTGGTCGCCCTATTACGGATAAAATGGATGTCATTTTTGAAAAAGTGGAGCAAGTTCGACATATCAGTAGTTACGACGTAGCTAAAGAACTGAGAATTGATCACAAAACAGTTTTGGCGCATTTGAAAAAAGCTGGGTACAAAAAAAGCTCGATATTTGGGTACCTCACGAGCTCACTGAAAGACTCTCCAAAGCTCCAAAAAAAGACATAAAAAAGAGCAACATCATCCTCCGCCAAGCAAGTACTAAATTATTATGTCAGCTAATTCAACAAAACCGTTCGGAAATCGCACATACAGAACACGACATCAGTGAAGTCTCTAAAACCCTCGAAAATACATTAAAAATAGAAGATTGGCAAAATTGTAACGAACAAACCGACTTACGCGCAAAATTTTCCTTTAAATAACTGCAAAATTAAACAAATAAGTAAATACGAAAAATTAGAAAAACAGTCGGTTACGGGTCAAAAACATTCAAATCTGAACACACCCATAGACAACGACAAGTCATCCGTCAATGTCAACGTCAAAGCAGTTGTCAATCTATCAAAACAAACTTTGGATGATTCGACTATTGGGGTGCTGGAAAAGGGTTTAAACTTTGCACCAGCTCCATCGAGGATACCGTACGAAGAGATTATCAGTTACGTCGAGGACTGCGTCATTAGGAATCAAGTTCCAAAGGAGACAGCGGAGGAAATCCGACAGGACGTATCGTCTACGTTACGACACTGCCGGCCACCAAAACCTAATCTGTCTCGTGAAGAACTCCGCTCACTGACGACGTTGAGACGATCAGAAGACATCATCGTCCTCCGTGCTGATAAAGGAAACGCTACGGTTGTGATGGACACGTCAGACTACAATGATAAAATCTTATCGCTGTTATCGGATGAAAGCACATATAAAAAGGTAAACAAAGACCCCACCTTTAGTATATTAAAAAAGACTACCGATTTACTGCATAAATATTCATATTCATTGGATCTTGACGTACCAAAACTTTTACCTGCTTGTCCAAAGCCACCCAAACTGTATGGGCTCCCTAAAATACATAAGACTGGCGCTCCCCTTCGTCCCATAGTTAGTCAAATTGACACTCCAACTTACAAATTGGCAAAACATGTGGCACAGATACTTTCACCACTGCGGGGACAAACTAGAGCGTATGTCAAAGACTCGTACAGTTTCATTGCTGAAGTCAAACATCTACAACTATCAGCAAATGAAACAATGGTCAGCTTCGATGTTGAATCCTTATTTACATGTTTACCGGTTAAGGATTGTGTCGAGATTGTTAAAAGAAAGCTAATTGCTCACAATATGCCCCGTCAATATGCAGAACTACTTGAATGGTGCCTGACATCTGGCTATCTAATGTGGAATGGGGAATTCTACCTACAAATAGACGGAGTTGCCATGGGCTCCCCAGTTTCTCCCATAGTCGCCGATATATTCATGGAGGACTTTGAGGAGAGAGCCCTGAGCACTACAACCATAACACCTCGCATTTATAAACGATATGTAGATGACACATTCACCATATTGGATAGCAATAATGTTTCTGTTTTTCTTTCACATCTCAATTCCATACACCATAAAATCAAATTCACTATGGAATTGGAACAGGACAATAAATTAGCCTTCTTAGATACTTTATTAATTAGAAAAACCAATAACACACTCAGTCACACTGTGTTTAGGAAGTCTACCCATACTGATAGGTACCTTAATGGTGAATCACACCATCACCCGGCACATTTATCTGCCGTTGGCTCATCTCTATTTCAGAGAGCACGAGGCATCTGTGACGACCACCATCTTCAGGGGGAGCTGAAGCACCTACGCCAGGTGCTACATAACAACAAGCTCCATGTACCACCCGTCCGTCACAGAGGCCGCGTGAAACCACCTACAGTAGAACGACAACCAGCCATACTACCTTACGTTAAGGGTGTCACAGATAAAATCAGCAACATTTTAAAAAAGAATTCCATTAAAACAGTTTTCAAACCATATAAAAAGATTCATCAGTATTTAAGACCCATTAAAAGTAATATTCCATTACAAAATTCTGGCATTTATAAATTAGATTGTGATTGTGGACTCTCATATATTGGTCAAACGAAGAGAGCTGTATCCACTCGCGTTAAAGAGCACATTGCTGATGTCAAAAACCGAAGAACAGGGAGGTCTGCAGTCTGTGAACACATAGCGGATAAGCCAAACCATTACATCCGGTTTGATAAAATTCAAATACTCGCTAGAGAACACAAACCCATTCCACGAATGGTACGCGAGGCTATTGAAATTAAAAAACACCCAAATTTCAATAGAGAAGATGGATGGCGATTATCAACATCATGGGATCCCATACTTAGCAAGATTAAATCCCAGCCGCAGCAGTCTGCAAGACCTCAAGATACCATAAGTAATTATTGTGTTAATCCTGAACGCTACGCAAGGCGTTTACGAAATCGATGGAGGTAGCTACATATAATTTTTCAAACTTCTGTCAGACAAATGTCACCTCAGTCTGCCCGGGACCACGGAAGCTGAAAAGCGACCGAAACGTCGGGTTGATTTTAAAAATCATTTTAGTTAATATACGCGAGATAAATCCGTAAAAATAGTTTTATTTCAATCACTGAAAGAAACCTAATGAACCGTGTACTCATTTGTGATTCTTTATTACGACGTGATGAAACCGAATCATTTTTGAAGAAGCTGATAACTGGTGATGAAAAGTGGATCACGTGCGACAAAAACGTGCGTCGTCGTCGAAAAAATCGTGGTCAAAGGCCGGTCAGGCTTCACAGACTGTGGCGAAACCCGGGTTAACTCGCAATAAGGTGATGTTGTGTGTGTGGTGGGATTGGAAGGGCATTATTCATTATGAGCTATTACCACCAGGCAGGACTATCGATTCTGAACTCTACTGCGAACAACTGATGAGATTAAAGCAAGAAGTTGAGAGAAAGCGGCCGGAATTGATCAACAGAAGGGGTGTGGTGTTTCATCATGATAACGCTAGACCTCACACATCTATAGCCACTCAGCAAAAATTAAGAGAGTTTGGCTGGGAGGTGTTAATGCATCCACCGTATAGTCCTGACCTTCAGATGCACCTTCAGATTTCCACCTGTTTCGGTCTCTTCAGAATTCTTTATGCAATGTTAGGTTAACATCACGAGAGGACTGCCAAATCCACTTGTCGCGGTATTTTGATGAGAAGTCCCAAAAATTTTATAGCAATGGGATCATGTCCCTTCCTACAAGATGGCAAAAGGTACATACATACTTAAGTTAAATTTAAATAAACTATATTAAAAAATGTAGAAACTTTTTCCCCAACTATTACAGTCGTGAAGTTACTTTTTTTTACGAAGTTACGTTCAAATGTTTAAATTTAAACAAAATGGCAGTCAACCTGAGCGTATTCTGACTACGTGTACTACATAAATACGGGAAAAAGTACAACAGTCATTCAGCTGTTTGAAAAGAACAAATAATAAAGCATTCAATTTCACAATTCATCGCATAATTGCTTAGGCCTTTTCCATATAATCCCCGGTTTTATTCGTGAAATTAAATATCAAATAGTGTAGGCCGGTCTTGCGTGCGACGGGGCGCTATTGAAACCACTCGCGGCAAGCCTTTATAAAATTTGCCGTGTTCCCGTTGGGTACGCTGTGTTGTGAGTTTCCAGTACACTGTGCACTCCGAGTAATTGAATAATAAGTAAGGAAATGCAAAAATAAATCCTTTTATTTATCAGTAAGTGAGTATGTATGTAACTTCACGCCAGGTCCGTTCCGGGGTAGGTAGAGAGTGTGTCTACATTCATCATTCTCTTCACACATGCACGCCGATTCCTAAGACTTCTGAACCCACCTTCAGACAACACTCGACCTATTTCGTCTTGGTAGGGCAGTCTTGGGCTTCCTGGGCCTCTGTAGCCATCCACATTCGCATTATATATCAGTAAGTAAAAGGAAAAATATGTATCTTTCCGAAATCACAGAAATTAAAATTTTGAATGTAATACAGAGAGTACCTTTTTCATTACCCATAGTTTACAGGAAAACCTACGTATATGCAATCATTATCATCATTTCAGCCAAAAGACGTCCACTGCTGAACAAAGGCCTACCCCAAAGAATGCCACAACGAACGGTCCCGGGCCGCCCTCATCCAGCGATTGCCCGCGACCTTCACCAGGTCGTCGGTCCACCTCGTGGGGGGCCTGCCTACGCTTCGTTTTCCGGTACGTGGTCGCCACTCTAGAACTCTTCTGCCCCAACGGCCGTCAGTTCTGCGAGCTATGTGCCCTGCCCACTGCCACTTCAGTTTCGCTATTCGGTGGGCTATGTCGGTTACTTTGGTTCTCATGCGGATCTCCTCATTTCTGATTCGATCTCGCAGAGAAACTCCGAGCATAGCTCTCTCCATTGCTCTCTGAGTGACCTTGAGCCTTCTTATGAGGCCCATAGTGAGCGTTGACCACGTTTCGGTTCCGTATGTCATCACTGACAACACACACTGGTCAAAGACCTTCTTCTTCAGACACTGCGGTAAATTGGACGAGAAGATATAACGCAGCTTCCCGAACGCTGCCCATCCGAGTTGGATTCGGCGATTGACCTCTTTCTCGAAGTTGGACCTACGTAACTGGACCGTTTGTCCAATTTATACATATTCGTCAACAACTTCGAGTGTAGTACCCTCGACCATAACAGGAGTGGGCGTAACGAGGACATTCGACATGATCTTAGTCTTGTCCATGTTCATTTTAAGGCCCACTCGTTGGGAGGCCCTACTGAGGCCATTGAGCATTGTGCCAAGGTCTTCCAGAGTCTCAGCCATGACTACGATATCATCCGCAAATCGGAGGTGGGAGATGTACTCGCCGTTAATGTTGATGCCGAGTCCGTTCCAGTCCAGAAGCTTGAAGACATCTTCCAATGCAGCGGTGAACAGTTTCGGAGATATGACATCTCCCTGTCTCACACCTCGCTGCATTTGGATAAGTTTCGAGTTCTGGTCCTGAAGCCGGACCGACATAGTGGCGTTTTCGTACGAGCTCCTTAGCACCTCGATGTATCGGTAGTCGACTTGGCACCTCTGGAGTGACTGTAGCACAGCCCAAATCTCGACCGAATCGAAGATTTTCTCATAGTCCACAAACGCCAGACATAGGGGCTGGTTATACTCTTCGGTCTTCTGTATAACCTGCCGCAGCGTGTGTATGTGGTCTATGGTGCTAAAACCTTTACGGAACCCGGCTTGTTCGGGAGGCTGGAAGTCGTCGAGTCTGCGAGATAGACGGTTCGTAATCACTCTCGAAAACAGCTTATAGACGTGACTTAGAAGTGCGATGGGCTTATAGTTCTTAAGAAGGGTATTGTCACCCTTTTTAAAGAACAGTACCACCACACTTCTGTGCCACGCCTGTGGCGTTTTGCCCTCGAATATGAGGGAATTGAACATCAACTGAAGAGCTTCTAATACTGGCCTTCCGCCCGCTTTCAGGAGTTCAGCAGTGATTCCGTCATCACCTGGCGCCCTGTTGTTTTTCAGCTGTTTGAGAGCCGTACTAATCTCGTCTAGATTGATCTTTATATAGACATCTTTAGATAGACATCTTTAGATAGACAGATCTTTGGCGAACACTTTGGAGCCCTTGTTCCGCTCGATGGCCGTTTTAATATTGTCAGTCTTAAACTGCCGAAGGTGGCGAGTCAGTGACTTCGAGATCTGTCTGTTGAGCCGCCTATACACTGAAGCGTCTTCAGAGGACTTCAGAACCATACCGCGCTTCTCATCCATGAGCTTGAGAGTTTAGTCGGATATCTTCTTTGTCTTGCTTGTATGGCGGGTCTTAAAGCATTTAGACCCAGCCGTACGGACAATTTCCACAAACCTGTTGTTGTATTCGTCCACATCTACGCAATCACTCAGGCATTCGAAGCGATTTTGAAGTTCGAGTTGAAAGCCCTCGGGGTTTTGGATTTGGGCAGGTGCTGGTCGGAGCGTAGACTTCATTAGCCGGGATCTTCCCAGCTTGACATTAATATTCAGTGTGCCTCTAACCATTCGGTGATCGCTGCCGGTTTTAACCGAATTGATCACAGAGACATCACTGAATATATGTCGCTTCGTGGGCATAATGAAGTCTATCTCATTTTTAGTTGCACCGTCAGGACTGATCCAGGTCCACTTCCGGCACTCCCGCTTCCTGAAGAAAGAGTTCATCATGTAGAGGCTCTATTTCTCCATGAAGTCAGCCAGAGTGTGGCCCCTGGTGTTTCGTCGCCCATATCCAAATCGTCCCACTTTCAGCTCATGATCACCTCGAACGCCCAATTTCGCGTTGAAATCCCCCATGACAACGTTGTAGTGGGTCTAAGAACTATGTATGGCTCTGGAAATGTCCTCATACATAGTTTCTACCTCATCATCGGAGTGTGCGGAGGTCGGGGCGTAGACCTGTATGACCTTCAGCGAATACCGTTTGGTTATTCTGAGTATAAGGTACGCCACCCTCGACGACACACTCTCGATTTTGACAACGCTGTTCACGAGAGACTTGTGGACGATGAACCCGACACCACCCTGGGACAGTTGTTCGCCCTCCCGGAAATAGAGCAGGTTACCAGACTTGACCGATAACCCTATAATGTGCCTTCGTAACCCGCTCAATTCTTCCTCCAGTTCCATGACTTTCTCGTCAGTCCGCAGCGACCGTACGTTGTATGTTGCCAGGGCCAGTTGTCGTCGGGTGTGGTACCCTGGCATCTCCCGGTGATTCATAGCACCCCCTGCCCCACCGTTACCATGACCGGTACCACCATGGTCAGGAATAGCGGAGCTACCGGGGACTAGGGGTGTGTTGTTGTGCTTCATTGGGTAGATTTGCCATAATCGCCACGCTTGGCAAACGGATTGGCGATCGCAGTGGCGGCAATTTTATCACGGGACGCTGCTGCTCATCCCGGATACTCCTACCGCCATGGTTTGACCGCCATTGTTCGGTTGACTGACTGCACTAGAGGAAGAATTCCCCTCCACTAGAAGAGAATTCTTCCGCTAGCGGGCGATGGGGTCGTCACGTCCCGACGCCTATATGAAATCTTAGTTATACACATTTGTACGAAACTATATAGATTAGTCCGACTCGCTCTTGGCCAGTTTTTGTATTTTTTTCTGATTGCTTTTCACTTCACAAAACTTTCAACGCAATTTTGTTTGAACAAGTGATTACATAAGTGTAATGTGATATACAAAAGTGTAATCTTTTAGAAAAAGCATGTGTATAGGTAGGTAAGTAACATACGCATAGGTAAGTTATTTACTTTAGCTAAAGTCAATAAATTCCTTGTAGTCGTCGGTCTTCAGGGAACAAAGTGTATTTTCCTTTATTGTTCCGATAGCGAATGGCGTGTAGACGATTAATCTTCTAAGTCAAACATAAATAATCGAAATCGTGTTTAGCATGTGTCTGTTTGAAAGTAGAAATAAAGGTTGAATATTTATTTCAAACTACGCCATGGATCAATGGATGTAATAACTTAACATACTTAATTGAAAAATCAGATTCCTATATTACTGTATATAATTATATACAGTAATATAGGACTCTGATTTTTTATGTTAGGAAGGTGGTAAACAAGCATGCAGCTCACATTGATGTTAAGTGATGACTATAGCCTATAGACTTCTACACAAAAAAATATGTCCAAATGTATATAAAAAATAACTATAACAAAGACAAAACAGCTAAGGTCTCGGGGGCAATGCATCTGCATTTTGACCTCTGCTCTTTGTGTAAGTATTTATAGGCTGCAGCCATCACTTAACATCAATGTGAACTGCACACTTGTGTGCCATCTTCCTTAGAATAAAAAAAGCTACTGATTATTTAGTAACATATTTGACTATGATAATAGTTAGTTTGTAAATTGACATGTACATCTATTGTTATTTTAATTTATTTTATTTGTTTTAGTTGTTTCATAATTTTCTTGATTGTCAACCTAATAAACAAGGATCATGACAAGATTTGTACAGAAAAAATTAAAAAAAGGTACACGGTAAAACAGCATGGAAATATTACCCAGTGAACCTAAACAACATTTCCTGATACTTAAAATATTTTGAACTCTCCGGAATAAAAAGTTTGTAATTGAACTTTAGTATCGATTGCTTCTGTTGTTAGGAAAGACGATTTTAATTCCGGTGATTTAAAAATATTTTAAATACCAGAAAATGTTCTTTAGGTTCCCTAGATAATATTTATAATCCGTTTTTCCTTGTACCTTTTTCTAACTTTTTTTGTTCAAATCAATGTATGAAACATGCCATGATTCTTTCTGATTTTGATTCTAACCGAACCAGTCAATAAATATCACATGCACATCCCGTCGTCCGTTAATTCGAAGTAAGCAAATCAGCCGGGATAGTTTTATTGGTTAGAATCCCACACCACCCAGTGCCGTAATCCCGGGAGGGATTTATGAAGGTCCTCACGAGAAAAAAGGTGTCTAGTGCGGTCGAGAACGGACTCTGTTTAAATTGTGCTTATCATAGCAGCCTATTTTCATTTTTTTTTTATGTAATGGAAGTGGCAAACAAGGATGCAGTTCATATTGATGTTAAGTAATGACTGCAGCCTATAGACACTAACAAAAAGACCAAGGTAAAATGCAGATGCGTTACCACTCCTGAGGCCTAAGGTGTTATGCCTGTGTGCCGGAAATCATAGGACCGTACATTACCACCTGACCGGAACACGATAGTGCTGAACACTACCATTTAGCGACACGCTGCTGCCCATTCCGCGTTAACATATTTACTACCGCCCTTTTGGAATAGTTTGGCCGCTATTGTTCAATCGATTCTTCCACTAGTTCAGTCAGCACAAGCGAAAGAATTCTCCCGCAGTAAACGATGGGGTGATCCTATCCAACGATTAGGTATGGGACTCAAAAAATATAACTAGAGGATCTTCCATGCGCTTGTACACATACTTTACTGGTGGTAGAGCTCCAGTGACGGAGCTCGCGGGCGTAAGTACCACCGCATTACCTAATATACTTGCCGCTAAGTGGTAGTGTTCAGCACTATCGTATTCCGGTCAGGTGTTAATGTACGGCTCTGTAATTTCCGGCACAGAGGCATAACACCTTCGGCCTCAGAAGTGGTAACACATCTGCATTTTGACCTTGGTCTTTGTGTGGGTGTCTATTGGCTGCAGTCATCACTCAACATCAATGTGAATTGCATGCTTGTTTGCCGCTTCCATTACATAAAGAAAAAAATACTTTATAATATACTCGTACTTTTGGCTACTGCTAATCACAGCCGTGATGTTATGGAATAGTTGTCTAGTGAAGGCACATCACCTAGAAGTCAATTTAGGTTGAAGTCCTATGGGAGAATACGCAAGGTTATAGATTATCAAAGTCCTTAACAATTAGCGCGCGAGGATTTGCCGGCGCCAGCCGCCAGAGAGCTGCAACCGCATTCATGTATGGAGATTAATCAAAGTTCGACGGTGTACGGATATCATTTAAATATTAATACTGAGTGGAAAGTTTTGTAAAGTTACTACATCTATATATCTATACAAATAAATCAAATTGGAGTATCTGTTTGTGATATTAAAATAACCGCTTTATACTAAATGCATATATGTATGTATACACGGTACATGTACGAAAACAATTTTTTTTACTATTTTTGTCTGTTTGTCTGTTTGTCTGTCTATCTGTCTGTCTATCTGTCTGTCTGTCTGTCTGTCTATCTATCTGTCTGTCTATCTATCTATCTGTCTATCTGTCTGTCAGTCTATCTATCTGTCTGTCTGTCTGGCTGTCTATCTGTTTATCTGTCTATCTGTCTGTGTGTCTGTCTGTCTGTCAGTCTGTGTGTCTGTCTGTCTGTCAGTCTGTGTGTCGGGGCTAATCTTGGGAACGGCTGGACCGATTTTGACTGGACTTTCACTGGCAGATAGCTGATGTAATAAGGAGTAACTTAGGCTACTTTTATACTAGCTTCGCCCACGACTTCGTCCGGGTAGATACTGAACAATCATAAATTCTCACGCAGACGAAGTCGCAGGGACAGCTAGTATAATAATATATCTTACGTTGTATTTAAAGTCCCTGTGCTGAGACCGAAGCTTCACAAACCCATTTCAGTTTCAGTTTAATGTATTTATCGAACCCAACCATCAAATAAAAATAGCGAGGGAAACATTTTACAACCGATATTTCGTAAGTAGGTTGTACCATAAGCTAAGAGAACTGGATCACGTTAAGCCAGGAATATGACCGCTTCTCAAACAAGACTCAAATTTAGTGTCGCGACGTGCAACCTCTATGATATGCAAATACTATGTAAACCTGCGTCCACACTGCTGAGACAATATTCTGTGAAGTAATCGTATAAGCGCTATATAATTGCTACAAATAATAAGCGTCGTAAGGCAAAGGCGGAGACGGGTAATGTTGGTTGGTTATAAAACCGTAAGAGATACAAAAGCAGCTTCACTTCTGGATTTCACAGTAGATTTGATTATTTTCCTCCTATGAGATAGGTGACGAGTCTACTAACATTCATAAAAACACTAAGCATATTTATATTCAACTAGTGATTAGCCAATGGTGTAAATCCGACATACACATATTGTACTGCACACATATATCATATTCACGCGTATATCCCCCGGTGGTGAAAGACTCCAGAGAGGTTAGCAACTTAGCAAACACGCCGGAGCCTCAATAACCGCCATTTGCGTTCATCATCATCATATCAGCCATAGGACGTCCACTGCTGAACATAGGCCTCCCCCGATGACCTCCATGCCGACCGATCGGAAGCGATGTGCATCCAGCGGGTACCTGCAGCCTTCGCTAGGTCGTCGGTCCATCTTGCAGGTGGACGCCCTACGCTGCGCTTGCCGATACGTGGTCTCCACTCGAGATCCTTTCTGCCCCAGCGGCTATCGGTTCTCCGAGCCGCTACAGCTTGGAGATCTGCTTGGCTATGTCAGCGACTTTCGTTGGCCTACGGATCTCCTCATTTCTGATTCGATCCAGTAGGGAAACGCCGAGCATAGCCCTTTCCATTAACCGCTGAGTGACTTGGAGCTTTCGTACGAGACCCATAGTGAGAGACCACGTCTCGGCACTGTAGGTCATCACCGGTAAAACGCACTGGTTAAAGACAAACACAAACATTTGCGTTACGTCTCATGTAATTTGTGGTGAGAATATATTATCTAGTATAGTTTTACCCCGGTCTTACGCAATAGGTGGGACCAAGCGATAGTAGTGTTAGTCGGGTTTAAATTTATATACACATATTATTATAAACATTCAAATTACATAATAATATGTTTTGGTCTATTCGATGATAAATCAATAAAGTGTACTGCGTACGTAAAAAAAACGGAACCCGTTCAAATTACTTGTAAACCGAACGCTGACAGAGCGGAGTGGCAAGCCGATGCGCGCTGTGGTGATAAAGCAAAACCACGTAAAGTGCGCCTCGTAGCATAAGAGTGGGTATTACTGGGTAGTACTGAGGAACTTCCGAAAAAAAAGCGGAAGTGCCGACATAAGTAAAAACTTAAACAATACACAGAGGGAAAAATGATGTGGGACTTCGGTAGCTTAGTGGTATAGCGGCTGGACTGGATATCCTGAGGTCGCAGGTTCGATTCCTGCCTCAAGTCAATTTTTTTTTCGTTTTTCTTTAATTTCTAAAATACACAGAGGTGTAGATTACGGTAATAGTGTTCGAATTCAATGGTTTCTCATCATCTCTAAAAATGGTTAAGGCGCTTAATTAAGTTTTCACATCAATACTGTCGAATTCACTCGCATGTGTTAAGGCGAAAAATATAAATATTAAAACAGTAATCACTGCTATTACTAGACTACAACTAGGTACTACATCAATTCAATTCAAATCATTTATTGCTTGCCACAAGAATATTACAAGTTATCTTAAACTATAACTTAAATAATATTGCCTATGACACCCCGCAGGGGGGGGCATCGCAAATTCGGAGGATGACGATTATATTTAATAACATTAACATAAAAAAAAATAATTGCACTACATTACATTTTACGTTAATTAATTAATTCTATTTAATACGAGTATGTTGTCTTCCTATCTTCTTATATCAATTATTATCATTTAAAAATTCGTTGGTACTATAGTAGCATTTATCTAATAGAAAATTTTTCAGTTGTCTAATAAAAGTTCCCGGTTTTTCTATATTTTTTATATGATTTGGAATTTTGATTGATCACCATTGAGTGTGGCCCTGGTGAAAATAATTTTAGTTTTGTAAATTCGGATTTCAATTTATTCTGAGTGCGGTCATTTCTACGAGTCGTTTCGACCGGTGAAAATAAGTGATAATGTTTTTTTACGAATTTACAACATTCTAAAATGTACAAAGAAGTAAGAGTGAGGATTCTATGTTTTATAAAATGGGTCTTACATGACTCCATCCCACCAATATTAGTCAAAATTCGGATACATCTTTTTTGTAGGACAAATAATTTATTGATGGCTGTACAGTTTCCCCATAAGACTATGCCATAACTTAATCTAGAGTGGGCGTATGCATAATAAGCAGATAGTGCTGTATTAAGGCTACTGACTTTCTTAAAATGTTTAAGTGCGTAGATAAAAGATGACAATTTGTCAGCTACTTTTTGGATATGCGCCTTCCAGTTAATACCTTTATCAACCTCGACACCTAATAGTGTTGCTGATGCAACCGTCTCTATATTTAAATTATTATATTTAAAAGCGATTTGAAGTGACTTTTTTTGATATGGTTTGAATTCAATAAATTTTGTTTTATTTAGGTTTAATTCTAAATTATGTAGGTCCAAAAATTCGCAATTTTTTTTTTAGTATGAAACTTAGTTTGCTATTTAATTCTGTTGTATTGGAGACGGGTAACAGGACGGAGACATCATCAGCAAAAATTATGGAATCTTCTTCTATTTGTTTCGGAAGGTCATTTATGTATATTAAAAAAAGACGCTACCTTGTGGTATAGATCCTGTGATTTGTAATTGTCCAGAACGAATTTTTTCAATCTCGCCGGTTTTAAAATTAGTATTTTGTATCTCTACCATTTGAGATCGGTTGTTTAAGTAAGAACAGAACCAACTGTGGGGGATGCCGCGAATTCCCGTAGCGTATAATTTATCCAGGAGAATAGTAAAATTCACTCGATCGTATGCCTTACTCAAATCAAGCAGGAGGCCGACAGCTGTTTTTTTAGCATTGATTGTATTGAAGACTTTTTGCATATATTTGTAGA